>PVNU02003272.1:0-187055 GCA_003013855.2 Liriodendron chinense
ATCCAAATATCAGGTGAACCACACCACAGGAAACATGCAGTTGTTATTCAACGCCCACCATTAAAAACTTCTTGGGGCCACACACTTTTTCTATCACATAACTGTCGGATTGGTGGACGTTTATGATGTTTGACATAATAATATCCCACGGTTCTATTTCATCAAATAAGTTACAGTTGATGAACGTTTGGGATTATTCCACTACACCAGACTTTTGGTAATTTTCCAATATGGGTGGTTTAATTTCGGATGATGGATTCCAAAAGCATGATTTATAAGTGCCTGTGTATTAACCACATGCTTTAGGAGTATCAAATATCCCCCACTATTGATAGAGAGAATGATCTCTTTAGTTTGACGGATTCAGATCATTTTCAGGCGAAATTCTCAATATTTTTTTTATCCAATTTCGTTTTAAATTTTTTAATTCTGAAATTTTCGGAAATTGCGATAGTATTGTGATTTGGTGTACATCCAAACGGTGCATAAGATTATCAAAACTTACCTTCTATTTCTTCTTATTATTACGAGAAATCAATGGATGTAGAATCTATTTCCTTTATTTTGAAACATTTTTTCGCTGGATTATTGTGCGAGTTTGCTACACTGGATATACACCACATCTATCAAAGTGCCCCACGTTAGGGCCGCACCTAATCCGCTTCTAGATGTCACAATGGGATTATGGGAAAATGCAGGAGCATGAAGTAGGAAAAGGGGATAATAGTTGAAAAAGCCCTGGTATATTCATTTATGATGTTAGCCCCCTTGTCAGAACCCTTAATTTATCTAGCCTCCTGGCACTATTGGATTTTTTCCCTGACTAGAATGCCCATCTGCCCAATTGCACGTCCTCTGGTATGACTATAGCAGAACATGGAAGTCAAGAGAGTCTTTTGAGAATGGGAGTGGGCCCACTAAATCAATGATTGGGGTCACCTCTCGACCGATTTGATCCATTCACTTTAATCGAATAGTTATGAACACACAGTAAGGTCATTAAAAAAATGAAGGTTTCTGTGGCCCATACCTACATTAACACTATGAGTTAATTATGCACTATTTCCTCCAATGTAGTCTATCCATTATGAGTTTTCTACTCAAATTTGGATAAAAGGCATGAAATTAAAACAGCATTCATGTGGACGGCTTGGATCTGCTCTAAGACTACCTAATGGGCCCCACATAAGATGTGGGATGGGTTCAATAGATGGGCCCCTTCATGGGAAAGGCCATTTAGCCATTAGGACCGTTGCCACCTAAGTGGAACCCACTCCGATGAACTTCCAGCATGCATCCGACATCATTCCCTCCTTTCCAGTGGGCTTCTAAGTGACTTTTTTTTTTTTTTTTAAAGAATTCCAACCACACAATCTTCAACGTAGAAGCTATAATGGCTAGATGTAAATTTAGGTTAGGATAATATCGAGTGGTGGGTTGTTTTACCCTAATCTTAGTCGACTGCTATCAGCAAATGTAAATATGACACCTGTCGTTGTTTTAGGGAAGATATGGCAGTAGTGAGTTCAAGCGTGGAACGTTGGCCGTATTTTAAGGGAGACAATTGGCGTCGTTAGGTTGTGCCACGTAAGTAATGACTAGGCAACGAGAAGGCGAATCCGATTAAAGTAGTTAGACAGCAGGGAAATCGCTGTAGTAGGGGAAAGAAAATTTTGAAAAAGGGATCGTGGGAGTCGATTGTATAACCGTCTACTAAGAGAAGGATCTGGATGGTCGAGCGACAACTATAAATAGGCAAGGCAAAGAACAGAGCAAGGGGTCCAACATCAATCAAACCAAAATCAAATCCAATCAATTTCTCAATTATCATGCTCCTTAGCATCTTGCAATTAATTACATTCCTTAGTGTAATCGGCACCGTTCCTTTCCTTAGCATAATTTTGCTCTTTGCGTTCCGTATGTAGCGTAAGTTGTGAAATTAAATTCTACACTAGTAAGTTTATAGAAATCGATCGATAGTTGGCCATTGAAATTGCTTCTTAACTTATTCATCCAGAAGAGGTGTTCTTCAACAAACATTACAGTGATTGATTGTAAGTTTTTATTATTTATGATATTTCAAATTCCTTTCATGTTACAAGGTACAAGCACAACCCATCACACGCATGGCCGAAAATAACAAGCAACATAGGTATCAATGATGCGAATTTGTGAAAGGGAGGAGGGTGTGGTGGTTCTTTTTATAATAATGGATTGCATATGTTAGACTAGTTGGATGTCATGCATATAACACATGGGCCCTACAATTCTTGACTTTGCTACCTTTAAGGGCATGTTTGATTTCCATTTACATGGTGTAAATGAAGGCAAATGAATGCAAGTAGGTAATTATTAAAGTTTTTATCTATTTGATACAAAGAGTATTTACTCTTTGTAAATACTTGTGAGAAAAGATAGCCATTCATTCGTGGGGCCCATTGTAATCTCTGTCACATATCCATGCCGTCCACCTGTTTTAACAGAACATTTTATAGGATGAGCCAAAAAATAAGGTATATCTAAAGCTCAAGTGGTCCACTTGAGCTCTGGATTTGCCTCAAGTTTGTGTCAATGCCCTAAAATCACCTTGCAAAATGGATGGACAGTGTGGATAAGACACACGTATCACAATGGGCCCCACAAAAAATATGTACCTTCCTCAATTTTAGTGCACAAAAAACAAACCTGTCCTCGTGAAAAGGTACAGGAATTATATTGTAAGCTATATTACCCATTTGCTAGTATTTACAAAATGTGAATGAAAATCAAACACGCCCTAAAGGAAAAATTGACCGGTGCATATTTGTAATTCTGGTATAAATAAACAAAGACCATTTCTCGATGACCGCATGGTTATGGTTTTTAGGATATATTACTTTAATGAAGAACGTCTTCCTCTTTCTTTTGAAAGTGGTAAAGTAGAGAATTGTGGACCCACACGGTACCTGTATGATATCCAATCTATTCAATAGATGTAATCCACCATAATGCATAGGGAACCAAAAAAATATGGTTAATCTTAATATAAGGTGGGCTACAACATAAAAAATAATTGACGACGGTTAAAAATATTGAAATTCAAGTGCAGCACATTTGGTCATTTGATTAGGAAGGTTTTTGGTCCGTGTGCTATGCATATGTTAGATGGGTTGGATTAAATATACCATGTGGGGCCTAAAATTTTCTTACCTTGATAACCTTCTAAGAAAATGAGCTTAACCCCTAAACGGTGATCTTATTAGGAAGATGTAGGAAATAATACAAAGGAAAAAGGCTAGATTAAAGGTTAGCCAAAAAAAAAAAAAAACAAACAAACAAACAACCAAATTTGTAAAAAAAAATAACTTCTTTTTACGCAACAGAGTCACAACCACAGCTCAGTGATTTTTTTATACCACAATGGTATTGAGAACCCATGACCTCGCGTTGAAACTCTTGCGAATCTATCACTGAAGCTTTTTAAATAATTTGAAAGAAAGTGTTATGGTTATACGGCAAAATCTCAAAAGTAAATAAATAAATTTCGGGTCAAAATTCCTATTTTCTTTTCAATTATACATAAGTACTTGTGAACGTTAAACCAAACCATATTTAAAATGAAACTACAATGCATCAAATACTGCTTAAATAGCAGTTTTTATGTTAAGCAAACGGATCCCAAGTTCGCAGTAAAAATTAAGAAATAAAAATCATCCTTAAATCATTCATTGAAACTCTCTCTCACATATATACTAACTCTGTCACCTCGCTTTTTCTTCTTCTTCTTCTTCTTCTTCTTCTTCTTCTTCTCTCTCTCTCTCTCTCTCTCTCTCTCTCTCTCTCTCTCTCTCTCTCTTTCTCTCTCTCTCTCATGCACACGCACAACACCTCTCTTCCCTGTTCTTCTCTCTGATACACACTCTCTCCTCTGCTCTTCTTTATTTAAACACACACAAGGACAGAGAGACCCATGTACAAACGCTCTCTCCTTTCTCATACAGACTTTCCATCCCTCTCAACCACCTCAACTATCAGACACAACTCCTCATTATCTCCACGTCGGAATAACCATATGCAGATCGAATCACCCTTCCTCAATACGTTCATCTGTACAATATCCGTCCATTTCTTTATGAGCACGTATTGCTTGCTGCTCGGCCACCGCTTGATGACCGCACCATACCGCCGACCCGCCAGATCGATGGCGACAACAGGGAGGCCCTTACTCAGATCATTCACCAGCGACACCTCCCTCTCCGTCATCGCCGGGATGAGTACAGCCTTCATCTCCTTCATGTTGAGTAATACACGACTTTGAGTTAGGTTCACGTCGGACATGGTGAGCTTCTTCTCCAACACGAGTACTATATCTCCACCATCCATTTGTTCATGTGCCTCAATCCAGGAGGAGGTCGAGTTGATGTCTGGAAGCGCCGGCAGCTTTCTCGACATTCTTGGATCGTCAGAAGAGAGAAGGGGAGAGCGACGCCGGAGAAGATGATAGAAAACCGCCTTTAAGAATACGTCGGTTTAAAAGGACGTTTGCTCGAGATTTTTTTTAGTGAAATTACGATAATCCCACTTTCTATTTTATTTTAAAAAGTGATAAAGTAGAGAATTGTAGGGCCAACATTGTGAATTAGATGATATCCAAACCGTCCAAGAGATGTAATCCACCATGATGTATAGTAAAACAACAAATTTGGTCCATCTAAACATAAGGTGGGCCACAACATAAAAAAAAATAATATTAACCACTTAAAACATTAAAATTCAAGTCCAGCCGTTCTGATCATTTGAACAGTAAAATTTTTCGTTCGTGTTATTAACATAGTTGGGTTGCATATGTTGGATGGGTTGGATGTTAGAAACATACCATGTGGGCCCAAAAATTACCTCGAAACACAACATATGTAACTTCGGTTAATCACCCCACGCGCAAAACAAAAGGCATTAGGCCTGTCTACTTCAACCGTAAAAGAACGAACGTGATTGCGTCCTACCCCCACCCATCCCCTCGCTACGAAGCGGGAAGGGGCTTTGGGTGGCTACCATGATGTATGGTTTTATCCACACTGTCTATCCTTTTAACCATGTTATATTAGGAGAAATCATCAAAACTGAGGCAGATCAAGGACCTAAGTAGACCACACCACAGGAAGCAGCAGTGATAATGATTCTTGCCCTAATTAAAACTTTTCTAGAGCCCACCGTGATGTTTATTTTACATCCAATATATTCATAAATTCACATAGACTTGGATGAAAGGAAATAACAAATATCAGTTCTATTCATAAACTTCTGCGTTCCCTAAAAATTTTCAACGGTACTAGTTTAATCCCCATTGGGTGGTCCACTTGAGCCAATTTCTCGTCAAGGCCAAAAAAATTGAATCAGACGAGAAATTAGGCTCTCAATAAAAATAGCCACACCTCAGGGCTATTGCAGTAAAATCCCCCAAGCTTTGTTGGGGAACATCGTGATGTATGTGTTTGGACGCGGATTAGGTGCTACCCTCATAACTGGGGCTCTGAGTGGGCCAGTATGATGTATGGTTTTATCAATGACGTCCATCCATTTTTTCTATATCCTTTTTAGATATAAACCGGGAGAGAGCAGTGGAAGCACATGGACGGCTCCTATGGCATACACGTGTGTTGATCAGAACAATCGAAAGGATGGTTCCATTGTGGGTTTAGGATAGACCAAGAATCGGAATTGATTGGATGATCGTTGACATCTTATTGTTTCCCATCATTTTAATATGTTGGATGGAAAATAAAATTCATGGTGGACCCTAGGAAAGTTTCAACGGTGAGCATCATCATCACCACTGCTTCCTGTGGTGTGGTCCACTTGAGTCTTGGATCTTTCTAACTTTTAATCCTGTTCCATAAAATAGGAACATGATCTGAAAAAATGATATTTGGATCTGCCTCATTTTTGGGCTTGGCACACGTGTCACTCTCGATGGCCAAGGTTTCACACACGTGCGAACTTAACAAACCTCCAATCATTCCACCTTAGGAATCATCGTAATATGATAAGCGTCAACCACGTGTGTAGCACCACACGAATCCACACCGTTCAAATTGCATGCCTTGCTGCAAATGGGCCATGACCCACTAATTGCAGTGAGCGGACGGTTCTGATTGCCTGAATGGAGGCCATCTAACGATTGTTTAAGAAAAAAACAATATTTCAGATTGAAAGTGAAAACGTAGATAGATCAGCGTTCGGTTGATCTGGGCATGCCAAAATTTAAACCATTTAGATTTTAATGGTAGGCGTTCAATCACCACTATTTCCTATGGTGTGATCCATATGACATTTGGATCTGCCTCATTTTTGTGCTCACGCTTTAAAATGATCTGAAAAAATGAATGGACGGTGCGGATAAAATACATACATCATGATTGGTCCCACATAGTACCGTCCAGTAGCAACTGTATACTGACAGCCTGAGTAGGGAATCCTCGTCGACGCAATCAGCGTCTTACACCAGCCGTTAGTCCCGATGGGCCCAACGACGCTAGCGATGACGAGCCGTGGTCCTTGGAGTGGGATGGAGGTGAAAAGCTCTTGCTGTTCGCAGGAGATATGACACCAGCCGTTAGTCCCATTGGGCCCCACATCGCTAGTCCAATCAGAAGATCGTATTACAAAATCGCTGTGGAAATACAATCTCTCTCTCTCTGAAATTAGAAAAATGGGAAAAAGAGAAAATGGTTATATGAGGGACGGTTTTCCGCTTACCTGAGTGGTTTTTGGAGCAGTTTTGAGAGGTGCCGGAAGGCCAACCGACTGGAGAGATATAGCAGAGCTCTCTCTTCCTCTATAATCTCTATCCCTGCGAAGGTAGCAGGAAATTTCTGAGTTCGACAAACGAAGCTTCGTGGAAGGCTCTATTGAGTCTTTGAAACCTAGCAGCGTGTTTTATTTTTTATTTTTTATTTTTTTTATTTTTCCTTTGTCTTATAACAGGCTATTCCCGAATTATAAAGCCAAAGGCCTATGGTTTGCACGGGATGCGGGTTTTCGCTTAGGTGGGGGCAACCGTGATGTTTGTGAGAAATCCATCCATTCCATCCATTTTGTGAGATCATTTTAGGACATGACGCCAAAAATGAACCGGATCCAAGACTCAAGTGGACTGAAAACAGGAAGATTGAACGTCCGCATTTGAAATATTCGTGGGGCCATAGAAATTTTGAATAAGGATAATATTTGTGTTTTCAGTTCATCCGAGTAGTAATGACATTATGAACCGTAAGGATGGCATATAAATATCACTGTGGACCCTGAGAGGTTTCAACGGTAAGAATTTTCCCACCCACCTTTTCCTTTAGTGAAGCCCCCTGAGTCTTCCATCCGGATCATTTTTGTCTCAAATCCAAAACGGATGAACAGAGTGAATTTCTCACAAACATCACCGTGGTCCCACCTAAGTTCCCAGCGCAGGAACTTCCTGCGAAAGGCTTTTCACAGTAAATCCGCGTTTGCACATGAGCCACTTGCTGTCATATGCCGTTAACAACCACACTTTTTTTAAATGACATAATTGCCTTTGTTCAATTATCATTGTTTTAGTGTGGTGTTGTCCACTAGAGACTTTGATCTCCCTCAATTTTTTGGCTCATGCCCTAAAATAATCTTGAAAAATAGATGTACAGTATGGATAAAAATATACATCATGGAAGGGCCCACAGAGCACTTTCCAGTAGCAATGGTGACCCTAATGTCTCGTCAAAACCTATCACAGGAAGTTCCTGCGTGGGCCACCATGATGTTTTTGAGGTATCTATCTCATCCATCCATTTTTTAGATCATTTTAGGACACGCGGCTAAAAATAAGCCATATCCAAGTCTCAAGTGAGTCCACAAGAGAGGGAAAATTGGGAAAGGAATACCCACTGCTAAAACCTTCTTGGGCTCTACCGTGATGTTTACATGCCATCCAAAATTTTTATAAGGTCATTTCCACTTGGATGAATGGAAAGCATGAAAAACTTAGCTTGATATAAAACTATTGTAGTCATACGAATGTTTCAATGGTGGTTGTTCAATCTCCCATTGTTTCCTCTAGTGTGGATCACTTGAGCCTTGTATCCATACTTGTATGATATCCAATCTGTTCAATAGATGTAATCCACCATGATGTGTGGCTAACCAAAAAAATATGGTTAATCTAAATATAAGGTGGGCTACAACATAAAAAATAATTGATGACGGTTTTGAAATTCAAGTGCAGCACATTTGTTCATTTGATTAGGAAGGTTTTTGGTCCGTGTGCTATGCATATGTTAGATGGGTTGGATTAAATATACCATGAGGGGGCCTAAAATTTTCTTACCTTGATTAGCTTCTAAGAAAATGGGCTTAACCCCTAAACGGTGATCTTAGGAAGATGTAGGAAATAAGACAAAAAGTTAAAAGGCCAAGATCAAAGGATTAAAAAAAAAGAAAAAAAAAAACCCAAATGTGTAAAAAAAAAAAAATCTTTTTACACAACCGAGTCACACTCACAGCACAGTGATTTTTTTATACCACAATGGTATTGAGAACCCATGACCTTGCTTTGAAACCCTTGCGAGTCTATCACTGAGGCTTTTTAAATGGCTTGAAAGCATGTGTTACATTTATACGGCAAAATCTAAAGAGTAAGTAAATAAATTTCGGGTCAAAATTCCTATATTCTTTTCAATGATACATAAGTTGTGCACGTCAACCAAACCATATTTAAAAAGAAACTACAATGCATCAAATACTGATTAAATAGAAGTTTTTATGTTAAGCAAACGGATCCCAAGTTCGTGTTGGGAAAGCCGGCAGCGGAAGCGGAATGCCGACCACATGAAGCAATGCGAAATCAAACGAGTAAACAAGATGCAATCAATCACACACAAGTACTCGCCACAAGAGACTCCGAATTTTATGTGAAAAAACCCCAAAATGGGTAAAAAAAACCACGGCACAAACGATCCACTATGAATATCAGAAGATTACAGAGATTGACAGCCCACAAAGCAAGGAAAAACAGAAAAAACTTTACGTTTTCTCTCGCACACACCTTTCCCCTCTTCCTAGTACGAATAGAAAACCTTGGACACCTTAGGATTCCACTCTAAGTCGGATTACAATACCTTGAATAAGAAGAAATCTAAAAATAGAAACACCTTACGCAGTACTGCAGACTGCGCAAGAAATCCGAGCGCACAGCCGACCGGTCAGCCTTCACAAAAACAGTCCAAGGAGAACAGACCCGACCCTGCCTCACATCAAACCGGTCGCCGGAACGGTCGGAGCCCACTGACGACCGGTCGGCCGACTGGTCTGGACACATGCAGAAACTGTTCAGGGGGGTCTTCACAGCATCTGGGTCACGCTGTCCGCCCAGTCCGCCGGCCGGTCGGAGCACCCATTCGAGCCAAGTTTGAAGACTCAACCCAACAGTTCGCAGTAAAAATTATAAAATAAAAATCATCCTTAATTCATTCATTGAGACTCTCTCTCTCTCTCACACATATACACTTACTCTGTCAACTCACTTCTTCTTCTTCTTCTTCTTCTTCCTCCTCGTCCTCCTCCTCCTCCTCCTCCTCCTCTCTCTCTCTCTCTCTCTCTCTCTCTCTCTCTCTCTCTCTCTCTCATGCACACGCACAACACCTCTCTTACCTGTTCTTCTCTCTGATACACACTCTCTCCTCTGCTCTTCTTTATTTAAACACACACAAGGACAGAGAGACCAATGTACAAACGCTCTCTCCTTTCTCATACAGACTTTCCATCCCTCTCAACCACCTCCACTATCAGACACAACTCCTCATTATCTCCACGTCGGAATAACCATATGCAGATCGAATCACCCTTCCTCAATCCGTTCATCTGTACAATATCCATCCATTTCTTTATGAGCACGTATTGCTTGCTGCTCGGCCACCGCTTGATGACCGCACCATACCGCCGACCCACCAGATCGACGGCCACAATAGGGAGGCCCTTACTCAGATCATTCACCAGAGACACCTCTCTCTCCATCATCACCGGGATGAGTACAGCCTTCATCTCCTTCATGTTGAGTAATAAACGACCTTGAGTTAGGTTGACGTCGGACATGGTGAGCTTCTTCTCTAACACGAGTACAATATCTCCACCATCCATTTGTTCATGTGCCTCAATCCAGGAGGAGGTCGAGTTGCTGTTTGGAAGCGCCGGCAGCTTTCTCGACATTCTTGGGATCGTCAGAAGAGAGAAGTGGAAAGAGACGTTGGAGAAGTTGATAGAAAACCGCTTTTAAGAATACGTCGGTTTAAAAGGACGCTTAGTCGAGATTTTTTTAGTCAAATTACGATAATCCCACTTTCTATTTTATTTTGAAAAGGGATAAAGTAGAGAATTGTAGGGCCAACATTGTGAATTAGATGATATCCAAACCGTCCAAGAGATGTAATCCACCGTGATGTATAGTAAAACAAAAAATTTGGTCGATCTAAACATAAGGTGGGCCACAACATAAAAAAAATAATATTAACCACTTAAAACATTAAAATTCAAGTCCAGCCCTTCTGATCATTTGAACGGTAAGATTTTTCGTTCATGTTATTATAAGAGTTGGGTTGCATATGTTGGATGGGTTGGATGTTAGAAACATACTATGTGGGCCCAAAAATTACCTGGAAACACAACATAGGCAACTTCGTTATTCACCCCACGCGTAAAACAAAAGGCATTCGGCCTGTCCACTTCAACCATAAAAGAACGAACGTTGATTGCGTCCTACCCCTACCCGTCCCCCTTAGCGGGCAGGGGCTCTGGGTGGCAACCATGATCTATGGTTTTATCCACACCGTCTATCCTTTTCACCGTGTTATTTTAGGAAAAATCCTCAAAACTGAGGTAGATCAAGGGCCCAAGTAGACCACATCACAGGAAGCAGCGGTGATAATGATTCTTGTCATACGTTGAAACTTTTCTAGAGCCCACCGTGATGTTTATTTTCCATCCAATATATTCATCGATCTCAAAAAATTTCAACGGTAAGAGTTTAATCCCCATTACGTGGTCCACTTGAGCCCTGAATCTCCCTCATTTTTTGTCCTATACCCTGAAATGATAAGAGAAAAAATGGATAGACAGTATGGATAAAAAACGATATGCCACTCAGAGCCCCTGCCCGTTCCTAGCTGGGGTCGGGCGGGATAGTACGCAATCCGCGTTCAGAAAGGAACGGATGCATCAGGCCACGTGGTGTGGCCTGACTGTGGGGCCCAGTTTGACTTATTCATTGCATATCCACTCCGTCCATTAGTTTTACCGGATAACTTTAGGGCATGTTGTAAAAAATGAAGCTGATACAAATCTGAGGTGAACCACAGCACCGGAAAGAGTGGTCAATGAACGCCTATCATTAAAACTTCAAAGATGCGGAGTGTGTGGAAATGGTTTACGTGTGGCAGCCGCGTCAAGTATATTCCCGTGCAACTACGCGTTCCAAGGACGCGGATTGCGTCCTGCCCCATCTGGAGGTGCCCATGGTAATGTATCTGTTTGTTTATCCACTCCGTCCATCCATTTTACAAGATCATTTTAAGGTATGACACTAAACATTAGGAAGATCAAACGCTCAAGTGGGCCACACCAAATAATGAGCGGAACCTGGTGACATCATCACTACTGCAGCACTACTCACCAGGTACGGCTCATGGTTTGATATGGCCCAATTGAGCGTTGGATGTACCTCATTGTTTAGCCCATATACTAAAATGATCTTATAAAATGGATGGACGGAATGGATAATTGGATTCATCGTGATGGACCCTTCACAGGTCTACCCGACAGGAAGATGCAATCAGGGTTCCAAGCTTGGGGGATTTTTACTGTAATAGCTCTCAGGTATGGCTACATTTACTAAAAGTCCAATTTCTAGTCCGGCTCATCTCTTTTAGTCTTTTGACGAGAAATTGAAAATTTTACAGCCGAGAATGCCCTTCTGACCATCATGTGCTCATCAGGAATCCACCGCAACCCAAGGGGAATCCATAATGCCCAGGGGGATTGATCGGATGAGCATTTTCGACTACAAAATTTCAATTTCTCGTCAAAAGCCCAAAAAAATGAATAAGCCGAGATATTAGACTTTCAGTAAAAATAACCACAACTCAGGGCTATTACAGTAATATCTCCCAAGCTTTGTGGGGGACATCGTGATGGGGATTTGTATTGCAATAGACCTGATCTGTGGGTATTTTTACTAAGAGTCCAATGTCTCATCTAGTTTATAGATTTTAGCCTTTTGATGAGAAATTGAAATTTTATGGCCAAAAATGCCCCTCCACTCTCCCTTGGGCACTATGGATCCGCCTGGGACATACTGAATTCCCCCTGAGCACATGGTGGTTAGAGGGGCATTCTGCACTGTAAACTTTTCAATTTCTCGTCAAAAGGCTAAAAAAGATCAGTCATATGAGACATAGACTTTTAGTAAAAATAGCCACAACTCAGGACTATTTCAATAAAAATCCCCATCGTGATGTATGTGTTTGGACGCCGATTAGGTGCTACCATCGGAACTGGGACTCTAAGTGGACCAGTATGATATATGGGTTTATCAATGCCGTCCATCCATTTTTTCCATATCCTTGTAAGATATAAACCGGGAGAGAGCAGTGGAAGCACATGGACGGCTCATGTGGCATGTATGTGATTTGATCGAAACAATCGAAAGGGTGGTTCCATTGTGGGTTTAGGATAGACCAAGAATTGGCATTGATTGGATGATCGTTGACATATTATTGTTTCCCATCATCTTAATAGATTGGATGGAAAATTAAAATCACGGTGGGCCCTCGGAAAGTTTCAACAGTGAGCATCATCATCACTCCTTCCTGTGGTGTGGTCCACTTGAGCTTTGGATCTTTCTAACTTTTATACATGTTCCATAAAATAGCACAGAGAAATGGATGGACGGTGTGGATAAAACCCGTACAGCATGGTAGCCACTTAAAAGCTCCTGCCAAGTATCTGTTGGATTGATATCTGATTGTTTCCTACTAGAGAGGATTGCATGTGCCCGGTCAAATGGAGATATATCTCTGCCCAGGACTTTTTGGGGCCATGTCTGTGACAAATCCACTCCGTGCATCTGTTTTTAAAGACCACATTAGTATGGGATTCTAACCATAAGACAGATCCAAAAACTCAGGTGGGCCACCAAAAACGAAACAGTGGGAATGGAAACGTTCAACGTTGAAGTTTCCCTAAAGCTGACCATGATATTTATATGACATCCAAACCGTTCATCTGGTTTTACCACTCAGATAAAATGTAGGAACAAATATCATCCTGATAGAAAACTTCTATCACCCCAGGCGTTCACTCTACACTCTTTCATGTGGTATGGCCGACATTAGTATTGGATATTCCTAAATTTTAGAATACTGTCCTATTGTGGTCTTTAAAAGAAGATGGACGGAGTGGATTTGTCGCGGACATCTCTGTGGGCCGCACACAGCCCCGGGCACAGGTATACCTATGTGCCCGAAATACCCGAAATAGGAAGATATTTTGGCGGGAACTGAAGCTGATTTCATTCCATCAAATGAAATTACCATAATGCCCACTGTCCATCTGATGTGTGCATTCCTTTCGCCAAAAGATCCAAACAGTGTGGCCCACCTGATGGAATTATTGGATCTTGGCACACGTGTCACTCTCAATGGCCAAGGTTCCACACACGTGTGAACTTAACAAACCGCCAATCATTCCACCTTAGGAATAATCGTAATATATGATAAGCGTCAACCACGCGTGTAGCACCACACGAATCCACACCGTTCAAATTGCATGCCTTGCTGCAAATGGGCCATGACCCACTAATTGCAGTGACCGGACGGTTCTGATTGCCTGAATGGAGGCCATCTAACGATTGTTTAAGGAAAAAAAATATTTCAGATTGAAAGTAAAAACGTAGATAGATCAGAGTTCGGTTGACCTGGGCATGCCAAAATTTAAACCGTTTAGATTTTAATGCCAGGCGTTCAATCACCACTATTTCCTATGGTGTGATCCACATGATATTTGGATCTGCCTCATTTTTGGGCTCATGCCTTGAAATGATCTGAAAAAATGAATGGACGGTGTGGATAAAATACATACAATCATGGTTGGTCCCACATAGTACCGTCCAGTAGCTACTGGCTACTGACAGCGTCAGTAGGGAATCCTCGTACGTAATCAGCGTCTTACACCAGCCATTAGTCCCAATAGGCCCAACGACGCTAGCGACGAAGGGATGGAGGTGAAGAGCTCTTGCTGTTTGCAGGAGAGATGACACCAGCCGTTAATCCCAATGGGTCCCACGGCAATAGTCCAATCAGAAGATCGTATTACAAAATCGATGTGGAAACAATCTCTCTCTGAAACGATCTAAAATAGGGAAATGGAAACGAGCTATATGAGGAATGGTTTTCTGCATACCTGGGTTGTTTTCGGAGAAGTTTTGAGAGGTGGCGGAATGCCAACCGACTGGAGAGATATACCGGAGCTCTCTCTTCCTCACTATCTCTGCGAAGGTAGCAGGAAATTTATGAGTTCGACAAACGAAACTTCGTGGAAGGCTCTTTTGAGTCTTAGAAATCTAGTAGCGTGTTTTATTTTTTATTTATTTTTACTTTGTCTGATAACCGGCGGCTATTCCCGAATTATAAAGCAAAAGGACTATGGTTTGCACGGGACGCGAGTTTTACGTAGGAAGTTCCTGTGCTAGGTGGGGGCCACCGTGATGATTGTGAGAAATCAACCCCGTCCATCTATATTGTGAGATCATTTGAGGACATGAGACAAAAAATGAACCGGATCCAAGACTCAAGTGGACCGAAAACATGAAGATTGAACGTCCACATCTGAAATATTCATGGGGCCACATAAATTTTGAATAAGGATAATATTTGTGTTTTCATTTCATCCCAGCAGTAATGACGTTATGAACCATATGGATGGCATATGACATTGCTGTAGACCCAGGGAGGTTTACCGTAGGAATTTTCCCACCCACCTTTTCCTTTTGTGAGGCCCTTAGTCCTGGATCCTGATATTTTTTGTCTAATGTCCTAAAATGAGCTCACAAAACGGATGAACGGAGTCAATTTCTCACCAACGTAATGGTGGGATGCCTACCTAAGTTCAACCTGAGGCTTTTCACAGGAAATCCACGTTTGCACATGAGCCACTTGCTGTCATATACCTTTAGCAACCACATCTTTTTAAATGACAAAACTGCCCTGGTTCAATTACCATTGTTTTAGTGTGGTGTTGTCCACTAGAGACTTTGATCTCCTTTATTGTTTTGCTCATGCCCTAAAATGATCTTGAAAAATAGATGGACAGCATGGATAAAAATATACATCATGGAGGGACCTACAGAGCACTTTCCAGTAGCAATGGTGACCTGAATTTCCCATCAAAGCCCATAGCAGGAAGTTCTTGCGTGGGCCACCATGATGTTCTTTATCAGATATCTATCCCATCCATCCATTTTTTAGATCGTTTTAGGACGTGCGGCTAAAAATGACCCATATTCAAGTCTTGAGCTGGGAAAGGAATACCCACTGCTGAAACCTTCTTGAGCTCCACCCTGACGTTTATATGCCATCCAAAATGTTTATAAGGTCATTTCCACTCGGATGAACGGAAAGCATGAAAAACTTAGCTTGATATAAAACTTTCGTAGCCATTTACCAATGTTTCGATGATGGTTGTTCAATCCTCCACTGTTTCCTCTGGTGTGGATCACTTGCGCCTTGTATCCGGCTTTGTCTTTTTGGTCGCAAGTACTTATATGAGCTCACAAATTAAATGGATGAATGGGATGGATTTCTCACAAACATTACACGTTGGTGTACGATACATCACCAAGTTATGTGGGACTCACCATGATGTATGTTTTATATCCACACTGTCCATTCATTTTACATGATCATTTTGGTACACCCTTAAAAATGAGGCCAATACAAATCTCGACTACCAAAAACAACTCATTATCTCCATCGAAATAACCACATGCAGATCAAATCACCATTCTTCAAGCCATTCATATGTACAATATCCCTCCACTTCTTTATGAGCACATGTTGCTTTTTCTTTCTTCTTTTTTTGTTTTGTTTTGTTTTTTATTACACACACCGCACTCACACACCACAATGGGTACTTGAACCCATAACCTTATTGTTGAAACTCCAGAAAAGAGAACGAGAAGGCCAGAAATTGTCCAAAGAGTTCAACTCTTTTTCTGTGATATTTTGGAATATTTCAATCAGTCGACCAGTCAAAAATGCCAAAACTTATCCAGAAATAAAATTCGATTTTTCTAAATTTTCAGGTAGGCACTCGATCAGTTGACCATGTTGTTCGACCAGTCTGCTATCCATCTTCTTGAGCTTTGAATCCTTCCTTCAGTCCATCCTCCCCAGGAATGAATCCCTGACCCATTCTACATTAGGACAGCCTTCATCTTCTTCACATTGAGTAAAACACAACTTTGAGTTAGGTTGCCGTTGGACATGGTGAGCTTCTTCTCCAACATAAACAATATCTTGACCATCCATTTGTTCATGTGCTTCCAGGAGACGCTGGAGTTGCTGTTTGGAAGTGCCAGCAGCTTTCCCGGCATTGTTTGGATCGTCAGAAGAGACAAGGGAAGAGAGACGCTGGGAAAGAGGATGTAAAACGGCCTTCCAGATTACGTTGGTTTAAGAGGACGTTGCAAATATTGTAGTTGTGATTTTTTTTTTAGTGAAATTATGATAATACTTTTTATTTTTTTAAAGTGATAAAGTAGAGAATTGTGGGGCCAATAAGGTAAATTGGATGATATCCAACCCGTCCAAAAGTAGTAATCCACCAAGATGTGTAGGCAAATTAAAAATTTGGTCGATCAAAACATAAGGTGGGCCACAACATAAAACAAATACTATTCACCACTTAAAACATTAAAATTCAAGTCCAGCCGATCTGATCATTCCAACAGCAAGATTTTTTGTTCATATGATTAACAGAGTTGGGGGTGCATATGTTGCATGGGTTGAATGTTAAACATACCATGCGGGCTCAAAATTTTACTAGAAAAACAAACTGGGTTATTCACCCCAAGCATAAAACAAAGGCCTCCCTTCCTTCTGCTTTTTTTTTTTTCTTTTTCTTTTTTTTTCTTATTTTTTAGATATTTACTAAAACCACCTGCCTTTGTTTTATTTGTCAAAATCCACCTACTTTTAAGATATTTAAAGTAATCCACTTACATTTTCACTCCCTTGTCAATTTTACACTTGGGTAGAAGGTGAAAATACCATTCATTTAAAACAAATAATTAGGCATGTCAATGGGCCGGGCTAGCCCGTCTGGCTCCTGGGTCGCAATGGGCTAGGTTTGGGCTGAAGGATCATGCCCGAGGGTTGGGCTGAGGCCTAAACTTCAACCATGTTTATAAACTGGCTGGGCTTGGACTAAGATGTTAAAAAGCCTGTTGGCCTTTGGAAAGCACCATGAGGTGGAACAATAAAAGTAGTACTATCCATCTAATGGTCAGAGTAGATCTAAGGTAAGAGAGTTATGCATTTCAAGCGTAACGAGGGAGCTAATTTACGTGCATCTCATGCATCGCCAGAGAGGGGAATTATTTCCCTCTTTTGGAAAAACTGTTGGCGGCTTGGGTGAGCTACAACATGGTGTTGATGTGGAATCCACGCCGTTCATCAAGTGTGTCACAGAATCTTAGATCATTGGTCCAAAAATCATCCCCTTAGTAATTCGTGTGGGCCATACAATTGGAAAAAGTATACAGGGTAGGGTCACCAGTGAGCATCATCATCACCGCTGCTTCCTGTAGTGTGGTCCACTTGAGCTTTGAATCTTTCTAACTTTTAGACCTGTTCCATAAATAGGACCGAGAAATGGATGGACGGTGTGGATAAAACCCATACACCACGGTGGCCACCTAAAAGCTACTGCCGTAGATATGAGGTATCTATTGGATTGATATCTGACTGTTTCCTACTATAGCGGATTGCATGTGCCCCGTCACATGGAGATATATCTGTGCCCGGGGCTTTTTGGGGCCCACAGAGATGTCTCTGTTTTTAAAGACCTCATTAATATAGGATTCTAAACATCTGACAGATCCAAAACTCAGGTGGGCCACCAAAAACAAAACAGTGGGAACGGCTACGATCAACATTGAAGTCTTCCTAGAGCCTACCATGATATTTATTTGCCATCCAAACCGTTCATCTGGTTATTACCACTGTCGGAACAAATATCATCCTGATAGAAAACTTCTATCACCCCCAAACGTTCAATCTACACTCTTTCAACATGAGTATTGGATATTCCTAACATTTAGAGAACTGTCCTATTGTGGTCTTTAAAAGAAGATGGACGGAGTGGATTTGTCACGGACATCTCTGTGGGCCGCACACAGACCAGGAGAATATTTCACTACCCGATGGGTTTCGATACCTGGACCTCTTGTTGAAACTCCGTAGGGTCTTCCAACGAGGTAAAGGCTCCGAACCCTGCCTATTGTCCATCTGATGTGTACATTCCTTTCGCCAGAAGAACCAAACAGTGTGGCCCACCTGATGTAATTATTTCAGATTGAAAGTGAAAATGTAGATAGATCAGAGTTCGGTTGATCTGGGCATGCCAAAATTTAAACCGTGTAGATTTTAATGGTGGGCGTTCATTCACCACTATTTCCTATGGTGTGATCAACATGACATTTGGATCTGCTTCCTTTTTGGGCTCATGCATTAAACTGATCTGAAAAAATGAATGGACGGTGCGGATAAAATACATACATCATGGTTGGTTCCACATAGTCAGTAGGGAATCGTCGTCGACGCAATCAGCGTCTTACACCAGCCATTAGTGCCAATAGGCCCAACGACGCTAGCGACGAAGGGATGGAGGTGAAGAGCTATTGCTGTTTGCAGGAGAGATGACACCAGCCGTTAATCCCAATGGGTCCCACGGCAATTGTCCAATCAGAAGATCGTATTACAAAATCGATGTGGAAACAATCTCTCTCTGAAATTATCGAAAATGGTGAAAAAGGAACGAGCTATATGAGGAATGGTTTTCTGCATACCTGAGTTGTTTTCGGAGCAGTTTTGAGAGGTGGCGGAATGCCAACCGACTGGAGAGATATACCGGAGCTCTCTCTTCCTCTCTATCTCTGCGAAGGTAGCAGGAAATTTCTGAGTTCGACAAACGGAACTTCAAGGAAGGCTCTTTTGAGTCTTAGAAATCTAGTAGCGTGTTTTATTTTTTATTTATTTTTACTTTTGTCTTATAACCGGCTATTCCCAAATTATAAAGCAAAAGGCCTATTGTTTGCACGGGACGGGAGTTTTACGTATAGGAAGTTCCTGCGCTAGGTGGGGCCCACCGTGATGATTGTGAGAAATCAACCCGTCCATCTGTATTAATTGTGAGATCATTTTAGGACATGAGACAAGAAATGAACTGGATCCAAGACTCAAGTGGACCGAAAACATGAATATTTAACATCCACATTTGAAATATTCATGGGGCCATAGAAATTTTGAATAAGGATAATATTTGTGTTTTCAGTTCATCCCAGCAGTAACTACGTTATGAACCGTATGAATGGCATATAACATTACTGTTGACCCAGGGAGGTTTACCGTAGGACTTTTCCCACCCACCTTTTCGTTTTGTGAGGCACCTTGAGTATTGAATCCGGATCATTTTTTGTCTCAAGTCCTAAAATGAGCTTACGAAATGGATGAACTGAGTGAATTTCTTATAAACATAACGGTGGTAGTCCTACCTAGGTTCAAGAACTTCCTGCCTAAGGCTTTTCAAAGGAAATCAGCGTTTGCACATGAGCCGCTTGCTGGCATATACCGTTAGCAACCACTTTTTTTTTAAATGACAAAACTGCCCTTGTTCAATTTCTACTGTTTTAGTGTGGTGTTGTCCACCAGATACTTTGATATCTCTCATTTTTTTGGCTCATGCCCTAAAATTATGATCTTGAAAAATAGATGGACGGTATGATAAAAATATACATCATGGAGGGGCCCACAGAGGACTTTCCAGTAGCAATGGTGACCCGAATTTCCTGTCAAAGCCTATTGCAGGAAGTTCTTGCGTGGGCCACCATGATGTTTTTGAGATATCTATCCCATCTATCCATTTTTTTATATCATTTTAGGACATGCGGCTAAAAATGAGCCATATCCAAGTCTCAAGTGAGTCACAAGAGAGGGAAAACTGGGAAAGGAATACCCACTGCTGAAACCATCTTGAGCTCCACCCTGATGTTTATATGCCATCCAAAATGTTTATAAGGTCATTTCCACTCGGATGAACGGAAAGCATGAAAAACTTAGCTTGATATAAAACTTTTGTAGCCATATTAACGTTTCAATGATGGTTGTTCAATCCTCCATTGTTTCCTCTCGTGTGGATCACTTGGGCCTTGTATCCGGCTTTGTCTTTTTTGTCACAAGTACTTATATGAGCTCGCAAATTAAATGGATGAATGGAATGGATTTCTCACAAACATCACGTGTCGGTGTACCACACATCACCAAGTTATGTAAATGTGGGACTCACCATGATGTATGTTTTATATCCACACTGTCCATTCATTTTACAAGATCCTTTTGGTACACCGTTAAAAATGAGGCCAATACTAATCTCAACTACCAAAAACAACTCATTATCTCCATCGAAATAACCACATGCAGATTAAATCACCATTCTTCAAGCCATTCATATGTACAATATCCCTCCACTTCTTTACGAGCACATGTTGCTTTTTCTTTCTTCTTTTTTGTTTGTTTTTTTATTACATACACCGCACCCACACACACCGGGTACTTGAACCCATAACCTTAGTGTTGAAACTCCCATGAAAGAAAACGAGAAGGCCAAACCAAAGAGCTCAACTCTTTTTCTGTGATATTTTGGAATATTTCGATCAGTCAGCTGGTCAAAAATGCCAAAACTTATCCAGAAAGAAAATTTGATTTTTCTAATTTTTCAGGTAGGTGCTCAATCAGTTGACCATGTTGTTCGACCAATCGAACTATGCTATTGATCTTCTTGAGCTTGGAATCCTTCCTTCAGTCCATCCTCGCCATGAATGAATCCGCGACCCATTCTACATTAGGACGGCCTTCATCACATTGAGTAAAACACGACTTTGAGTTAGGTTGCCGTCGGACATGGTGAGCTTCTTCTCCAACATGAACAATATCTTGACCATCCATTTGTTCATGTGCCTCAATCCAGGAGACGCTGGAGTTGCAGTTTGGAAGCGCCGGCAGCTTTCCGGGCATTGTTTGGATCGTCAGAAGAGAGAAGGGAAGAGAGACGCTGGGGAAGAGGATGTTAAACGGCCTTCTAGAATACGTCGGTTTAAGAGGACGTTGCAAATATTGTAGTTGTGATTTTTTTTTTAGTGAAATTACGATAATACTTACTTTCTATTTTTTAAAAGTGATAAAGTAAAGAATTGTGGGGCCAATAAGGTAAATTGGATGATATCCAACCCGTCCAAAAGCTGTAATCCACCATGATGTGTAGGCAAATTAAAATTTTGGTCGATCGAAACATAAGGTGGGCCACAACATAAAAACAAATACTATTCACCACTTAAAACATTAAAATTCAAGTCCAGCCGATCTGATCATTCCAACAGCAAGATTTTTCGTTCATATGATTATCAGAGTTGGGGTGCATATGTTGCATGGGTTGTATGTTAAACATACCATGCAGGCTCAAAATTTTACTAGAAAAACAAACTGGATTATTCACCCCAAGCGTAAAAGAAAGCCCTCCCTTCCTCTTTTTTTTTTTTTTTTTTTTTTTTCTTTTTTTTTTTTTTCTTTTTTTTTTCTTATCTAAAACCACCTGCTTTATTTTATTTGTCAAAATCCGCCTACTTTTAAGATATTTAAAGTAATCCACTTGTCAATTTTACACTTGGGTAAAAGGTGAAAATACCATTCATTTAAAACAAATAAGTAGGCATGTCAATCGGCCGGGCTAGCCCGTCTGGCTCCTGGTCTGGGTCGCATTGGGCTGGGTTTGGGCTGGAGGATCATGCCCGAGGGTTGGGCTCAGGCCTAAACTTCAAGCATGTTGATAAACTGGCTGGGCTTGGACTAAGATGTTCAAAAGCCCATCGGCCTTTGGAAAGCACCATGAGGTGAGGCAGGGTAACAGCTCAGGGTAAGGCACTGACCGTGGGGCCCACCTCAATGTATATGTTGTATATTGACACTGTCCATCCATTTCTACAGCTCATTTTAGGACATGATGCTGACCGTTGGGCCCACCTCAATGTATATGTTGTATATCGACACTGTCCATCCATTTCTCCAGCTCATTTTAGGACATGATACTGACCGTGGGGCCCACCTCGATGTATATATTGTATACCGACACTGTCCATCCATTTCTCCGGCTCATTTTAGGACATGATACAGAAAATGAGGCAGATTAAAAACCCAGGTGGACATCACCGGAGAAAAATAATGGCGATTGAACGCCTACCATTAAAAATTTCCTAAGGCCCATTATAATGTTTGTTTGCCTTCCAACCTGTTGATAAGGTCATACAGACCTGGATGAAGGGAAAAAAACAAATAGAAGATTGGTCCAAAAATTTTGTGGCCTTTAGAAGTTTTTAGTGGTGGGAGTTCAATCCCTACTGTGTGGTACACTTGAGTTCCAATCTGCCTCATATTTCGGACAATGCCCAAAAATGAGGAGGCAAAACAGATGGATGGAGTGGATATACAACAGTTACATTGAAGTGGGCCCACGGTAAGCTGTTACCACTGCCTGACCTTAGATTTCCATTGCCTTAATTAATGTTAAAAAGGAGGAGAGAAATCACAAAGATGGTTTTCAGGCTTGCGTGGTTATCATCATGTTATTTTTGTAAAATCAATCCGGACCACTCCAACGTGTCACCCCATGTTATGCTACGGACCAAAAATCAGTCCCATCTGTGTTTTAAGTGGACCACATGATTGAAAACAGTGTATAGAGCCATGTATATGCTCCAAACTATTTCTCTTCGTATGGCCCATCTGAATAACCGATGGGGATGATATTTTGGCATCAGGCTTAAATTTTTCATGTGTAGTATCTGATGGTTGGAGTGGGTTTTCTATAATAATCACAATCTGCCTTGTAAATATCAAGGGTGGATATCACACGCTTGACTGTTTCCCTTGGTGTGGCCCACCTAAATTGCTTGTATTTTGTCCATCGGTTTAAAGTAGTATTGTCCATCTATTGGTCAGAGTGGATCTATTTAAAGTAGTATTATCCATCTAATGGTCAGAGTGGATATAAGGTAAGAGAGTTATGCATTTCAAGCGTAACGAGGGAGCTTATAATTTATGTGCATCTCATGCATCGCCAGAGAGGGGAATTATTTCCCACCTCTTTTGGAAAAACTGTTGGCGGCTTGGGTGAGCTACAACTTGGTGTCGATGTGGAATCCACGCCGTTCATCAAGTGTGTCACAGAATCTTAGATCATTGGTCCAAAAATCATCCCCTTAGTGATTCGTGTGGGCGATACAATTGAAAAAAGTATACAGTGTAGGGTTACCTTCCGAACTGTTTTCATTGATGTGGCCCATCTGAATCTAGGATGGACCCGATTGTTTAGGAACCATGCCTAAATATTGGTGTGGCATCTACTGGTTGGAGTGGATTTTATATAATCATCACGATGGGTCCTCTAATAATCAAGGGTGGATGTTTCTCTTGTAACTTTTTTCTTTGATGTGTCCCACCTGAATTACAGTTAAGACTAATAATTTCGCTCTTGGCATAGAACAGGATTACACATCTATTGGTCAGATTAGATCTTACATAAGCATCACGGTGGGCCCATTTAAAAATCAATGTGGTGGAAAAACTTCACTGGTTCGGCCAGGCCGGGTTTGGACCGGACCTCGTATAAAAATTCCGGGCCGAGCTTGGGCTGGACCTTTTTGGCCCATCACGGACCTGGGTTGGGCTTGGACTAAGCTTAAACGATGCGGGCCGGGCTTGGACAGAGCTTTGCCCAGCTCTAACCCACCCGTTGACACCCCTAGTCTCATGTTATTTTGAAACTTTTCTGGCTGGATTACTGTGAGTTTGCTACACTGGAAGGCAGCTGTAGCAGCACATCCACAGTGCATGTGGCATAGATGTGCGTTGATCAGAACTGTTGAAACGTTGGTTCCATTGTGGGTTTAGTATAGACCAAAAATTGGCATTGATTGGATGATCATTGATATCTGATTGTTTCCCATCAAATGAACGGTTCTAGATTCAACCGGCATTATCCGATGGTTGAAATCACCTGATCAGTGTTATTTTTGGGCTGTCCTTTATCGACAATCGGGCCAGTGATTTTTTGACGGTTGGGATTGATATTCCTGTGTAGCATGCTTTCTTGCATGTATATCAATTCAGACCATCTAAATCTGTGTCATCATAGGAGCATAGTACAAAAGTCACCCTTACCTGATAATCCTGGCCATCTGATTGACGACAGTTAAATGGAAGAATAAATAGTAAATGGTGAACGGTCCAAATTCAACAGTGGATATCATATTGTTAAGATACCCCACTCAAGCTGTGCTCCATATTCATTGGATCCCAGCCTCTATTGAGAAACATCATGGAGGTTTCAAATGTCTAAACATAGCTTATTAATGATGCTTCTTAGATGGGTGTATCTTAGGCTGCCTTTGTATGCACAAGCGAACTGAATTGTGAAAATTCAGTTTAATTAAGAGGAAATGAGAAGAATTTGCACAAATTGCAATTTGGAGTCAGCTCCTCAATACAAATGCTGGGGGGAGGATATCATAATTTGATTTCGATTCGATAGTGTATCCAAATGCACCCATAAATATTGAAGTGCTTATTTATTGAATTGATATAAGAGAAAGAGAAGGGTGTTTATTTATTGGATTTAAAGCTTGTAGGAACGTTGACGGATCATACTATGAAGGAGCATATAGTGAATCAAATGAGCTCTTACTAGGAAATCGTGTAGCAAAGGTTGATGATGAGGAATCAGAAGTTTATGCGAAAATACTCTTTCTATATTGCCTCTAGGCCTGCACACGGGTCGAGTTAGGGTCGGGTTGGGCCCAATCCTGAACCGAACCTAAATATATTTTAAAGGTCCGGATTTCGGTCCGGGTCATGACGGGGTTGGGCTGACCCAACCCTAACCCTACCCTACTTGTAAAAGGGTCAACCCTAACCCTACCCTACCCTGTATGCTAAACCGGGTCAAGTTGGGTTGGGTCGGGTCGGGTTAGGACTATATTTCTATGGTGTGGTCCACCTAAGATTTGAGTCAGCTTCATTTTTGGTATCATATCCTAAAATGATCTTTCAAAATAATTGGACGGTGTAGATTGAAGACACATAGTCAAGGACCACCCACCTTGGTGGATCCCGGATGTCACCTAATCCGCTCCCTATGAGTGTAAGATGAGCATAGCTTGGGTGATAGTCAATGAGAGCCCGAAACCAGCCATGTAGGTGAGACCCTGACCATGAGGCTCATCTCGATGTATATATTATAAATCCATGCCGTCCATCTATATTTCCAAATTATTATAGGACGTGGTCCCAAAAAAGAAGTAGATAAAAGCTTTAGGTAGACCACACCACAAAAATTAATAGTCATTGAACTCCCACCATTAAAGGATTCTAGAGTCCACCCTAATGTTTATTGACCATTCAACCTATTGATAATGTCAAACAAATATTTCTAAAAGCAATAAACAAGTATAAACGGGGCGGTTCGGGTCGGGCAGAACAGGTCAGGTATACATGTATCAGGGTACGGGTCGGGTCGGGCGAGTTTGCCATATACCCTAAACCGTACCTAAATTAAAAACGGTCCAGCAGCATCCACCCGCGACTGGACCGTTTTCTCATACAGGTCGGGACGGATCGAGTTTCTATCGGGTCGGACGGGTTAACCGGGCAAAACAAAACAAAGCATTACACATTCCTCTCTTTCACCAACTCCCACCATTTATACTCACCAACAAAAACAAAACAAAAAAAAAAAAAAAAAAAAAAAAACTCACCTTTGACGGCCATAACTTCTGCATTAGAGGTAATGGCTGGAAAGCTTCAAAAGAACTCTTGTTTTGCATTCAAAGACTATATTGAGCTTCATTGAAGCTTGGCCAAAGTTCTTCATTATCACCCGGAGGGTGTGGTGTCTGTCCATACAACTACCAACTGTTGAAAAAGCTTTGGCTTCGTGTGATCCCCTCTCGTACAGTAAGGGCCCCATATTTTGAACCCATCCCATATCTTATGTGGAGCCCACTAAGTTGTCGTGAAGCAAATCTAACCCATTCATATGAAAGAGGTTTTAATTTTAGTCATCAGCCCAAATTTGAGAGAAAAATTATCATAGATAAACCACAACGAAGGAAACAATTCAAAATTAATGCACAACGTTAATGTAGTTGTGAGCCACAGAGAACTTCAATAGAAACTAGAAAAGCCCTCCGATTAAAATAAATAGATCAAATTGAATTGGCCAAGGGGTAAGCCCAATCCTCTTTCTTTCTTTTTTTTTTGTTTGGGTCCCACACCCATTTTGAAGAAAAAAAAACTCCTTTGGAGAGCATGTGTATGAGTAGTATCAGTATAGAGGCATTTATGTCCTTAAAAAATCAAAAAATGCCCTCAGGGCTAGAGAAACTAAGTTTATGAGAGCAGAGTCTAAAGCCTTTACTACATCCTAAGTAGGGCTGAAAGTTGGGCGGGTTCAACCTGACCAACCCGTGACCGACCCGATATTGGGTTGGGCTTGGGCAAGAAGTATCGAACCCGATCTCGAGCTTGGGCTATAAAAACATCAACTCGATGAAGTTTGAGTCGGGCTTGAGTTCAGGTCTCGGGTTGCCCGACCCAACCCGAACCCGATCTATATACAAGTTACTTATACTTTTATTATACTTTAGTGAAGCAAGCTTATAATGTTTACTTGTATTTTAACTTATTTGTTTAGGAAAAGTGAAGTTCTTTACATAAATAAGTACATATATAATTAATAAAGCCATAGGTACCAAAAATAAGGCGTGTATTGAAACATAATAAACTAATGTAATAATGAAAATATTAGCATGTATCAACCCGACCAACCCGATCAACCCGACCGAGCCCTCTTGGGTTGGGCTTGGGTTGAGAATTCCCAACCCGAGGTTGGGTTAAGGTTGAGGTATAGGAACCTTGGGTTGGGTTAGGGTTCAGCACCAACCCGACCCAACCCGCCCGACTTTCAGCCCTAGTCCTAAGGCCATTGTACCAAAAAACCCATCTCCTCCCCTATTTTGATTTCCGCTTTGAGAGAGAGAGAGAGAGAGAGTTCTCTGAATATCGCTCTTAAAACCCTTTAACCCCATCTTGATCTCAATTTCCATTTTCAATCTTCCAAATGAGGGTTTTCTCTCTAGTTTGACCGATTCATATCATTTTCAGGTGAAATTCATTACATTATCTTCCCATTTGCATTTCCAATTTCATTTTCCTATTTCCTAATTTCGTAATTTTCTGAAATCGCTATCAAATTGCGATTTGGTGTACATCCAAACGGTGAATAAGATTATCAGAACTAACGTTTTATTTCTATCTTTATATTATTACCAGAAATCAATGAAAGTAGGGTCTGTTTCCTATTATTTTAAAACTCTTTTTTGCTAGATTATTGTGTGAGTTTGCTACGCCGGAAGGGAGCAGTAGCGTCACATTGACGGTACATGTGGCATACATTTGCGTTGATCAGAACTGTCGAAAGGTTGGTTCGATTAAGGATTGACATTGATCGGATGATAGTTGATATCCGATTGTTCTCCATCAAATGGGCGGTTCTTTATTCAACTTGCATTATCCAATGGTTGAATCACCTGATCAGTGTGATTTTTGGGTTGTACTCTATTGACAATTTGGATTGTGATATTTTGACGGTTCGGATTGCTGTTCATGTATGCCAGAATGCTTTCATGCATGTACATTAATTCAGACCATCCAAATATGGGACATCATTGTTGGAGTGTAACACAAAACTCATCCTTACCCAACAATCCTCACTATCTGATTGGTGACCTTTAAATGGAAAAATAAAAAGTAAATTGCCAGGCAGTCAAAATTCAACAGAGGAAATGAGATTGTTAAGATAACCTAGTCAGGCTGTGCTCCATTCACAATGGGGAGCGAATTAGGTGTTACTTGGGAATAGCTTAGTGGGTGTTAACCCTACCGTGTGGCCCACATGGATGGTATTTTGTATATCCACTTCGTCCATCCGTTTCTCCAGCCTATTTTAGGATGGGGTTCCAAAAATTATGCAAATCCAAATCTTAAGTGGACCATACCACTGAAAACAGTGCTGATTATGCAAATCCAAATCTTTTGGTAATTTTTATTTGCAATCCAAGCTCTTGATAATGTCAAGAAGTTCTAGCTGAAGGGAAATTTTAAAGATCCCCTTTGATCTAAAACTTTTGTAGCCTGTAAAATGTTTTTAATGATTATCCATCACTCTTTCTATTGGTATGGTCCACTTGAGATTTTGATCTTCTTATAATTTTGGATCACGTCCTAAAATTAGTCATAAAAATAAATGAACGGCATGGATATACAAAAAATACTTCAGGGTAGGCCCCACATGGTATGGGTAACATCCACTAAGATGTTACCAGGGTAACGGTTAATTCGCTCCTACAGTGTAGTGAACTCACACTCTAGTCTAAGTCATTTTCATTATGTGAATTATCTTAACGCCATGAATCTCAAGTGTTGCATGAGCCATTGCCCAAACAAGGGGAGCGGATTAGGTGAGACCCTGGAACAGCTAAGTGGGTGTTACCCCTACCGTGTGGGGCCTACCTTGATGTATTTCTTGTACATCCACACCGTCCATCTGTTTTAAAATATAATTTTAGGACGATATCCAAAATCACAAGATGATCCAAATCACAGGTGAACCATACCATTAGAAAGAGTGATAAATAACCATTAAAAACATTTTGTGGACCAAAAAAGTTTTGGATCAATCGGATCTTTCTAATTTCCCTTCAAACAGATCTTATTAACATTATAAATAGGTTGGATTAAAAATAAACATTAAGAAAAAGTAATGATGGGCCCTTTGGAATTTTTAATGGTGAGGCACTCAATCATCACTGTTTCCTATAGTGTGGTACATGAGATTTGAATCTGTGTAAATTTTTGTATTCCATCCTAAAATGCTCTGGATAAATGGATGGACAGCGTGGATAAACATAAAACCAACCATTGAGGTAGGCCCAATGGTAGGGGTAACACCCACTAAGCTGTTACCCAGGTAACACCCAATTTGCGCCCCCAAATAAGTGTGCTAATCTAACATTCACAAGTAATTGGGGTCGATCAGAACAGGAAAAATAAAAAAAAATAAAAAATAAAAATAAAAAAAAATAAAGTTCCATAGATTGAATATTTAGAAAACTACCAATAGATGTGGTATGTTTGACCCATACTTGGGATGGCCCCATCTTGGATGGTAAGATTGATCATCATCATTATTATCTAAGCCTTATCCTAAGTAAGTGGGTCGACTCCATAAATCTTGTTCCATCATTCCACTCTATCAAGGGTCATATCATCATTTAAAATGATACCACCAAGTCCTTTTTTACTAGACTTGCCATTCTTGCGAGTTATATGGCTAATACCATTTATTGAGTGGTACTCCACATTCATTGGATCCCAACCTATATTGAGAAACATCATAGAGATTTTAAATGTTTAAACATAGCTTATTAATGATACTTCTTGATAGAGTGGCTTTGTTAAAGTCACAAAAGTCGATATACATCCTGATCCTGTGGTGGGCTCACAGTTTCATTTAGTCATGATGCCTTTATCAGAGCATGCATATCATACATCGCATTAACCAAGATTTTTTTATGGATGTTTTTTTATTATTATTATACATGAATTGATTATGTTATTATTGAGACAATCTTAGAGGAATGCCCTCACTAAGTTAAACGTAGGCAACTCATTCCTCATGTGAAAAAATAATCGTAGATGTGCATGTAACGATATCCAATGAATGAGCCAGAGCTTCAAAGCGAGAACTATGATAATTCGTGATAATAGATGACGGATGATGAAGCCAAGACAGCTTGGACAAGATTTTTCTTCTTTTATTTATTTTTCTTTCTCAGTAGTATTTACTTGAATTTTAAATTTATAATAAGTCCCAATGGAAGGATTGAGCATGTACTATATTTTTATACTTGATGTAACGATGGTGAATGGAACTTAGAGTAGTTATTTTAATGGAATAAGATTTAATTTTTTAGTCATTATGCCGAGATTTTCGTGAAAATGTGAATTTATATGATTGTAAGAAATATGAAGTATTTATATTACAACATGCTCAAATTAATATCTTGAAATTCAGCTTACTGTGTTGTCCACGAGGGTCGAAATATTAGGGTATTATAAACCCTACGATTAGGGTCTCACCTACATCATTGGTTTTGGGTAGTAGCCAAGTCGCACTCCTCCACTGCGTAGCAGAGATAGTTGTTTTCACAACTTGCATGAAAGATATGTGGGACTCAGAGAATCCAAATAGGCCCCATCTACTCTGCCAATTACTCTTAGAAGATCAATATTAGGACTCCCCTTTTAGTTATAGCGCTACTATAATTTGCAAAGGGCCACTCCATTCAAAAAAATGTTGAGTTCCCACATGGAAGGTTGAAGTCAGTATAAGAACATTGTTGAGTTTTCTTGCACTAAACATGTGCTGGATTTATATATCCCAATACGCCACCCAAGTGAACCCCTACCGCGATATACCATTCACGATAACAATACCCCCATAATAAACCGACAATACCCTACAGAGGTAATCATATCTCATATACAATGCAATACAATACAATCTCATGCATCCAAACATGCCCTAAGAGTCTTCTTCTTTTTTCTTTCTTCTCATCTTCCACAAGCAACGTCTTCTACAAGAAAAGTCTCTCTCTCTCTCTCTCTCTCTCTCTCTCTCTCTCACAGTTTTCAAAGAAGGGAGTAAGTGGTCTCTCTTTTTCTAACCACTCCCCGTTTGTCTTTTACAAAAAATTGCCACGGGGCTTCATCTCCAAGTCTTGCTTCATCTCCAAGTCTCTCTCTCTCTCTCTCTCTCTCTCTCTCTCTCCCCCCACTAGCATTTTAAAATATTATCTCTCTCCCCACTAGCATTTTAAAATATTGCAACAAGACTGTTTCATCTCTAAGTATTCAAAAGAGCGGTCTAACAGTGAATAACTTCCAATTCCTCTAATAAATTGGCCCCACCATGAGGATCAGTTTTTTCAAAAATCAGGCATCGAGTGGACCACACTTGTAGTTTTTGCTATTTATCAATGGCTAATTTTTTTTATAAGAACAAAGTCACAAGTCAAATACTCTGGAAATGCACATTAGTGAGATGAGTGTCACAGCTGGTATGAATTTTAGGCAAATTTGAGGTCAATTTAACCACGTCTATACGGTTAATAAAATCATCCAACAGGCTAATAAAATAATTTTACTAAAGAGTAAGTTGATATATACAATCACAATCATGTTAAAAATTATAAATGAATATATATTAGGAATTTTTTCTTTTAAAAAAATTGACCCTTTGGAGGGCGTGTCGTACCAGGTTTTCGGGCGCGGATTTCCTGCGAAAGCCTTGCACAGGAATTTCCTGTGCTGGGAACCAAGGTGGGCCCACAGTGATGTTTTTCGATAAATCCACACCGTCCATCCATTTTGGGAGCTCATTTTAGGACCTTAAAACAAAAATGAACCGGATCCAAGACTCAAGTGGGCCGAAAACGTGAGATTTAAACGTCCACAGTTGAAATATTTGTGGAGCCACATGAGTTTCGAATCAGGATAATATTTGTTTTTCCAGTTCATCCCAGTAGTAGTGACGTTATGAACGGTATGGATGTCATATAAACATCACTGTGGACCCCAGGGAGGTTTCAACAGTAGTAATTTACTTACCCACCTTTTCCTTTTAGTGAGGCCCACTTGAGTCTTGGATCCGGTTTATTTTTTCTTTTATGTCCTAAAATGAGCTCCCAAAACAGATGGACGGAGTGGATTTATAAAAACACATCATTGTGGGCCCCACTGTGGTTCCCAGCGCAGGAAATCCGCGCCCCAGGTTTTCCATTGACAAAACCCTCTCCGTGGGAAGCGGATTGCGTACTGAGTAACTTCGTACGCTAAGCGTGCGGAGTAAACACTGTGGGGCCCACCGTGATTTAAGTATTTCATCCACTCCGTCCATCCATCTTAAAAGATAAGTTTAGGTATGGTTCCAAAAAATGAAGCATATCAGAATCTAAAGTGGACCACACGACAGGAAAAGTGTGAACTGAATGTCTACCATTGAAAAATTCTCAGGGGACACAGAAGTTTTGGATCAAGCTGATATTTATATTTTCCCTTCATCCATGTACATCTGACCTATGGACAGGTTGGATGACAAATAAACATCACTGTAGAGCCTGGGAAGGTTTCAACAGTGGAAATCATTATTCCCACTGTTTCCTGTGGCATGGTCTACTTGAGATTTTGATATGCTTAAATTTTGGGCTCAACCCCTAAAATGAGCTGGGAAAACATATGGATAAAGCACATACATTCTAGGTGGGCCCAACTGAGTTTACTCTGCACGATAAGAGGGCGGGAGCGGATTAGCTACTGACAGGCTAAGTAGCTATCTCCCTACTGATGTGACGTCACCAACTTCTATGGGCTTCACTGTGACGAAGGTGTTGTATCCACACCGTCCATTCATTTGGAGATATCATTTTAGGGCATGGGCTAAAGAATTTGACAGATCCAAAGCTCAAGAGGACCCACCAAAGAAAACAATGGGGACAGTGACGTGACCGTTGAAACCTTCCCGGGGCCCACTATGATGTTTATTTTAGATACAACCTGTTCATAAGTTCACAAAGACGCGGGAGAAGGAAAAACACAAATATCAGCTTGATCAAAAACTTCTATGGCCCCAAGAAGTTTTTAATGGTAGGAGATCAATCCCCACTGTTCTATTCAGAGGGGTCCATTTGATCATTGGATTTGTCTGATTCTTTAGATCATGCCCTAAAATGATATCTCCAAATGGATGGACGGTGTTGATACAATACATACATCACGGTGGGGTCCACAGAAGTTAGTGACGTCACTTCAGTACCCAGATAGCTACTCAACCTGTCAGTAGCTAATCCGCGGATTTCCTGCGAAAGCCTTGCGCAGGAAGTTCCTGTGCTGGGAACCGAGGTGGGGCCCACAGTGATGTTTTTAATGAATCCACCCCGTCCATATGTTTTGGGACCTCATTTTAGGACATGATAACAAAAATGAACCGGATCCAAGACTCAAGTGGGCCTAAAACGTGATGATTAAACATCCACAGTTGAAATATTTGTGGAGCCACAGGAGTTTCGAATCAGGATAATATTTGTGTTTCCAGTTCATCCCAGTAGTAGTGACGTTGTGAACGGTATGGATGTCATATAAACATCACTGTGGACCGACCCAGGGAGGTTTCAACGGTAGTAATTTACCTACCCACCTTTTCCTTTAGTGAGGCCCACTTGAGTCTTGGATCCTGTTCATTTTTGTTCTCATCTCCTAAAATGAGCTCTTCAAAACGGATGGACGGGGTGGATTCATCAAAAACATCACTGTGGGCCCCACCTTGGTTCCCACCGGCCTGCTATTGGGATGGGGAAGATGATATTTAAAAGGGGTTTTTAAACCCATTATCCGGCGGCGATCTATCATTGTTGTCATCAGGGAAAAAATGATTCAGCTGAGCCAAATCAACGAAAACCATGGAGCTCGAGTCGGTCACACGATTCGGCTAGTGTACAAAAGCGATTAACAGTTCATTCTTTAAAAAATAATAATAAGAATAATAATTAAAAAATAAATAAATAAATAAATCTCACCGTCCATTCGACGTAAAGCCACCAAGCTTTCGACCGCAAAAAAGACGGACGGCCTGGATACATGGATTCCTGAAGCCGGACGGTGTAGGGAATCCGGTCCCTACACCCCATACCAAATCACAAACTTCCTAACCAAATTATAAAATATCGTTTGCCTTTGGAACTTAAATTTTTATTTCTTTTTGTTTTTTTAATAATAACTAGAAGAGAAAAAATAAAAAAAAAATTCAGTCACAAAACTGCATACAACCACAAGGAAACGCGAATTAGACTTCGGCATCAAGCAGAGGCTGGCCATCGCAGGATTTACACACCAGGACGGTTGTTGATCTTGCAAAAGAAGAAGACCATGACGATGAAGAAGACGAAGAAGACGAAGAACGGGTAAAACCCTGCAATGATACGAAAGGCATCCACCGCCCACAACACACGCTTCTTGGCCCCATCGATGATCTCCACCAACTCATAGACGAAGAAGGCCACGTTGAAGATTGCCGCCGACCACCCTAAAAGCATCTTCAATCTCTTCCTCATCTCAGGTGGTAGTCTGTCGTACAAGTACAAGCACAATGACAACAGCAACAGCAGTACATAGAGGAAGAACACGAAGTACCTGGTCCATAGATCGTCACGCGATCGGACGGCTGATATCGCAATGTTAATGGTCAGAAAGCCGATGGCTAGTACGGACATGAATGAGAACGCACCCTCATAGGGTATGGCCTGGGGATTTGCGAATGCGGGCTGTATTGGAAGTCCTGCCATGGAAAGGGAAGATAGAGAATCGAAGGTAATCGCTCCCCCTCCTCACCCTTTTATTTTTATTATTTTATTATTTTATTTTTTATTTTTTATTTTAATAACATTTTGGATTCGCCGACAGACGGGCGGCATCTAATTTGGTCGTGACTCGCGCCTCAAGAAGTGAGAGGTCTCGTGACTCGCGCCTCAAGAAGTGAGAGGTCTTGAGTTCGAGTACCCTCAGTGGCCACTTCGAACAATATAAATTTTATCCAGCGCGTGCATATAAAAAAGGTTTGCACGTGCCCCAGGGACCTCGAAGGTTTGAACTAGGGCTGGTCATGAACCAAGTCAGTTAGAGAAATTCGATCGATTTGACTCAAAAAAGCTCGCCTCGGCTCGACTCAACTAATAGAACAAGTCAAGTCAAGCTTCATTTAGGAGCTCGAGTCAGAAATCGAGTCAACTTCGTCCATTGGGTCACTCGACTCGACTCGACTCAAAACTCGACTCGATTCAAGCTCAACTCGGCTCGAGCTTGAGCTCTACTCATTTCATATAGATATTTGTTAAAAAAAAAAAAAAAAAAAATCATAATCTTCTTATTTCTTGGTTCTCTTTCCTCCCTCCCTCACACACACATTTGGGTCCAAGCTTAAGACATAAAACCCTCACACGTTGGGGGGTTTTCTTAATCTTACTATTTTGTTCAGGTAAGAACATTTCTTGTTGAGCATATCTGATAAATTGAGTACTTTCAAGTACAAAACATGGTGAGCACACAGTGGTTGTGTGTTTTACACGCTACACAAACACAGGTGCTACGGTGAGACCACACACTATACATATCTACAAAATAGGGGCTATGGTTAGACCAAACACCATATGCAGTTATTGATTGCAATTTTACGAGGGAGGTGGTGCATCTGATCCATGAATTAGTTGGGCCTCATCATGAAGATGGTCCACACAATAATTAGGGTAGTCAATTCACGTGGTGAGCTATGCATGTACTGTGTTAATTATGGTTCATAAAATATTATTAGTGGTCTGCATTCAATGCATGTGTGACTTAGCCAAAGAAAAAACCGATCAGAGCTAGGTCATTTTAATGGTCCCACTTATAGAAATACTATTCTCCCCTAATGTATGTGTGACTTCTCAAACTTAATGTTGTTGACTTTTAATTTATATTTTGTAGTAAAAAATATAATAAATTGAAGTGGGAGCAAGCTTGACTCGACTCGAGGTAAGCTCACCTCAACTCGATCCACTAGCTCGCCTCGAAAGTTTTAGCAAATAAAGCAAGCTCCAATGATAAGCTCGAGGGTGAGCTCGAGCTCCAGCTCGAACTCAAGGAGAGCACAGACGAGTCAAGCCAAGCTTGGCCCACCTCGACTCAACTCGGCTCAATGTACAGCCCTAGTTCGGACTGAAGACCTCGTCTGGTGCTTTAAGAGGCATGTATACTTGTTTTTTTTTTTTTTTTTAACCAGCTGAGCTCACAAACAGAGGCCTGGTTACCCTTGTCATAAAAAGATGTCGTCAGACTTTGAAAACTTATTTTAAGGCTTGATCCTGAAAATGAAAGTAGACCATAATACAGGAAACAGTGATAATGGATCATCGAGTTCTTTGTGGCCTTATCAAGTTGGATGGAAAATAAACATTTCTATGGCTCCCACAAAGTTTTTAATGATGGGGATTTAATCACGACTGTTTCTTGTGATGTTGTCTACTTAAGATTTGGATATGCTTAATTTTAGGATCATGCCCTAAAATGAGGTGTCAAAATGGATGAACTACGTGGATGAAAGGCACATGCATCACAGTGGCAGAAACGACGACCACCCGCCCTTCCGCTTAGCTGTGAGTGGGACCGTCCAAATAGGGAGCGGATTAGCTGTCACCGGGGTAACACCTTAGCGTTGTGACCCTAACCATGTGGGGCCCACCTTGATGTATTTTTTATATATCCCTAAGATTCGAATCTCACGTGGACCACACTACTAGAAACAGTGGCAAACCACCGTTGAAAAACCTTTTGTGGGCAACAAAAGTTTCAGATCAACCTGATCTTTGCATTTTCCCTTTATCCATGTCTTCTTGAAATTATCAACCGGTTGGATGGAAAATAAATATTACAAAAATCTTTGCGATGGGCCCTTTGGAATTTTTAATGGTGAGGCATTTAAACACCACTGTTTCTTTTGATGTGGTCCACCTGAGATTTGGATCTTCTTCAGTTTTTGGACCAAGGCCTAAAATGAGCTAGAGAAATGGATGGACGGTATGGATATATAACACGTCATCAAAATTCAACCCTCAGAGCGTGACATAACTAGTGTGGCGACCAATGGTACGGCTGTAGGCTTTTTCTTCAAGCAAGCATGCATGATACTATCGCCATACAGATGGCATTGATGTGATTGAATTGTGAATAAAACGTTTTTTTTAAACGCCAATAATGCTTCCGATAGATGAGATTTTTCCAAAGTCTGGAGAACCGAAAAAACGGTAATCGGATTAGGTGGTCTGCCTCACGAGAGCGCCTTAGGTGAGACCCCGGCCTCACCCAAGACGGTGCGGCACTTACCATGGGCTTACTGTGGAGCATACCTTGATGTATGTATTATGTATCCATGCCATCCATCCGTTTTTTCATATCATTTTATGACATTATCCGAAAAATGAAACAGATACAATTATCAAGTGGACCATATCATAGAAATCAGTGGAGACAATGATTCCCACTGTTGAACCCTTCCAAGGTTCCATCATATTGTTTATTTGTCATCCAACCTGTTCACGAGGTCACACAGACCTGCGTGAAGGGAAAAAAAAACAAATATCAGATTGATATAAAACTGATGTAGCCCCTAGAAGCTTTCAATGATGAATATTAAATCACATTACTTTTTGTGATGTGGTTCACTTGAGCTTTAGATATGTCTCATTTTATGGCCCACAACCTAAAATGATCTAATAAAATGGATAGACAGTTTGGATATAACACATACATTATTGTAAGGCCCACAAAAGTTAGTGGCATAAACCCATCACATAGGTCCAACCGTTGCTTCCAAACAGGCTACCACACGAGCTAGTTTTACAAACACAATCCAAATGTTGGATCCCAATTTACCGGCGTGTTTTATTTTCATTTACATGGTGTAAATGGAGGCAAATGAGTACAAGTACGTAATTATTACAGTTTTCCTCCGTTTGATAAATAGAGTATTTATTTCTTGTAAATACTTGCAAAGAATGATGGCCATACATTTGTAGGGCCCATTGTAATCCCTATCACATATCCATGCCGTCCATCTGGTTTAACTGAATATTTTAGAGGATGAGCCCAAAAATGAGGTATATCTGAAGTTCACATGGCCCACACCATAGGAAATCGTGGTTATAAATGATTTTTTATGGTATATATTCAAACCACTATTTCACATAGCGTGGTCCACTTGAGCTCTGGATTTGCCTTGATTTTGGGTACATGCCCTAAAATCACCTTGCAAAATGGATGGACAGTGTGGATAAGTCACATGTATCATGGTGGGCCCCATAATAAATATGTACCTTCCTTTATTTTAGTTCACAAAAAACAAAACAGTCATTATCTACAAGTACAAGAATTACATGGTAAGTAATAATTTTCCATTTGCTTGTATCTACACCATGTAAATAGAAATCAAACAAATGGTAAGATACACATGGGAATTTCTTGCATGGAGTGAGATCCAACTAAAACTTTGAAGCATTCCAAGCATAAAATGAAATGTGATCAAAACTTTGAATTCTATGATAATTTCTCTTAAATAATTCTATCCCACCTCCCTATCCCATTTCCCACCTCATCCTACGTAATCCCACCTATATATTGTAAAATCATGCTTAAAACACTCTAAAATTATGTGGTGTGGCCCACTTGTTTAACTTAATGGATTGATATTTTTAGCGTCCACTCATCTTAGTGGCTTGTATCTTGTGAATGGATCGGATGGCATCTAATAAAACAGGGGGTGCAAGGCAAATACACAAACCCGGAGGTTTTGATGGTGTGCATCCCCATCCCAGTTGTCCACCTAGTGTGAACCATTGGATCAGCCTGATTTTGCAGATGCGGGCTCAAATTAAAGGGGCTCACTTTATGGACGGAGTGGATGTATTCAGTGCATCACGGTAGGCAACACACACATAGTAATGAAACGAGCTCCTTTTACTGGTGAATATTTGGCTGTCATGTATTATTTGTACACGTTCATCCACAAATAGCTTCACTTCAGAAATAACAAAGCAGGGAACATTCTCATGGAGTGGATAAGCCATATACATTAGGATGGACCCCATAGATCCACTGACAGGACCGTCCATCTCTAGCTGCGTCCTGGCGAGCAGTAGTACCAAGTTTTTGTTTTACTGGTGAAACCCAAAGCTCAAGTGGACCACACAGCAGGAAGCAATGGAAACTTAGTGACTACCATTGAAACCCACCATGATGTTTATTTGCCATCTAACCTATTAATTAGGTCACACAAACATGGATGTAGTAGGGAAAACGTGAATATCATCTTGATCCGAGCCTTTCGTAGCGCCAAGAATTTCTCAACGGTAGGCTCCTAATTCACATTATTTCATATAGTGTGGCCCACTTGAACTTTGGATATGCTTCATTTATTATATCGTGCCCTAAATTAATCTCGTAAAATAGATTAACAATGAAGATCTAACATATCCGTCATGGTGGGGCCCACAAAAGCTTCACCACGTGAAAACTTTTGGTTTTCTCCTCTCCAAAATCTCTCCGAAATCGAAAATCACTCTGTACAGAACAATAACTAGAGTTGTACATAGAACCGAGTCGATCCAAGTGTGCCAAGGTCACATCAACTCGGCCCCACTCTAACCCCAACTTGAGCTCAGCTCGATTCGGTCTTCGAGCTCAACATGCTAACGCACCTCGACTCGATGCTTCGAGGCAAGTCAAGCTGAGTTAAAAGCCTAAGAACAAGATATATATATATATATATATATATATAAACTAATTTCCTCAACACCCTCATAAAATGTAGCATGAGGTAAGAGTATGAATAGTAGAAATCATAATTTTGTATAGGCAGAGAGGATGCCTAACAATTTCCTTCTCTGTCACCGTAGCCCCTTACTTAGAGTCATAGGTCGCAAATCAGGAGTCATTTAGATAAGGGAATTTTCAGATCCTATGGTCTATAAATTTTGCAAGGTTTAGCCGACTACGGTGAGTTAACCGACTAGTGGCAACTCTAAATCAAATAAACGACACCCCGAGTCATAACTATACAAGAATGCCTGAAAAAGCCCCCGTGAGCATGATCCAGTGTCCACTGTGAGTAAGTGAGAGAAAGAGAGAGTGAGCTTGAGCTTGCAAGCCCCTATCCATTCCAACCCCCTCTCCAACCTCCTCTAGCCCTCTTAAAGCATCCCAGCCCACTTTAGCCTACTCCCTTGAACTTAGACTCACTCGAGCTATGGTTTCTAACCATAGTGTGCTCTTTCATCCGAGCTTCTTCTAGTAACAAGCAAAAAGATTGATTCACCATCACTTGCATTTACATTTCAAATTAATTGCATTATTACATCCCTTCTTAACCCCATTACTCCTCAAGGCTTCTCCTGAATGTATGGTTTGTGTCTTACTAGAATCTCAAATCTTGTGACATTAGAAACTCCTAGTCCCTCTACATATTATCCTAGCATCATCGCGTCTTCCGTCAATCTCCTTGCTTCTCTAGGCATATTCTAAGCGTATACTCTATAACCTACCGAAATCTTGGATCCTCACACATCAAAAACTCAAGCATGCCTAGTCTCATTTTTGTATTTTTACATCTTAGCATAGAAGCATTAAATCCCCTAAAATTAAGTAACCACAGGAAGTAGAGAGACCGCACGCACATTCGCGCAGAGAGGATACCTAACACCTTCCCTATCTGTATATAAAGTCCCTTACTTGAAATCCTAAGTCACAAATCAAGAATCATTCAGAGCAAGAGAGTCTCCGAATTTGTTAGCTTTCGCAAATTCTATAAAGTTTGGTTGACTGTGAGATATTAAATGAACTAGCTTGTAGCGACTCTAAGTCAATTAAATCAGCACAAAAAAAGAGAGAAAGAAAAAAAGAAAAACATGAGGGCATGGAAAACCAGCGTCCACACCAAGATGGTACAGCCCTTACAATGGGGCCACCTTGATGTATGTATTCTATATCCACAATACCGTCCATCCGTTTTGCCAAATCATTTTAGGGAATGAGCCCAAATGAAGTACATAATTCTCAGGTGGATCATACCAGAAAGAACAGTGGTGATTGATCATTAATTAGCCATAAAAGTTTTGGATCAAGCTAATATTTGTTTTTCCCTTCATTAAATTTTATTTGACCTTATCAACTGGTTAGATGGCAAATAGACATTTCGCAAACATTATAGTGGGCTTAGGAAGTTTTTAGCAATTTCCTAGTCTAGTCTACCTGACGTTTGTATCTTCTATATCTTTGGGTTCACGCCTAAATTGATATTTCAAAACGGATGGATAGCATTCATTTAGAATACATACATCAAGGTGGGTGGCCCCCACAGTAATGACCACACCGTCTTGGGCTTTATCTGATGGGAGATGATACGGTAGGGCCGGCAGTACCAAAATACATACAGTAGAGCCAAATCTATATACTTTTAAAGCTAATGTACCAATCTAGACCGTCCATGTAATTTTTCCTCCTGGAAATGGCGTATTTTCTTAGACAAACGAGAATCCAACGATTCTAACTATCTCGTAGATGGAATGTAAAACAACCATATACAAGGATTATTAAGTGAAGAAAATTGAATAAAGGAAATTTTTCAATAGATTTGATAGCAAAATCGATAGATCCAACCAGATGGACGGACCTGATTGATAAATCACCCTGCCACGTGTATTATGCTAGAGGTCTTTACAATATTTCAGTCCTTCTTCCTGCTCTACCGAACCGTGACGTAAGAAAACCTTGACACAATGACACTCTGGCAGAATGTGATTATCCGCAATCCACAGCAAATATCTGCGATCTACAGTAAATATTTGCGATCCACAGTGAACATCTGCAGTCTACAGTGAACATTAACGATCCATTTGGTGCCACCATTCATACAACAAAAAACCCCAAATAAGACCCCCACAACCTCATTCCTTTCACAAATTCCCACCATTCATAAAACAAAAAAGTAATAATAAAGGGAACCATTACACCTTCCTCTCTTTCACCAACTCCTACCATTCATACTCACCAACAAAAATAGAACACAGAAAAAAAAAAAAAAAAAAAAAAAAAAAAAAAAAAAACCTTACCTTTGGCAACCATAACTTCTACGTTTGAGGTAATGGTTGGAAAACTTCAAAAGAACCTTTGTTTTGCATTCAGAGACTGTATTGAGCTTCGTTGAAGCTTCATTGAAACTTGGCCGGAGTTCTTCATTATCACCCGGAGGGTGTAATGTCCGTCCGTACAATTACCAACTGTCGAAAAAGCTTTGACTTCGTGTGATCCCCTCTCGTGCAGCAAGGGCCCCATATTTTGAACCCATCCCACATCTTATGTGGGGCCCACTAGATTGTCGTAAAGCAAATACAACTCGTCCACATGAAAGAGGTTTTAATTTCAGTCATCAACTCAAATTTGAGAGAAAAATCATCATAGATAGACCACAACGAAGGAAACAGTTCAAAATTAATACACAACGTTAATGTAGTTGTGGGCCACAAAGAGCTTCAACAGAAAACTGGAAAAGCCCTCCGATTAAAATAAATAGATCAAATTGGATTGGCCAAGGGGTAGGCCTAATCCTTCTTTTTTTTTCGGGTCCCACACTCATTTTGAAGAAAAAACTCCTTTCGAGAGCATGCATATGAGTAGTATATAGGGCTGAAAGTTGGGCGGGTTCAACCCGACCAACCGGTGACTGACCCGACATTGGGTTGGTCTTGTGCAGGAAGTATCGAACCCATTTTCAAGCTTGGGCTATGAAAACACTAACCCGATGAAGTTTGGTTCGGGCTTGGGTTGAGGTCTTGGGTTGCCCGACCCAACCCAACCCAACCCAACCCGAACCCAATCTATAAACAAGTTACTTATAATTTTATTATCCTTTAGTTAATTAAATTTATTAGTTTATATTACTTTAGTAAGTAAACTTATAATGTTTGAATTTTGATATGCTTGAATGTTAAAGGAGTAGTTATCCTATATTTTAACTCATTTGTTTAGAAAAAGTGAAGTTCTTTACATAAATAACTACATATATAATTACTAAAGCCGTAAGTATAAAAAATAAGGTGTGTATTGAAACATAGTAGGCTAATGTAATAACGAAAATATTAGCATGTATCAACCCGACCAACTCGACCGAGTCCGCTTGGGTTGGACTTGGGTTCAGAATTCCCAATCCGAGGCTGGGTTTGGTTGGATTAGGGATGAGGTATGGGAACCTTGGGTTGGGTTAGGGTTGAGCACCAACCCAACCCAACTCAACCTCCTTAAAAATCAAAAAGTGCCCTCAGTGCTAGAGAAACTAAGTTTATTAGAGCAGAGTCTAAAGCCTTTACTACGTCCTAAGGCCATTGTACCAAAAAACCCATCTCCTCCCCTATTTTGATTTCAGCTTTGAGAGAGAGAGAGAGAGAGAGAGAGAGTTCTCTGAATATCGCATTTAAAACCCATTAACCCCATCTTGATCTCGATTTCCATTTTCAATCTTCCAAATGAGGGTTTTCTCTCTAGTTTGACCGATTCATATCATTTTCAGGTGAAATTCATTACATTATCTTCCCATTTGCGTTTTCAATTTCATTTTTCTATTTTCTAATTCCGTAATTTTCTGAAATCGCGATCAAATTGCGATTTGGTGTACATCCAAACGGTGAATAAGATTATCAAAACTTCCGTTTTATTTCTATCTTTATATTATTACCAGAAATCAATGGAAGTAGGGTCTGTTTCCTGTTATTTTGAAACTTTTTTTTCTAGATTTATTATGTGAGTTTGCTACGTCAGAAGGGAGCAGTAGCGCACATCGTCGGTACATGTGGCATACATTTGCGTTGATCAGAACTGTCGAAAGGTTGGTTCGATTATGGGTTTAGGATAGACCAAAAATTGGCATTGATCGGATGATCATTGATATCCTATTGTTCTTCATCAAATGGACGGTTCTAGATTCTACTAGCATTATCCAAAGGTTGAATCACCTGATCAGTGTGATTTTTCGGTTGTCCTCTATTGACAATTTTGATTGTGATTTTTTGACGGTCCGGATTAATGTTCATGTATGCCTGCATGCTTTCATGTATGTACATTAATTCAGACCATCCAAATCTGAGGCATCATTGTTGGAGGGTAGCACAAAACTCATCCTTACCCAATGATCCTCACTATCTGATTGGTGACCATTAAACGGAAAAATAAAAAGTATATGGGCCAGCAGTCAAAATTCAACAGAGGAATCCAGATTGTTAAGATAAGCCAGTCAAGTTGTGCTCCATTGACAATGGGGGAGCGAATTAGGTGTTACCCCGGGACAGCTTAGTGGGTGTTACCCCTGCTGTGTGGCCCACATGGATGGGCTTCCAAAAATTATGCAAATCCAAATCTCAAGTGGACCAAACGACTAGAAATAGTGGTAATTAAGTGCCCCACCATTAAAATCTCCAAAGAGCCAATCGCAAGTTTTTTGTAATTTTTATTTGCAATCCAAGCTCTTAATAATTTCAAGAAGAAGTTCTGGACGAAGGGAAATTTTAAAGGTCAGCTTGGTCTAAAACTTTTTAATGATTATTCATCACTCTTTCTACTAGTATAGTCCACTGGAGATTTTGATCTTCTTATAATTTTGAATCATGTCCTAAAATTAGGTATAAAAACAGATGGATGGCATGGATATACAAAAATACATCAAGGTAGGCCCCACACGATATGGGTAACACACACTAAAATGTTACCAGGGTAACAGCTAATTTGCTCCCTACAGTGTAGTGAACTCACACTCCAGTCTAGCTCATTTTCATTGTGTGATTTATCTGAACGCCAAGAATCTCAAGTGTTGGATGAGCTATTGTCCAAACAAGGGGAGCGGATTAGGTGAGATCCTGGAACAGCTTAGTGGGTGTTACCCCCACCGTGTGGGGCCTACCTCGATGTATTTCTTATATATCCACACCATCAGTCTATTTTTAAATATAATTTTAGGACGATATCCAAAATCAGAAGATGATCCAAATCACAGGTGAACCATACATAGAGAGAGTGATAAATAACCATTAAAAACATTTTCGTGAACCAAAAAAGTTTTGGATCAATCGGATCTTTCTAATTTCCCTTCAAACAGATCTTATTAACATTATAAACAGGTTGGATTGAAAATAAACATTAAGAAAAAGTTACGATGGGCCCTTTGGAATTTTTAATGGTGAGGCACTCAATCACCACTGTTTCCTATGGTGAGGTACACTGAGATTTGAATATTTGGAATTTTTAATGGTGAGGCACTCAATCACCACTGCTTCCTATAGTGTGGTACACCTGAGATTTGAATCTGTGTAAATTTTTGTATTCCATCCTAAAATGCTCTGGATAAACGGATGGACGACGTGGATAAACAAAAAACCAACCATTGAGGTAGGCCCAACGGTAAGGGTAACACCCACTAAGCTGTTACCCAGGTAACACCCAAGGTAACACCCACTAAGCTGTTACCCAGGTAACACCCAATTCGCGCCAAACAAGTGTGCTAATCTAACATTCACAAGTAATTGGGGTTGAACAGAAAAAAGTCCATAGATTGTATATTTAGAAAACTACCAATAGATGAAATGTTTGACCCATACTTGGGATGGCCCCATCTTGGATGGTAAGATTGATCATCATCATTATTACATGAGCCTTATACTAAGTAAGTGGGGCCGACTACATAAATCTTGTTCCGTCATTCCACTCTATCAAGGGTCATATTATCATTTAAAATGATACGTCCAGGTCCTTTTTTACTAGACTTGTCATTCTCGCTAATTATATGGTTAATACCATTTATTGAGTGGCACTCCACATTCATTGGATCCCAACCTCCATTGAGAAACATCATAGAGGTTTTAAATGTTTAAACATAGCTTATTAATGATACTTTTTTATAGAATGGCTTTGTTAAAGTCACGAAAGTCGATATACATCCTGACCTTACTATCTTTCTTGAGAACTAGGACGATGTTGGTGAGCCATTATGGGTAGTTAGATACTACCACAAAGCATGTGTTGTATTGCTTGATCACTTCTTTCTATATCTTCAGAATCCATTCTGGTCACATTCTTCTTAACTTCGCTTGACTAGCTTGATTTCAAGTTCCGTGAGTAGGTGATGTGCAACCAGGTCTTCATCCAGCCTCGACATATTTTCGTAGGAGAAGAAAAAATTTGATAGTCATAGTTTTAAGAACTTGATCATCCACTGCCTATCATTAGGAGACATGTTATTTTCGTTTCCAACCCTCCCATGCCTACCATATAGAGAGAGAGAGAGAGAAGAAGAAGAAGAAGAAGAAGAGAGAGAGAGAGAGAGAGAGAGAGAGAGAGAGTGGACATCCACTTTGGTCGCCCATACACGTGGACGTCTTCCACTTTCTCCATCCTTGCACGTGTGATCTTCACCAACCCTAGGACGTGTGCATGCTCACTTCTCCCTTCTAACTCAATCTAGGGTTCCTAATAGGTAAAGGTGAGGAATCCATTTATACTTTTCTTTAATATAATAAGATGTTTTCTTTTAAACTATGCATTAACTTCTATGATTGTTGTGATGTTTGTTTAGATCTATAAACACCATGTTTAATTTTTTATTTGTAAAGATTATACACTATAAATTACATGATGGATTGTCAATTACATGAATATTATTTTTTTTATATGGAGTTTGAACAAGGTTAGGTCTAAAACTAAACTACACCAAAAAGGGTTCATGATTCATGAATGTGGGACGTTGAGAACCTCTTAGGATATGCACGTGAGATGTCCTTATGTTGGGAATGATGTACAATGGTGGTAAATTATGTGGAAACATATAGATCTGTGAGTTAATTACCCATTGTGATGAGTTAAATCACCGAGTCTACAAAGTGTGCCCACTAGACTAGCATATATGAACCATATATGATGTAGTTTGGGTTAGCCTAGTTAATGAAACATTTATAAATTGTTGAATGGTGATTATCATGATGTTTATGCAATGATATATTTCTTGACTTTTTTAATATAATAAGAATTATATGTGTATGAATGTATGGACATGGATTTGAGAATAGTTTCATGTGGAAGACAAACTTTGCTGAAATTATGGATGTTTCATTATGAGAAATATACGTTGATGGGCCTGATTTACACGTTTGATGGTGTGATGATGGAATACATGTATTTTTTAATGCCGCATCTTAAGAAACCACCCCTTCCATGGTTAATGGAAGTATAGTGAGGAATTATGGAAAAGTCATATGATTTAGAATGATGGTTGATTGTGGAAAATACATATGTGTTGGATTAATGTAAATTATGGAGGATCCAAGTGGTTAGATAATCATTGGTTGTGGATCCATGTGTAGATAATGAATTATTAGATTCAGCATCATGGCTAAGGTATGATCATCCCTCCATGAATGGTGTCATGTGAAGGGTAACGACTATCTTAGGGTGTGGCGGACCATGAGAATGAAAGGTGGTGATAACTTGAAGAATGTGTGCATTACTAAACCGGTTGAATGTAAATCAGATTAATTAAAGTATTGGATTAATCTGATGCATTCACTAGGATCCAAGAGTTGGATTAACCCTTCTTGGTGTTACAATAGAAAAAGTAACAGGCTACCCCATTTCTCTAGTTGTACACTATCTAATGAAAGTAACAGGCTACTCTCGTTTCATTAGTTTGGTTTATTTTATAACATGTGAGAGTGGTGGGCTCATCGTCTCACAAGTGGCTCAGTAAACTCTGATGACTAATGGATAAGGAAAGTGGTGGGCTCACCGTTTCATTTAGTCAGGGTGCCTCATCAGAGCATGCATATCACTGCATTAACCAAGTTTTTTTTTATAGATATTTTTTGGTTATTACACATGAATTGATTATGCTATTATTGAGATAATCTTGAAGGAATGCCGTCACTGAGTTAAACCTAGGCAACTCATTCCTCGTGTGAAAAAACAATAGTAGATATGCATGTAACGATCCAATGAATGAGCCAGAGCTTCAAGGCGACAACGATGATGATTCGTGGTAACAGATGATAGATAATGAAGCTAAAGACGGTTTGGACAAGATTTTTCTTCTTTTATTTTTTTTTTCTTTCTTGGTAGTACTTACTTGAATTTTGAATTTCTAATAAGTCCCAATGGAAGGACCGAGCATGTACTATATTTTTATGCTTGATGTAACGGTGATGAATGGAACTTAGAGTAGTTATTTTAATGGAATGAGATTTAATTTTCTAGTCATTTATGCCAAGATTTTCGTGAAAATGTGAATTTATATGATTGTAAGGAATATGGAGTATTTATAATGTAACATACTCAAATTAATATCCTGAAATTCAGCTTATTGTGTTGTCCACGAGGGTCGAAATCTTGGGGTATTACAACCCCTACGACTAGGGTCTCACCCACATCACTGGTTCTGGGTCGCATCTAAGTCGTACTCCTCCACTGCGTAGTAGAGATAGTTATTTTTGTAACTCGCATGGAAGATATGTGTGTTGAGTATGGATCCAATCACAATCATATGTGGTCGGGCGCCCGGACGGTCTATGGACCGGGCGCCCGATATTCATATGGTTTCAGCCATTAGCCACTGGACTGTTTTGTGAACGGTTGGGCGCCCGGCGGTCAAAGTGATCGGGCGCCCGATAATAGTCATTTTTTAAGCTGTTTCACGCTAGACATGTTTTGTAATGGGCGGGCGCCCGACCTAGTTATGACCGGTCGCCCTACCGACCACGAGCTTAAGTGCGAGTTTCCTATTTTGTGTTGTAATTTCAGGGTTTGCTATATAAAGGGGTGTAAACTGGGATTAGGTAATGGGATTAGGGTTTTTATACGTCCAAGGTGAGAAAAAGGCGAGAGGATTAGCAAAAGGGACATCTCTGTGCATGGGAGCAAGGGAAAAGGTAAGTGTATTGCTTGTAACTTCGTTCTTCTCCATAGTAGAGTTTTTGACGCAGGGTGGACGTGGTAGGTCGATCACCGTCTCCCTAACCGATAGTTTCTCGAATCCACGAGAAGAAATAAAAGATAAAAAAAGAGGAAATAAATTCCGAATAATTGAATAATTGATAATTGAATGAATAAAAACGGAATTACAATGCATATAAATAGGAAACTAAACCCTAGGTAAAGTATCAAAATCCAACTCCAACTAAAACTCCTAGAAAACGCAACTTACTATAAATAGTAAACTTACTATTTATAGAAGTCGTTCAATCCTACTAGAACTCTTGGTTTTCGGCCAAAAATAGAAAGTTTTCAAACGGCCTCAACCACGCTGTTCTACGAAATATTCTAAGCCCTTTTCATGTTGGGCACTAACTCTAAAACCATACGGATGCAAAGTTATGATCGAATTAAAACTTACTATAAATAGTAAAAACGAAAATAAACTAGCCTAATGACCGTCGATACGGTCGATTCTCGCGATTCCGGATTGGGCAACCCGGCGTAGCTGGGTTGGTTGGCTAAAGTAGCTCGAGCTACCCCAAATTGATATATTATACGTCCCGTAACTCATTCCGGATTGTGAGATACGACCCATTCACGGTCCTGACGGTCCGGATCACTTTCGGCCCCGTCCGGTCTTCTTTTGGTCCATCTGGCCCATGAAATAGTCAGCGACCCGTCCTACATCAGTTTTACACCGTGGTTTTTTACCCTTGGTTGGGGTCCACGTAAAATTTGTCTTATGGATTGTTGATTTGTGTGAATTCATTTTCTAGTTATTATTACTTCCTGTTTATCGTTTGTGGGTGAGACCGGAGATTGGATCTCGGTTCATCGGCATTGTTGGAGTGCTGCGCAACAACTGGTATCAGAGCTATTGGTTTAGTTCAAGTGGGAGCGATGACGGAAGAAGAAAAAACTAGAATTGAGAAGTTTGATGGTTCAAACTTTGCCTTCTAGAAGATGCAGATGGAGGATTATCTGTATCAGAAGGACCTCTACATTTCTCTAGGAGGAAAAGAAAAGAAACTAGAGAAGATAACAGATGATGAATGGGCTTTAGTGGATCGGAAGGCTTTAGGAACGATCCGACTCTCTTTGTCTAAGAGCATCGCCTTCAATATATCCAAAGTAAAGACCACAAAAGAATTAATGCAGGCTTTGGCTACGATGTATGAGAAACCCTCAGTGTCCAATAAGGTTCATCTTATGAAACGGCTATTCAACATGAAGATGTCAGATGGTGGGGGAGTGGCTGAACATCTAAACGAGTTTAATACAGTCAGGAGCCAAGTGGAATCCGTTGACATCACTTTTAATGATGAGGTGGGGGTACTATTGATCTTGTCTAGTTTGTCAAACAGTTGGGATGGTTTAGTGATTGCCGTAAGCAATTCCTCAGGGTCTACGAAGTTGAAATTCGATGATGTGGCCGATCTAATTCTAAGCGAAGAATCTAGAAGGAAGATATCAGGAACTTCAGGGGATTCAGGGAATGCTCTAAACGTTGAAGGAAGAGAAAGATCTTCGAACAAAGGTGGTAATAAACATGGTCGTTCTAAGTCGAGAAATAAGTTCAAGGGACTGAAAGACAAGGACGGGTGTTAGCATTGCAGGAAGAAGGGGCACATGAAGCATGATTGCAGGGCGCTTAAGAAACAAAAAGGAAGCTATCAAGGTGAGAAGGATTCAATGAATCTATCTAAGGAGAGTGACAGAGAGGCGTTGATCTTGTCTCTTGATGCGCGGAATGAGTCTTGGGTTATATACTCGGCTGCTTCGTTTCATGCCACTTCGTCAAAAGAAGTTCTTCGTGATTATGTGTCAGGTAACTTTGAAAGAGTCTGCCTGGGTGATCATGAGCCATGCAGTATTGTTGGCAAGGGAGACGTTCACTTAAGTCAAAAAGACGGAACGGTCTTAAAGTTGAAGGATGTCAGACATGTACCGAGTTTGAGATGAAATTTGATCTCAGTGGGGCAATTGACTGATACCGGATATGTAACGACATTCACGAGTGATGCATGGAAGGTCACAAAAGGTGCCTTGGTAATATCTCGAGGAAAGAAGGAAGGTACCTTGTACGTGAATTTTGGATCGTATAGTTCACTCGCAGTCGCATCAACTGGAGTGAACGGGCAATATGGCATCAGAGGTTAGGACGTATGAGTGAGAAATGGATGAAAGTGCTATTGTCAAAGGGGAAGCTACTAGCGTTGAAGGCAATCGATCTGGAATTCTGCGAGGACTGCGTGTATGGCAAGCAGAAGAGGGTAAGCTTCAAGAAGACAGGACGCGCTCCAAAGACACATCTGTTGGAGCTTGTTCACACTGACGTGTGGGGACAGGCACAGGTATCATCTCTTTGTGGTTCACGTTATTTTGTTTCTTTCATTGATGATGCTAGTAGAAAACTGTGGGTTTATTTCTTAAATCACAAATCTGATATATTTGACGTATTTAAGAAGTGAAAGTTATGGTAGAAAATGAGACCGGTAAAACTGTGAAGTGTCTTAGATTGGATAATGGGGCAGAATACTGTGATAAGAGGTTTGAGAAGTATTGTGCAGTAAATAAGATCAAACATCAGAAAATGATTCCACGGACACCGCAGTAGAATAGTGTAGCTAAGCGCATTAACAGGACCATCCTTGAGCATGCTAGGAGCATGAGGCTACATGCAGGGTTGCCCAAGACCTTTTGGGCAAATACTGTGAATACTACCGTATATCTCATTAATAGAATTCCCTCGGCACCATTGGATGGTGGTCTACTAGAAGAAACATGGACTGGAAAAGAGGTGAACCTTGCACATCTCAGAGTGTTTAGTTGCACCTCTTATATTCAAATTGATGCAGAGCATAGAAACAAGCTGGATGCAAAGTCCAGAAGGTGCACGTTTATAGGCTACGGGCAGAATGACTTTGGCTACCGGTTTTGGGATATTGAGAATCGAAAAATCATCAGAATCAAGGATGTAGTCTTCAATGAAAAAGTGATGCATAAGGACAGTGTGCAGCAAAAGCAGAACAAGGCCGATGAGAAGGAATTCGTAGAGTTGGAAGAGTTACCGGACACGAGTATTACAATGCCACCGGATGAGTATGCATAGGAGCATGATGAGGCAGAGCCGTAGACACCGCTTGTGAGGAGGTCTACTTAGGAGAGGAGACCCAAGGTCCGATACTCACCCTCCTTACATTATCTACTGTTGACAGATAATGGTGAGCCAGAGTGTTTTGAAGAGGCGTTAAGGTCAGATATGCAGGTTAAGTGGGAGCAAGCCATGAAAAATGAGATGGACTCTCTTGAGTATAATCGTACGTGGGAGCTAATCACTCTACCTAAGGGTAAGAAAGCTCTCCATAACAAGTGGGTTTACAGACTGAAGGAGGAGCACGATGGTTCGAAACGGTACAAGGCTAGACTGGTTGTGAAAGGGTTCCAACAAAAGGCAGGTATCGATTTCACAAAAATATTTTCAACTGTGGTAAAGATGTCTACGATTCACATGGTCTTGAATATAGTGGCTACAGAGGACTTACATCTAGAGCAACTAGATGTTAAGACAGCCTTTCTTCATGGAGACCTTGAAGAAGAGATATATATGCATCAGCCGACAGGATACGTGGCACCAGGAAAGGAGAACAAGGTGTGTAGACTGAAGAAGAGTCTATATGGCCTGAAGCAGGCCCCGAGGCAATGGTACAAGAAGTTCGACAGTTTCATGTCAAGAAACGGGTATAAGAGATGTCATGCAAACCACTGTTGCTACTTGAAGAAGTTTAATATGTCGTACATCATCATTCTTTTGTATGTTGATGATATGCTTTTGGCCGGATCAAGCATGAAGGACATCTCAGATCTCAAAAGACAAACTGTCTAGAGAGTTTACCATGAAGGATTTAGGAGCTGCAAAACAAATCCTAGGCATGAGGATAAAGTGTGACAGGGAAACAAGAAGCTAGTTTTGTCACAGGCAGAGTAATAGCCAAGGTACTTGATCGATTCAGCGTGGGAAGTGCTAAGCCGGTTAGCACTCCATTAACCAACCACTTCAAGCTTTCTAAGGAGTAAGGAGCTAAGACGCAAGAGGAACGGGACTACATGGCTAAAGTCCCTTATGCGTCAGTTATAGGGAGCTTTATGTATGCTATGGTTAGCACGAGGCCAGATATTGCTCAAGCATTGAGAGTTGTTAGCAGGTTCATGAACAACCCCCGGAAGGAACATTGGGAAGCTGTGAAGTGGATCCTTAGATACCTGGTAAAGACTATGGATGTAGGGCTATGTTATGGAGGATCGAAAATCAAGCTACAAGGCTACGTCGACTCATATTTGGCAGGGGATATCGACAGCAGGAGCACTACAGGGTATGTCTTTACCCTTGGTAGTACTGCAGTCAATTGGATCTCTCAGTTACAGAAGATAGTATCCATCAGTACAACAGAAGCAGAATATGTTGCAGCTATAGAAGCGTGCAAGGAGATGGTGCAGATGCAAGGTTTTATGGAAGAGTTGGAGAAGAAGTAAGCAGATTGCAAGCTGTACAGTGACAGTCAGAGTGCAATACACTTGGCTAAGAATTCAGCCTTTCATTCGAGGACCAGGCATATTGACATCAGATATCACTTCATACATTCGTTACTGGAAGATTGATCGATTACTTTGGAGAAGATTCATACAAGTGAGAATCCTGCAGATATGTTGACCAAGGCGGTCATACAGGAGAAGCTGAAGCTCTGTTCAGCTTTGATTGGTCTTCAGGCTTGAAGACTGGGAGGTGGTGCACTTCGGAGATAGAAGACGAAGCATCATGTGGTGATGTGCCTCCAAGTGGGAGATTGTTGAGTATGAATCCAATCACAATCATATGTGGTCAGGCGCCCGGACGATCTGTGGACCGGGCGCCCGATATTCATACGGTTTCAGCCATCAGCCACTAGACTGTTTTGTGAACGTTCGGGCGCCCAGCGGTCAAAGTGACTGGGCGCCCAATAATAGTCTGTTTTTAAGCTGTTTCACGCTGAACATGTTTTTTAATGGGCGAGCGCCCGACCTAGTTATGACCGAGCGCCCAACCGACCGCGAGCTTAAGTGCAGGTTTCCTATTTTGTGTTCTAATTTCGAGGTTTATTATATAAAGGGTATAAACCGGAATTAGGTAATGGGATTAGGGTTTCTATACGTCCAAGTGAGAAAAAGGCGAGAGGGTTAGCAAAAGGGTCATCTCTATGCATGGGAGCATAGGAGAAGGTAAGTGTATTGCTTGTAACTTCGTTCTTCTTTATAGTAGAGTTTTGCACCGTGGTTTTTTTCACTTGTTTGGGGTTTTTCCATTTAAAATTTATCTTGTGGATTGTTGGTTTGTGTGAATTCCTTTTCTAGTTATTATTATTTCCTGTTTATCGTTTGTGGGTGAGACCGAAGATTAGATCTCGGTTCACCGGCGTTATTGGCGTGCTGCGCAACAATGTGGGACTAAGAGAATCCAAATAGGCCCCATCTACTCTGCCAATTACTCTTAGAAGATCAATATTAGGTCTCCCCTTTTAGTTATAGCGCCACTATAATTTGCAAAGGGCCACTCTGTTCAAAAAAATGTTGAGTTCCCACATGGACGGTTGAAGTCAGCATAGGAACATTGTTTACTTTTCTTACACCAAACATGTGTTGGATTTATACGTCCCAATACGCCACCCAAGTGAACCCCTACTGTGATATACCATTCATGAAGACAATATCCCCGTAATAAACTGACAATACCCTACGGAGGTAATCATATCTCACATACAACACAATGCAATACAATCTCATGCATCCAAACATGCCCTAGGAGTTTTCTTCTTTTTTCTTTCTTCTCATCTTCTACAAGCAACGTCTTCTACAAGCAATCTCTCTCCCTCTCTCTCTCTCTCTGAGTTTTCAAAGAAGGGAGTAAGTGCTCTCTCTTTCTCTAACCACTCCCCTTTGTCTTTTCCGAAAGATTGCTACAAGGTTGGTTCATCTCCAAGTCTCTCTCTCTCTCTCTCTCTCCACTGGCATTTTAAAATATTGCAACACGACTGTTTCATCTCTAAGTATTCAAAAGAGCAGTCTAACAATGAATAACTTCCAATTCCTCCAATAAATTGGCCCCACCATGAGGATCAGTTTTTCTGAAACTCAGGCATCGAGTGGACCACACTTGTAGTTTTTGGTACTTATCAATGGCTAAATTTTTTCATAAGTGGTGTGGCTAACCTAGTGAGTAAACATGGTTGATTTTTGCAATGGGTGGCCCTCATTTTGAGGTCAATCTATTATAAAGGTTGGATTTCAAGGGAAGTTATTTTCTAAGTGGACTATAGCTTGTGGTCTATCTGACCTGACTTGAAACTCTCTCCTTTTTTCTTTATATGATGCTCTAGTGGTGCATGAAGCATGATACATTTGCACTTAAAAAACGTGTCGTGTGTCTTAAAATACCATACAATCAATAGAAGAGAACAACCATGCTCAATATAAAAAAAATGAGGGATTTCTTTTTCTTTAAACGCATTAAAATATAAGGCCTACTGTTGCTAATTAAGTCACAATCTCAAAATCAAATTGTTTGAATGAACCTCACCATTGATTTGCACAGTCTTGTTTAAGTCTTCACTGTCATATAAGATGTCCATATATCGACTTGATAGTCAGATAGTGAAATAAGCATAATCCAGAGGTCATTGTATTAGTGAGATGAGTGCCATAAATTGTATGAATTTCGGACCAATTTAGGAGTATTTAAGTAATTCCCCAAATTGATGATATGTTAATCCGAATTTAATTCTAATTTTTATTAAAATTTCTTAATAAAAATGATGTCATTTAGGAGTAATCATATGTGTTACTGAGATGAGTGCCATAGATTGCATCAATTTCGGAGCAATTTGGAGGCGTTTGAGTGATCCCCAAACCAATGGCATTATTTATTTGAATTTAACGTCATTTTTTTCTTAAAATCACTTGCGAAGAACAGAGTCACAAAGTCAAATACTCTGGAGATACACATTAGTGAGATGAGTGTCATGGCTGGTATGAATTTTGAGCAAATTTGAGGTCAATTGAATTATGTCTACACTGTTAATAAAATCATCAAACAGGCTAATAAAATATTCTTACCAAAGAGCAGGTTGACTCTGCGGAGTTTTAACAAGAAGTTTTGGTCTCGAAACTCATTAGTGGCGAAATATCATCCTGCTGACAGCACCAGTGTGTGTGTTGCATGACTGACTGGGCGGGTGCGTTGCATGACTGAACAAAAGAAAAAAAAAAGTTGTTATATACAAATACAAACATGTTAAAAATTAGAAATGACTACATACTTGAAATTATCTGAATATGCTAAATTTTGTTATCCTATTTAAGAGTATCTTTTTCTTTAAAAAGAAAAAAAAATTTTGACCCTCTGGGAGATGTGTTGTACCGGGTTTTCCATTGAGAAAACCCTTCTCTGTGGTGATTCCGGCCACTGCTGACCTGGACAGACTGATAAATCGATGGACAGATTGGCATCCGGCATTTACGGACTGGTGTTCTGTCCGGCCTGCTATTGGATTGGGGAAGGTGATGTTTAAAAGGGGATTTTAAACCCATTATCCGGCGACGATCTATCATTGCTGTCGTCAGGTAAAAAATGATTCATCTGAGCCAAATCAACGAAAACCATGGAGCTCGTGAGTAGGTCACACGATTCGGCTGCTGTACAAAAGCGATTAACAGTTCATTCTTCAAAAAAAAAAAAAAAAAAAATCACACTCCATTCGACGTATACCCACCAAGCTTTCGACTGCAAAAAAAGACGAAAGGCCTGGATACATGGATTCCTACACCCCAAACCAAATGACGAACTTCCTAACCAAATTGCAAAATATCCTTAGCCTTTGGAACTTACATTTTTTTTTTCTTTTTTTTTTTAATAACAACTAGAAAAGAAAAAATAAAAATAAAAAAAATTCAATCACAAAACTGCATACAACCAGAAGGAAACGCAAATTAGACTTTGGCATCAAGCAGAGGCTGGTCATCGCAGGATTTACACACCATGACGGTTGTTGGTCTTGCAAAAGAAGAAGAAGAAAAAGACGATGAAGAAGATGGAGAAGACGAAGATCGGGTAAAACCCTGCAATGATGTGAAAGGCATCCACGGCCCACAACACACGCTTCTTGGTCACATCGATGATCTCCACCACCTGATAGACGAAGAAGGCCACGTTGACGATCGCCGCCGACCACCCTAAAAGCATCTTCAATCTCTTCCTCATCTCAAATGGCAGTCTGTCGTACAAGTACAAGCACCCACACAACAGCAACACCAGTACATAGAGAAAGAACATATAGAACACCGTCAATTGATCATCACGTGATCGGACGGCTGAGATCATAGTGTTGATGGTCACGATGCAGATGGCTACTACGAACATGGATGAGAACGCACCCGCCATGGAAAGGGAAGATGGAAAATTAATGGTATTCGCGCCCCATCTTCACCCTTTTATTTTGACTAGGGCTGTACACGAGCCGAATCAAGCCTCGCTATGCACAGTTTGGCTCGGTTTGTTCAGCAGGCGACCTGGGCTTAGGCTTGGCTCGGCTTAGTCCTCGAGCCCAATAGGTAGGCTTGGCTTGGTTTGGTCGAGCTTTCGAGCCGAATTCGAGCCTGTTCGAGCCTATTCGAGCTTGAGAGAAAGTGTGAGAGAGATATGTGAGACAGATGGGGGCAGTCAACACAAAGTGGCTGCCGAGCCACCTGGCTAGCTGGGAGCTGGCCGCTGGGTGGGGCGGGGAGAGTGAGAGTGAGAGTCCGAGAGAGAGAGAGAGAGAGAGAGAGAGAGAGAGAGAGTGTGTGTGTGTGTGTGTGTGTGTGTGTGAGAGAGAGAGAGAGAGAGAGAGAGAGAGAGAGACTGACTGAGAGTCTGAGAGAGAGGGAGAGAGATGCCAGATGGTCGAACGGTCAGCAGCGGTGAGGAAGGGATGCGAAGGGCGTCGCCAAAGAGAGAGCGCTCTCTCGACTAAATAATTAGGGGGTGGGGTGAATTAAGGCAGGAGCAGGCGCTCTTTATATTATATATATTAAATATATTTTAAAAAAAATTATATATAATAAATCAAACCAAGCCGATCGAATTCAAGCCTACTTCGAGCCGAATCGACCTTGGCCAAGCTTGAGCTTGGCTTGATTTTTGAACGAGCCCAGAAAAAAGGCTCGGCTTACTTTGATCTACTCTACAAACCGAGCCGAATCAAGCTTTTTCGAGCCAAGCCAAGCGAGTTTTTCAAACGGATTTGGTTCGTGTAGAGCTCTAATTTTAACTCCATTTGGATTGAGGACCTAGTCCGGTGCTCTAAGAGGCCTGGATACTTTTTTTTTTAATATGACCCGTGCTGAACCCAACCCCCCCAACCCAACCGAAAGTTCCTAGAGGTGCTGCTGGTGTGTCTCGAACCTAAGACCTGTTGGTTAACAAATAGGGACTCAACTAGCTGAACTAACGAGCTGGGCTCACAAACAGAGGCCTAGATACCCTAGTCATCAAAAAGTCCATCGGTTTTGAAATCTTATTTTAAGGCTTGATCCTAAAAATGAAAGTGAACCATAATCCAGGAAACGGTGAAAATGGATCATTAAAAACTTGTCATGGCCACAAAAGTTTTGGATCAAGTTGATATTTGTACGGTCTCTTCATCGAGTTCTTTGTGAACTTATCAACAAGTTGGATGGAAAATAAACATTTATGTGACTCCTACAAAGTTTTTAAAGGTAGGGATTTAATAACAACTATTTCCTGTGATGTGGTCCACTTAAGATTTGGATCTGCTTAATTTTGGGACCATGCCCTAAAATGAGGTGTCAAAATGGATGATCAGCATGAATGAAAGGCACATACATCACAGTGGCACAAACGGCAACCACCCGCCCTTCCGCTTGGATGTGAGTGGGACGGTCCAAATAGGGAGCGGATTAGCTGTCACCGGGGTAAAACCTTAGCGTTGTTACCCTAACCATGTGGGGCCCACCTTGATGTATTTTTTATATGTCCTTAAGATTTGAATCTCACGTGGACCACATTATTAGAAACAGTGGTGAACCACCATTGAAAAACCTTTTGTGGGCCACAAAAGTTTCGGATCAATCTGATCTTTGCATTTTCCCTTTATCCATGTCTTCTTCAAATTATCAACAGGTTGGATGGCAAATAAATATTACAAAAACCTTGCGATGGGCCCTTTGGAATTTTTAATGGTGAGGCATTTAAACACCACTGTTTCTTTTGGTGTGGTCCACCTGGAGATTTTGATATGCTTAACTCTTTGAATCATAGCCTAAAATGAGCTAGAGAAATGGATGGACGGTATGGATATATAACACGTCATCAAAATTCGCCCCTCAGAGCATGACATTACTGTCGCGACCAATGGTACTGCTGTAGGCTCTTTATTCAAGCATGCATGCATGATACCATTGCTACAAAGATGGCATTGATGCGATTGAATTGTAAAAAAACGTTTTCTTCAAACCACGCCAATAGAGCTTCCAATAGATGAGATTTTCCCAAGTCTACTTTGACTAGCGAGAGCAAAAAAAAAAAATGGGAATCGGATTGCGTGTTCTCCGTTTGCCCCACGAGAGCGCCTTAGGTGAGACCCCTGCATCACCCAAGACGGTGCAGCACTAACCATGGGGTTACTGTAGGGCATACCTTGGAGTATGTATTATATATCCATGTCATCCATCCATTTTTTCAGATCATTTTATGATATTATTCGAAAAATAAAACAGATCCAATTATCAGGTGGACCACATCATAGAAATCAGTGAGACAATGATTCCCACTGTTGAAACCTTCCTATGGCCCAGCAGACTGTTTATTTGTCATCCAACCTGTTCATGAGGTCACACAGACCTGTGTGAAGGGAAAAAACAAATATCAGATTGATATAAAACTTCTGTAACTCCTAGAAGTTTTCAACGGTAAACGTTAAATCCCCACTACTTTCTGTGGTGTGGTTCACTTGAGCTTTAGATGTGCCTTATTTTTTTGGCCTACATCCTAAAATGATCTAATAAAATGGATAGACAGTGTGGATATAACACATACATTGTTGTAAGGCCCACAAAACTTAGTGACATAAATACATCACATAGGTCCAACCGTTGCTTCCAAACAGGCTACCACAAGAGCTAATGCTACTAGCAAAGAACCCAAATGTTGTATACCAATTTATCTAAGATACACACGGGAATTTCTTGCATGTAGTGAGATGCTATTAAAACTTTGAAACATTCCAAACATAAAATGGAATGTGGTCAAAACTTTCAATTCCATGATAATTTCTCTTAAATAATTCTATCCCACCCATCCGACTTACCCATCCCAGTTCCCACCTCATCCTACGTAATCCCACCTGCATATTGTAAAATCATGCTTAAAAACCTCTAAAACCATGTGGTGTGGCCCACTTTTTTTTTAGCTTAATGGATTGATATTTTTAGTGTCCACTCATCTTAGTGGCTTGTATCTTGTGAATGGATCGGATGGCATCTAACAAAACAGGGGGTGCAAAGCAAATACACAAACCCGGAGGTTTTGATGGTGTGCATCCCCATTCCAGTTGTCCACGTAGTATGAACCATTGGATCAGCCTGATTTTGCAGATGCGGGCTCAAATTAAAGGGGCTCACTTTATGGACGGAGTGGATGTATTCAGTGCATCACGGGAGGCACCACACACATAGTAATGAAACAAGCACCTTTTAGTAGGGAATATTTGGCTGTCATGTATTATTTGTACACGTTCCCCCACAAATAGTCACTTAAGAAATAATAAACCTAGGGACATTCTCATTAAGTGGATAAGCTGTATACATTACGATGGAACCCACAGATAGCCTGACAGGACCGTCCATCTCTAGCTGGGTCCTGACGAGGGTAGTACCCAAGCTTTTTATTGGTCAAATCCAAAGCTCAAATGGACCACACAGCAGGAAGAAATGGAGACTGAGTGACTACCATTGAAACCTTCTTAGGGCCCACCATGATGTTTATTTGCCATCTAACCGGTTAATTAGGTAACACAGACATAGATGAAGGGAAAATGTGAATATCATCCTGATCCGAGCCTTTCATAGGCCCAAGAATTTCTCAACGCTAGGCTCCTAACTCACATCGTTTCATATGGTGTGGTGCACTTGAACTTTAGATCTGCTGCATTTTTTATATCATGCCCTAAATTAATCTCGCAAAATAGATTAACAATGAAGATCTAACACATACATCATGGTGAGGCCCACAAAAGCTCCACCACGTGAAAACTTCTGGTTTAATTTCTCCTCTCCGAAATCTCTCCAGAATTAAAAAATAAAAATAAAAATTTAAATTTAAATTTAAAAAAATTTAAAAAAATCACTCTATACAGCACAACAACTAGACTTGTTCATGGAACCGAGTCGACTCGAAGTGTGCCAAGCTCACCTCAGCTCAGCCCCCTCTAACCCCAGCTTGAGCTCAGCTCAGTTCGGCCTTCGAGCTCAACACACTAACTTGCCTTGACCCGATGGTTCAAGGCAAGTCGAGCCGAGCTAAAAACCTAGAACAAGATATGAATCGTAGAAATCATACTTTTGTATAGGCAGAGAGGATGCCTAACATACACTTTCATTCTCTATCACCATAGTCCCTTACTTAGAGTCATAGGTCACAAATCAAGAGTCATTTTGACGAAGGAATCTTCAGATCCTATGGTCTATAAATTTCGCAAGGTCTAGCCAACTACAGAAATCTAAGTTAACCGGCTAGTGGCAACCCCAAATCAAATATACGACACCTCAAGTCATAACTACACAAGAATGCCTGAAAAAGCCCACATGAGCACGATCCAGTGTCCACTATGAGTGAGTGAGCTTGAGCTTGCAAGCCCCTATCCATTCCAACTCCCTCTCCAACCTCCTCCAGCCCTCTTAAAGCCTCCCAGCCCACTTTAGCCTACTCCCTTGAACTTAGACTCACTCAAGCTATGGTTTCTAGCCATAGTGCGCTCTTTTCATCCAAGCTTCTTCTAGTTACAAGCAAAAGATTGATTCACCATCACTCAAATTTACATTTCAAATTAATCGCATTATTACATCCCTTCTTAACCCCATTGCTCCTCAAGGCTTCTTTTGAATGTATGGTTTGTGTCTTGTTAGAATCTCAGATCTTGTCACATTAGAAACTCCTAGCCCCTCTACATATCATCCTAGCATCATCGCGTCTTCCGTCAATCTCCTTGCTTCTCTAGGCATATTCTAAGCGTATACTTTATAACCTACCGAAATCTTGGATCCTAATCGAGTATGCCTAGTCTCATTTTTTTTTATTTTTACATCTTAGCATAGAAGCATTAATTAAGTAACCACAGGAAGTAGAGACTGCACGCACATTCAGGCAGAGAGGATACGTAACACCTTCCCTAACTGTATATAAAGTCCCTTACTTGGAATCCTAAATCACAAATTAAGAATTATTTCAGAGCAAGAGAGTCTTCGAATTTTTTAGCTTTCGCAGATTCTGTAAAGTTTGGTTGATTGTGAGATATTAAACGAACTAGCTTGTAGCGACTCCAAGTCAACTAAATCATATACACAAGTCGACCCACATACGCACAAAAAAAGAAAGAAAGAAAAATATGAGGGCATGGAAAACCAGTGTCCACACCAAGATGGTACAGCCCTTACAATGGGGCCACCTTGATGTATGTATTCTATATCCACAAAACCGTCGGTCCACTTTGCCAAATCATTTTAGGGAATGAGCCCAAATGAAGTACATAATTCTCAGGTGGATCATACCAGAAGGAACAGTGGTGATTGATCATTAATTAGCCATAAAAGTTTTGGATCAAGCTAATACTTGTTTTTCCCTTCATTAAATTTTATTTGACCTTATCAACTGGTTAGATGGCAGATGGACATTTAGCAAACATTATAGTGGCGTAGGAAGTTTTTAACAATTTCCTGGTCTAATCTACCTGAGATTTGGATCTTCTATATCTTTGGGTTCACGCCTAAATTGATATTTCAAAACGGATGGACAGCATTCATTTACAATACATACATCAAGGTAGGTGGCCCCCACAGTAACGACCACACCATCTTGGGCTTTATCTGATGGCAGATGATATGGTAGGGCCGGCAGCACCGAAATACAATAGAGCCAAATCTGTATACTTTTAAAGCTAATGTACCAATCTAGACGGTCCATCTAATTTTTCCTCCTGGAAATGGCGTATTTTCCTAAACAAACCAGAATCCAACTATTCGATTCTAACTATCCCGTTGATGGAATGCAAAACAACCATATAAAAGGATAATTAAGTGAAGAAAATTGAATAAAGGAAATTTTCCCATAGATTTGATAGTAAAATCGATAGATCCAACCAGATGTGTACGGTCTCTTCATCGAGTTCTTTGTGACCTTATCAACAAGTTGAATAGAAAATAAACATTTATGTGACTCCCTCAAAGTTTCTAAGGGTAGGGATTTAATCACAACTATTTCCTATGGATGTGGTCCACTTAAGATTTGGATCTGCTTAATTTTGGGATCACGCCCTAAAATGAGGTGTCAAAATAGATGAACAGCGTGGATGAAAGGCACGTACATCACAGTGGCACAAACCACGACCACCCACCCTTCCGCTTGGATGTGAGTGGGACGGTCTAAATAGGGAGCGGATTAGCTGTCACCAGGGTAACACCTTAGCGTTGTTACCCTAACCATGTGGGGCCCACCTTGATGTGTTTTTTATATATTGCTAAGATTCGAATCTCACGCGGACCACACTATTAGAAACAGTAGCAAACCACTGTTTAAAAACCTTTTGTGGGCCACAAAAGTTTCGGATTTGCATTTTCCCTTTATCCATGTCTTCTTGAAATTATCAACAGGTTGGATGGAAAATAAATATTACAAAAATCTTGTGATGGGCCCTTTGGAATTTTTAATGGTGAGGCATTTAAACGCCACTGTTTCTTTTGGAGTGGTCTACCTGAGATTTGGATCTTCTTAAATTTTTGGACCATGGCCTAAAATGAGCTAGAGAAATGAAAGGACAGTATGGATATATAACACGTCATCAAAATTCGACCCTCGGAGCATGACATAACTAGTGTGTCGACCAATGGTACTGCTGTAGGCTTTTTATTCAAGCATGCATGCATGATACTATTGCCATACAGATGGCATTGACGTGATTGAATTGTAAATAAAACGTTTTTTTTCAACGCCAATAGCGCTTCCAATAGATGAGATTTTCCAAAGTCTGGAGAATCAAAAAAATGGTAATCGGTCGGATTAGGTGGTCTGCCTCACCCCGGCCTCACCCAATACGGTGGGGCACTTACCATGGGGTTACTGTGGGGCATACCTTATGTATGTATTATGTATCCATGCCATCCATCCGTTTTTTCAGATCATTGTATAACATTATCCGAAAAAATGAAACAGATCCAATTATCAGGTGGACCATATCGTAGAAATCAGTGGGGACAATGATTCCCACTGTTGAAACCTTCCTAGGGCCCATCATACTGTTTATTTGTCATCCAACCTGTTCATGAGGTCACACAGACCTGCGTGAAGGGAAACAAAAAAAAAAAAAAACAAATATCAGATTGATATAAAACTGACGTAGCCCCTTAGAAGTTTTCAACGGTAGACGTTAAATCCCCATTACTTTTTGTGGTGTGGTTCACTAGAGCTTTAGATATGTCTCATTTTATGGCCCACATCCTAAAATGATCTAATAAAATGGATAGACAGTGTGGATATAACACATACATTGTTGTAAGGCCCACAAAACTTAATGGTATAAATCCATCACATAGGTCTAACACATACATTGTTGTAAGGCCCACAAAACTTAATGGCATAAATCCATCACATAGGTCCAACCCGTTGCTTCCAAACAGGCTACCACGCGAGCTAGTGCTACTAGCAAACAATCCAAATGTTGTATACCAATTTATCGAGTCGTGCTTGAATTTCATTTACATGGTGTAAATGGGCACAAACGGGTTCGAGCATGTCATTATTACAATTTTCTTCTGCTTGGTAAAGGGACTATTTACTTCTTGTAATTACGTGCAAAGAAGGATGGTCATACATTCATCGGGCCCATTGTGATCCCTGTCATATATCCATGCCATCCATCTGGTTTAAGTGAAAATTTTAGAGGATGAGCCCAAAAACAAGGTATATCTGAAGTTCACGTGGCCCACACCATAGGAAATCGTGGTCATAAATGATTTTTTGTGGTATATATTCAAACCACTATTTCACGTGGCGTGGTTCACTTGAGCTCTTTATTTGCCTTGATTTTGGGTACACGCCCTAAAAGCACCTTGCAAAATGGATGAACGGTGTGGATAAGTCACATGTATCATGGTGGGTTCCACAATAAATATGTACCTTCCTTGATTTTAGTGGGCAAAAAATAAAACTGTCATTGTCAAAGTAAAAGAATTACTTGGTAAGTAATAATTTTCCATTTGCTTATATTTATACCATGTAAATAGAAATCCAACACATGGTAAGATACACATGAGAATTTCTTGCATGGAGTGAGATGCAATTGAAACTTTGAGGCATTCCAAGCATAAAATGAAATGTAATCAAAAACTTTGAATTCCATGATAATTTCTCTTAAATAATTCTATCCTACCTACCTTTCCCATTTCCCACCTCATCCTACGTAATCTCACCTACATATTCTAAAATCATGCTTAAAACCCTCTAAAACTATGTGGTGTGGCCCACTTATTTAACTTAATGGATTGATATTTTTAGTGACCACTCATCTTAGTGGCTCGTATCTTGTGAATGGATCGGATGGCATCTAACAAATCAGGGGGTGCAAGGCAAATACACAAACCCGTAGGTTTTGATGGTGTGCATCCCCATCCCACTTGTCCACGTAGTGTGAACCATTAGATCAGCCTGATTTTGCAGATGCGGGCTCAAATTAAAGGGGCTCACTTTATGGACGGAGTGGATGTATTCAGTGCATCACGGTAGGCACAACACACATTGTAATGAAACAAGCTTCTTTTAGGAGCGAATATTTGGCTGTCATGTATTATTTGTATAGGTTCGCCTACAAATACCTTCACTTCATAAATAATAAAGCAGGGGACATTCTCATGAAGTGGATAAGCCCCATATACATTGCGATGGACCCCATAGATCCCCTAACAGGACCGTCCATCTTTAGCTGGGTCCTGGCGAGCGGTAGTACCAAGTTTTTTCCCCAAAGCTCAAGTGGACCACACATCAGGAAGCAATGGAAACTAAGTGACTACCATTGAAACCCACCATGATGTTTATTTGCCATCTAACCGATTAATTAGGTCACACAGACATGGATGTAGGGAAATCGTGAATATTGTCTTGATCCGAGCCTTTCGTATGGCCAAGATCAACGGTAGGCTCCCAATTCACACTGTTTCATATAGTGTGGTCCACTTGAACTTTGGATCTGCCTCATTTTTTATATTGTGCCCTAAATTAATCTTGTAAAATAGATTAACAATGAAGATCTAACATATACATCATGGTGGGGCCCACAAAAGCTTCACCAGGTGAAAACTTTTGGTTTTCTCCTCTCCAAAATCTCTCCGGAATCGAAAATCGCTACATACAAAACAACAACTAGAGTTGTACATGGAGCCGAGTCGAGCCAAGTGTGCCAAGCTCACCTCAACTCGGCCCCACTCTAACCCTAACTCGAGCTCAGCTCGATTCGGTCTTCGAGCATCGAGGCAAGTCGAGTTGAGCTAAAAGCCCAAGAACAAGATATATATATATATATATATATATATATATATATATATATATATATATATATATATATATATATATAATCACTTTGTAGCTACCCTTACTAAATATGTTTAGTTTGAAAAGCCTAATGGTAACTAATTTTCTCAACACCCTCATAAAATATAGCATGAAGTAAAAGTATGAATAATAGAAATCATAATTTTGTATAGGCAGAGAGTATGCCTAACACTTTCCTTCTCTATCACCGTAGCCCCTTACTTAGAGTCATAGGTCGTAAATCAGGAGTCATTTAGAGAAGAGAATCTTCAGATCCTATGGTTTATAAATTTTGCAAGGTCTAGCCGACTATGATGAGTTAACCGACTAGTGGCAACTCCAAATCAAATATACGACACCCCGAGTCATAACTATACAAGAATGCCTGAAAAACTCATATGAGCACGATCCAGTGTCCACTGTGAGTAAGTGAGAGAAAGAGAGAGTGAGCTTGAGCTTATAAGCCCCTATCCATTCCAGCCCCCTCTCCAACCTCCTCCAGCCCTCTTAAAGCCTCCCAACCCACTTTAGCCTACTCCCTTAAACTTAGACTCACTCGAGCTATGGTTTCTAACCATAGTGTGCTCTTTTCATCCGAGCTTCTTCTACTTACAAGCAAAAGATTGATTCACCATCACTTGCGTTTACATTTGTAATTAATCGCATTATTACATCCCCTCCTAACCCCATTGCTTTGCAAGGCTTCTCCTGAATGTATGATCTGTGTCTTGTTAGAATCTCAAATCTTGTTACATTAGAAACTCGTTGTGGCCTAGTCCCTCTACATATCATCCTAGCATCATTGCGTCTTCCGTCAATCTCCTTGCTTCTCTAGGCATACTCTAAGTGTATACTCTATGACCTACCGAAATCTTGCATCTTAGCATAGAAGCATTAAATCCCCTAAAATTAAGTAACCACAGGAAGTAGAGAGATTGCATGCACATTCAAACAAAGAGGATACCTAACACTTTCCCTATCTGTAACTGAAGTCCCTTGCTTGAAATCCTAAGTCACAAATCAAGAATCATTTCAGAGCAAGAGTGTCTCTGAAATTTTTAGCTTTCACAGATTTCGGTAAGGTTTGGTCGACTGCGAGATATTAAACTATCTTATAGCAACTCCAAGTCAACTAAATCATATATACAAGTCAACTCAAATACGCACAAAAAAGAAAGAGAGAAAGAAAGAAAGAAAGAAAAACATGAGGGCATGGAAAACCAGCATCCACACCAAGATGGAGCAGCCTTTACAATGGGGCCACCTTGATGTATAGAATTGTATGTATTCTATATCCACAATACCGTCCATCCGTTTTGCCAAATCACTTTAGGGAATGAGCCCAAAATGAAGTAGATAATTCTCAGGTGGATCATACCACAAGGAACCGCGGTGATTGATCATTAATGAGCCATAAAAGTTTTGGATCAAGCTAATATTTGTTTTCCCTTCATTCAATTTTATTTAACCTCATCAACAAGTTAGATGGCAAATAAACATTATCCAAACATTACAGCAGGCTTAAGAAGTTTTTAGCGATTGCCTATAGTCTAGTCTACTTGAGATTTGGATCTTCTGTATCTTTGGGTTCACGCCTAAATTGATATTTCAAAACGGATGGACAGCACTAATTTAGAATACATACATCAAGGTGGGTGGCCCCCACAGTAACGACCACACCGTCTTGGGCTCTATCTGATGGGAGATGATACGGTAGGGCCGGCAGTACCAAAATACAGTAGAGCCAAATCTGTATACTTTTAAAGCTAATGTACCAATCTAGACCGTCCATCTAATTTTTCCTCCCAGAAATGGCGTATTTTCCTAAACAAACCAGAATCCAACGATTCTAACTATCTCGTAGATGGAATGCAAAACAACCATATAAAAGGGTTATTAAGTGAAGAAAATTGAATAAAGGAAATTTTCCAATACATTTGATGGCAAAATCGATAGATCCAACCAGATGGACGGACCTGATTGATTAATCACCCTGCCACGTGTAGTATGCTGAGAGGTCTTTACAATATTTCGGTCCTTCTTCCTGCTCTACCGAATCTTGACGTAGGAAAACCTTGACACGATGACACCTCTCTGGCAGAATGTGATTTATCACATAATAATATCCAACGGTCCAATTTCATCAAGTTCCAATTAATCGACGTCTGGGATTGTTCTTATATCTAATTTTTGTGATTTTGTGATTATTCCAATCTAGATAGTTTAATTTGAGATAATGGATTCCAAAAGCACGATTTATGAGTGCATGTGTATCAAGTACCACATGCTTTCGGAGTACCAAAAAACTCCCCATCTCCTGGCCTATTTGGTTTGGGATGGGGACTGACAACGGAAAGTTCTGTTAGCCGGAAGCAGTTTGGGGCCCTTACTGTAGGGCCACTGTGATGTACATCACTACATCCAGGCCGTCCATTCGTATTGAAAGTTCATTTTAGGGCATGATCCAAAAAATGAAGCAGTTCCAAATCCCAGATGGGCCATGGTACAGGAAAGAGTGGTGATTGACCATTAAAAACTTCATGTGGACCACAAAAGCTTTGGATCAAGATGATATTTATGTAGTCTCTTCATCTAGGCTTTTGTGACCTTATCAACAGGTTGGATGGAAAATAAATGTTCTAGTGGAATCTATGAAATTTTTAATGGTAGAGATTCAATCATGACTGTTTCTGTGGTGTGGTCCACCTAAGATTTGAGTCAGCTTCGTTTTTGGGATAATACCCTAAAATGAGCTTTCAAAACGGTTGGACGGTGTGGATTTGAGACACATACATCACTGCCCCACAGTCAGGGGTCCCACCCACCTCGGTGGATCAGAGGTCTCACCTAATCCGCTCCCACCTTTCACAGGGTTATTACCATTCAGATATACTGTAGACACAAGTACCATCCTGAAAAAAAACTTCCGTGCCTCCACAAATTTTCCAATGGTAGGCAGTCAATCCCTGCTGTTTCGTGTGGTGTAGCCCATGTGAGTTTTGGATCCGATTGATTTTTAGAATTCCATCCCATTGTTGGCTTAGAAAACTGTTGGACGGAGTGGATTTGTGACAGGCATCTCTGTGGGCCCCACACAGCTTCCAACTACCGGAGCTAACTCTCCTTTTTTTCATGAAGCATGATATATTTGCACCTAAAAACATGTTGTGTACCTTGAAATACTATACAATCAATAGAAGAGGACAACCATATTCAATGTAAAAAAAGGAAGGATTTCTTTTTGTTTAAACCCATTAGAATATAAGGCCCACTGTTGCTAAGTCACAATCTCAAAATCAAATGGTTTGAATGAACCTCACCATTGATTTGCAGTCTTGTTTAAGTCTTCACTGTCATATAAGATGTCCATCGACTTGATGGTCAGAGATCATTGTATTAGTGAGATGAGTGCCATAAATTGCATGAATTTCAGACCAATTTAGGAGTATTCAAGTAATTCCCCAAATTGATGATATATAAATCCAAATTTAATTCTAATTTTTATTAAAATTTCTTAATAAAAATGATGTCATTTAGGAGTAATCATGTGTTACTTAGATGAGTGCCATATATTGCATCAATTTCGGAGCAATTTGGAGGCGTTTGAGTGATCCCCAAATCAATTGCATTATTTATTTGAATTTAATGTCATTTTTTTCTTTAAATCACTTGAGAAGAACAAAGTCACAAAGTCAAATACTATGGAGATACACATTGGTGAGATGAGTGCCATAGCTGGTATGAATTTTAGGCAAATTTGAGGTCAATTTAATAATGTTCATCCTGTTAATAAAATCATTAAACAGGCTAATAAAATATTCTCACCAAAGAGTAGGTTGTTATATACAATTAATTACAAACATGTTAAAAACTATATATGAATACATATTTGAAATTATCTGAGTATGCTAAATTTTCTTTATCCTATTTAAGAGTTTCTTTTTCTTTTAAAAAAAAAAAAAAAATCGACCCTTTGGGAGGCGTGTTGTACCTGGTTTTCCATTGAGAAAAACCTTCTCTGTGGTGATTCCGGCCACTGCCGACCTGGACAGACTGATAAGTCGATGGACAGATTGGCATCCGGCATTTACGGACCCGTGTTCTGTCCGGCCTGCTGTTGGGTTGGGGAAGGTGATGTTTAAAAGGGGTTTTTAAACCCATTATCCGGCGGCGATCTATCATTGCTGTCGTCAGGTAAAAAATGATTCAGTTGAGCCAAATCAACGAAAACCATGGAGCTCGAGTCGGTCACACGATTCGGCTAGTTTACGAAAGCGATTAACAGTTCATTCTTCAAAGAAAAAAAAAAAAAAAAACTCACTCCATTCGACGTAAAAACCCACCAAGCTTTCGACTGCAAAAAAGACGGACGGCCTCGATACATGGATTCCAGAAGCCGGGCGGTGTAGGGAATCCGGTCCCTACACCCCAAACCAAATCACAAACTTCCTAACCAAATTACAAAATATCGTTAGCCTTTGGAACTTACTTTTTTATTTCTTTTTCTTTTTTTTAATAACAACTAGAAGAGAAAAAATAAAAATAAAAAAATTCAATCACAAAACTGCATACAACCACAAGGAAACGCGAATTAGACTTCGGCATCAAGCAGAGGCTGGCCATCGCGTAGGATTTACACACCATGACGGTTGTTGGTCTTGCAAACGAAGAAGAAGAAAAAGACGATGAAGAAGATGGAGAAGACGAAGATCGGGAAAAACCTTGCAAAGGCATCCACGGCCCACAACACACGCTTCTTGGTCACATCGATGATCTCCACCACCTGATAGACGAAGAAGGCCACGTTGACGATCGCCGCCGACCACCCTAAAAGCATCTTCAATCTCTTCCTCATCTCAAATGGCAGTCTGTCGTACAAGTACAAGCACCCACACAACAGCAACACCAGTACATAGAGAAAGAACATATAGAACACCGTCAATTGATCATCACGTGATCGGACGGCTGAGATCATAGTGTTGATGGTCACGATGCAGATGGCTACTACGACCATGAATGAGAACGCACCCGCCATGGGAAGGGAAGATGGAAAATTAATGGTATTCGCCCCCTATCTTTACCTTTTTATTTTATAGACTCCGGTTTTATTTTTTTTATTTTGTTTTACTAACATCTCGGATTAGCTGTCACTGGGGTAACACCTTAGCGTTGTTAGCCTAACCATGTGGGCCCACTTTGATGTATTTTTTATATATCACAAACCTCTTAATAAGATTCGAATCTCACGTGGACCACACTACTAGAAATAGTGGCAAACCACCATTAAAAAACCTCCTGTGGGCCACAAAAGTTTCGGATCAATCTGATCTTTGCATTTTCCCTTTATCCATGTCTTCTTGAAATTATCAACGGGTTGGATGGAAAACAAATATTAAAAAAACCTTGGGATGGGCCCTTTGGAATTTTTAATGGTGAGGCATTTAATAAACACCACTGTTTCTTTGGGTGTGGTCCACTTGAGATTTGGATATGCTTAAAGTTTCGGACCACGGCCTAAAATGAGCTAGAAAAATGGATGGACGGTATGGATATATAACACGTCATCAAAATTCGCCCCTCAGAGCATGACATAACTGTCGCGACCGATCGTACTGATGTATGATACTATTGCCACACAGATGGCACTGATGCGATTGAATTGTAAAATAACGTTCTTTTCAAACCCTCGTCGTCGTTTTCTCTGTTGGACGGGCTTACAGCTCTGAAATCCACGCCAATAGAGCTTCAGGTGGGGAAGCGGATTGCGTAGTAAACTCTGTGGGCCCCACCGTGATTTAAGTATTTTATCAACTCCATCCATCCATCTTAACAGATAATTTTAGATATGGTACAAAAAAATGAAGCACATAAAAATCTAAAGTGGACCACACCACAGGAAAAATGTGAACTGAATGTACAACATTGAAAAATTCTCGGGGGGACACATAAGTTTTGGATCAAGCTGATATTTGTATTTTCCCTTCATCCATGTCCACGTGATCTTATGAACAGATTGGATGACAAATAGACATCACTGTGGGGCCTGGAAAGGTTTCAATGGTGGAAATCACTATTCCCACTGTTTCCTGTGGCATGGTCTACTTGAGATTTGAATATGCTTAAATTTTGGGTTCAACCCCTAAAATGAGATGGAAAAACATATGGACAGAATAGATAAAGCATATACATTTTAGGTGGGCCCAATAGAGTTTACTCAGCACGATAAGAGCATGCGGAGTTACAGGCAATCCAATTTCTTCCAGAAGATTGCGATTTTCCAAAGTCTACTTTGACTTGCTAGAGTCAAAAAAATTGGAACCGGATTGCGTGGTCTGCCTCACGAGAGCGCCTTAGCCCATAGGTGAGACCCCGGCCTCACCAAAGACGGTGCGGTACTTACCATGGGGTTACTGTGGGGCATACCTTGATGTATGTATTATGTATCCATGCCATCCATCCGTTTTTTCGTATCATTTTATGATATTATCCGAAAAAATGAAACAGATCCACTGATCAGGTGGACCATGTCATAGAAATCAGTGGAGACGATGATTTCCACTGTTGAAACCTTCCTAGGGCCCATCATACTGTTTATTTGTCATCCAACCTGTTCATGAGGTCACAAAGACCTGCGTGAAGGGAAAAAAAACAAATATCAAATTGATATAAAACTGATGTAGCCCCTAGAAGTTTTCAACTGTAAACATTAAATCCCATTACTTTTTGTGGTGTGGTTCACTTGAGCTTTAGATATGTCTCATTTTATGGCCCACAGCCTAAAATGATCTAATAAAATGGATAGACAGTGTGGATATAACACATACATTGTTGTAAGGCCCACAAAAGTTAGTGGCATAAACCCATCACATAGATCCAACCGTTGCTTCCAAACAGGCTACCACACGAGCTAGTGCTACTAGCAAACAATCCAAATGTTGAATTCCAATTTATCGGACGTGTTTTATTTTCATTTGCACGGTGCAAACGGAGGCAAATGGGTGCAAGTACGTAATTATTATAATTTTCCTCTGTTTGGTAAAAAGAGTATTTACTTCTTGTAAATACGTGCAAAGAATGATGGCTATACATTCATGGCCCATTGTGATCCCTGTCACATATCCATGCCGTCCATATGCTTTAACAAAATATTTTAGAGGATGAGCCCAAAATTGAGATATATCTGAAGTTCACATGGCCCACACCATAGGGATTTGTGGTCATAAACAATTTTTTATAGTATATATTCAAACCACTATTTCACGTGGCGTTGTCCACTTGAGCTCTAGATTTGCCTTGATTTTAGGTACATGCCCTAAAATCACCTTACAAAATGGATGGACGATGTGGATAAGTGACATGTATCACGGTGAGCCAATGTACAAGAATTACATGGTAAGTAATAATTTTCCATTTGCTTGTATTTACAGCATGTAAATAGAAATCAAACACACGGTAAGATGCACATGGGAATTTCTTGTGGGAATTTCTTGCATGGAGTGAGATACAATTAAAACTTTGAAGCATTCCAAGCATAAGATGAAATGTGATCAAAACTTTGAATTCCATGATAATTTCTCTTAAATAATTCTATCCCACCTACCTTTCCCATTTCCCACCTCATCCTACGTAATCCCACCACCTACGTATTGTAAAATCATGCTTAAAACCCTCTAAAACTATGTGGTGTGGCCCACTTGTTTAACTTAATGGATTGATATTTTTATTGTCCCCTCATCTTAGTGGCTTGTTGTAACACCCCGTATTTTTAGTATAAATTTATTTATTTATCAATTTATTTATATATTTATTTAATTATTTGACATTAAATAAACCCCACATTTTAAGTAAACTAATTTCCCACGTTCCGTTTAGGCTGAAACTTTAGGAGAACTCTGTTAGACCCAAAATAACCGTACATGTCAAATTTCGGCCCTTAGATCATAGTACAAATGTCCCGATCAGAAAATAGCCAATAAATGGCCCACCTCAACTCAGAATTGTTCCACATTTGACGTCAACGGTTATTTTCATCTCACCGACCTATTGGACGGAGCAAAAAAACTTCGATCCATCATAGTGGACCCCACCTGTCAAGCCCGAGCGTTAGGCACGTTCCGTACGTAACTTACGTAAAGAGGGTTTTTTTCTTCTCTTCCTTCTTCTTCGGCGGAAGTTGTTACACCGTCCGTCCGCTGCCATATTGGTGACCCACACCGTCCTCCAGGATGGGCCCCACAACCAGATCCATTCCGCTCATTTGTTTTGTACTCCACCAAAACCCATGACACCAAAGTTTTGCTACTTTTCTCGATCCATACGGCCCGCTACACTCTCACCATTAAAAGCCATTGCTTTAAAAAATGATATAGATCGGGGCCGTTCCTTTGCATGAGGGCCTGGGATTGAAACCACGACTTCTTATGGACCCTACCTTCCTCTTGGACGGTCTACATGAGACATAGGTCGTTAGAGGATGACCCACTACTTTCCTTCTCCAATTAGGAAACCAATCCCATTTTACGTTGGGAAACCAATCCCATTTTACGTTGCATCTCCCAACCCCATTTTACGTTGCATCTCGGGGTTCCATATATGGCTCCCCCAGACGTCCTCTGCTCTATAGAAAACCCTAAGAAAGAGAGAGAAAGATCGACAGTAGAGAGAAAGAGAGAGAAATCGAAAGTAAAGAGAGAGAGATCGTGGGAGGAGAGAGAGAGGAGAACCCACGTTCTCTTGTTGTTGCTTCTACGTTGCTATTCCTTTTCTTTCTGGATCTGCTGTTGAGAAGTGGTAAGTCACATCTATTTCCTAGATTTATCCCTACTCTCGAACCATAGATGGAGATCTAATCGTAGGCGATCATTTGTGAAGATGAGATCCTAACCATGTAATCTATGTTAAACATGTTAGGGTTGAACTTAGGAGGATTTTCACGACTCTAACAATATCTCGAATCTACCAATATTAGAGGTAAGGATTTCCTTCAAAGTATAGCCACAATAATATTGATTTATTTAACCATCTTATGCATAATATAGGGAGTTTTTGCTACGTTGTTATATGTGATCTATGATTATTGAATCTTTCCATTTGAACATGAGTTGATGTATGGAATGCTTTAATAAACTCTTGCTGAATTTTTATTTGATATGAACCATAATGTGTGATGTGTGTTTTGAAAGTGAAATCATGACATTATACATGCCTACATGAGATATATGTGAAGTTCATGCTTAAGAAATGATGTTTATATGCTTATGGTATGTATGATGAATAGAGTGTTATGTGATATGGGATTACTCATGCGGATGTTTAATAAGTGGAAGCTCTTTGTCCCATAAGTAATATAATTGTACGTTAAAGAGGATTGAACCATGAGGATTGTGTTGAATGGAACAATTTGGCAAAGCCATATGAATGTATTGTTGGTCAGTTGCCAACGGATCTAAAAGTGAATGTTTAAGATGAATCCTTAAGAAATTGTCGATATTTGCATGCCATGTGCTTTGTCTTGACTATGATGTGTACGTCCTTTCACGGTTGGCCCCCGTTGAAGGGAAACGACTATTCTACGTTATGATGAACCGTGGGATGGGGTAAAGAGCGACCGTTGATCTTAAACATCATTAAATTGACTGTATGTTAAACTACTTAAATAAATATGAAACTAATCATGCATGAACGGGACCCGACTTGGTGGGTCAGCCCTGCGGGCGCTACGGCGCTAGCTTATGGTAGAGTGGTGGGTTGCTATCACCTCCATTGGCTGGGTTTGTTGACATGAAGTTGTGGAATTACCCGCTTCATCGTGGACTCTGGTGACTAGTGACTAGTGAGAAGAGTTGGATTAAGTCCCGTCTCATTAGTCAGGGTGCCTTAGCCAGAGCATGCATATCATGCATTGCATTAAAACAAGATTTTTCATGTGTGTTTTGAATTAGGTATGCTCTTTGTGTTTAAATATTGTTGTACTATTCTTGGTGGGCGACCCCTTACTGAGTTGATCGCGAGCAACTCACATCCTTCTGGGACGGTGTCTTTAAAACACCATTCCAGACATTGCAGGTAACGATCCAGTAGATGAGGCCGATTTACAAGGTGAGGAGTATGAAGGCTCATGGCAGCAAATGGCAGACGACGAAGCCGAAGTAGCATGAAGATGTTTTTTTTATTATTTCATAATTAGAGTTTTGATTTCCCTTGATTATATGTAATAAGTCTCTCAGAAGGACACTAGCTAAAACATTGATTTGGACATGATTTCTTTTCATACATTTGATTGAGAATCTAGATGTAGAAAGTTATGGAATAAGAACATTAATTTTCCGTCGTTATGATATGAATGCCACACATGTATGTGTTTATGGGTGAATGTGTGAAAACGCAACCCTAACATATATGAGCAAACACTCAAAAATTTGGCCAATCGTGTCATCCACGAGAGTCTAAATTTTGGGGCGTTACACTTGTATCTTGTGAATGGATCGGATGGCATCGAACAAAACAGGGGGTGCAAGGCAAATACACAAACCCAGAGGTTTTGATGGTGTGCATCCCCATCCCAGTTGTCCACGTAGTGTGAACCATTGGATCAGCCTGATTTTGCAGATGCGGGCTCAAGTTAAAGGGGCTCACTTTATGGACGGAGTAGATGTATTCAGTGCATCACGGTAGGCACCACACACATATTAATGAAGCAAGCTCCTTTTAGTAGCGAATATTTGGCTGTCATGTATTATTTGTACATGTTCGCCCACAAATAGCTTCACTTCAGAAATAATAAAGCAGGGGACGTTCTCATAGAGTGGATAAGCCATATACATTAGGATGGACCCCATAGATCCCCTGACAGGACCGTCCATCTCTAGCAGGGTCCTGGCGAGCAGTAGTACCAAGTTTTTTTTTATTAGTGAAACCCAAAGCTCAAGTGGACCACATAGCAGGAAGCAATGGAAACTGAGTGACTACCATTGAAACCCACCATGATGTTTATTTGCCATCTAACCGTTTAATTAGGTCACACAAACATGGATGTAGGGAAAACGTGAATATCATCTTGATCCAAGCCTTTCGTAGGGCCAAGAATTTCTCAACGGTAGGCTCCTAATTCACATTGTTTCATATAGTGTGGTCCACTTGAACTTTGGATCTACCTCATTTTTTATATCATGCCCTAAATTAATCTCGTAAAATAGATTAACAATGAAGATCTAACATATACATCATGGTGGGGCCCACAAAAGCTTCACCATGTGAAAACTTTTAGTTTTCTCCTCTCCAAAATCTCTCCGGAATCGAAAATCGCTCTATACAGAACAACAACTAGAGTTGTACATAGAACCGAGTCGAGCCAAGTGTGCCAAGCTCACCTCAACTCGGCCCCACTCTAACCCCAACTTGAGCTCAACTCGATTCAACACGCAAACACACCTTGACCCGATTCTTCGAGGCAAGTCAAGCTGAGCTAAAAGCCTATATATATATATATATATATAATCACTTTGTATGTCACGCCCCAAATTCGGTTCTCGACGTCCATTCGCTATAACCCGAATTCAGAGGTGGCAGCTCCGTAGTACCCCGATCTCGGATCCTAACCCCACACGCCAGGTTCCGATCCTGGGATACCACAAGGAGGATTTTAGGGTCTGAATTTTTTTTTAACATGAGCATCACCATATGAGTACCATCAAAGACAAAACACAATATTTCCACTAAATCTTTTCGTTTATATACAGTACTGAAAAGTAAATACACAATGCGTAAATATAAAAACTGTGCACAATCCGGCACCTCCTGCTACTGCACTCCCAACTCCAACTCAACGTTGCTGATATACTCTGGTAGGACCTGCAGCGTAACAAACGCGCATAAGCTTCGAACGAAGCTTTGTGAGTGCGTGTGTGCGTGCACAATGCGTATGACAAGCATGATAATATCAGAGTAAGCAGTAAAGCATGATGAGAACTTTAAACCAAGACTCCGCCTAATTAGGCTACACGATCATGTGATATGAATAACCATTTTACCACGACTATGCAAGCATGCAATACATATAACTAGCCTACCATGGCTATGCGAGCGTGCAATACAGGTAACTAGCCTACCAAGGCTATATACTCATACTGTGCAATGGCCTACAGGGCCTAATGTCACGTACAATGATCCAATGCATGTATGCAAATCACCACCTCTCAGTACAGTGGTCCAGATGCGAACAGTCAAAACGCAATCACGTAAGCAATGCAGGAATCGGAACTGGTAGCTCGCCCAGTGTGGTAGCTCGCCCAGGCTTACAGCCTCGCCCACATCACACCCGCCCACATCAGGACCGTCCCACACCATACAGAACATCAGTCACATCACTGATACCAATACCATCTCTGAAACGGAACATCACCGGGGTCTCACAGACCTCACTACTCACCAGTAGAATGCCAAAGCCTATCTGGTGCAATAGCGGACCTACTCACAGCTGGTCAAACTCAACCCCCTTTGCCAACACTCTTCCAGCAGGTTAGGTCAGACCTCCTTCCAAACTGACCACGTGCAGTGGAAAACACCACCGTCTGGTATTCGGCATACTGGTGTATGATTAAACCACCCGGTCCTTGAATGGAGCACCCACCTTGGTACCAACGGGTTCAGGGACTTTCACCCAGAGACATCTATGGCATCCTGTTTAAAGATCACATATTTCCGGTGTTCCTGCAAACCACGATGGAGCTGTGGTTGCAACGTAGTAACCATGCTATATGCGGCACAAGCAGACGGTGCGAAATGCAACCATGCATACAAACGTGGGACGACATGCCCGTGCAAGTCTCCAAAGAGCACCATAAAACTATAAGGTCTCAAACACAGTGTCACCGTCAGCTGGTAATGAATTGCACGACAATCACGACCGATATGGCCGGTTGATACAAGACAATCAGATGAGCCAAGCATTCATGATGCATGAGTCAAGTATACAGTATGAGTGCCAACAAGTAGTTCATCTACCACGATGGCTATAAATCAATCTAGTCCAACCTATTTGAGATATGATTAAGATGAGGGGACACATATGAATGATCGAGTCATAGTGCGGGATGTCGCTAGCCAGGGAATCTCGCACCAAGGGCTACAAGGTATGCTAAGCTATTCCTACCATACAGTGTAAGTCAGGATGATAGATTCCTGTCCTCGAATAGTCCCATACCTATTGGAGAGGTTTGCGATAGAGAGCACGTGAATTACATTTGCGCGACTACATCTCGAATGCTTTATGAATGCGTTTATGCCCTAGTGGTCCCCAACTAACAATGGTGATTCGGGATGCATACTTATTACACATGCATGGTGGTCGTCGAAGCATATAGTATAAAGATCACATATGAGTATTCCAAATAACACTACGTGTGGCAACAGACATACTAAAAATAGCATAAAAGATAATTCACTTATAATACAAAGAAACATAAAGAGATAAGACTCTAAATGGATGGTATACAACAACACAGATGGTCCAACAACTGAACGGTGTGGATTAACCTTCAATATTCAGATAACCCAAATGGAAAGGAAATGATTGAACACACTACCGACACATCAAAGGTAGAACCTACTTGAGCGGCAAGAGTGGAATACTCAAAATCATGCCGAGACCCATAATCCTGTAGTACAGTTGAGATAAACACGATGAATGGTCCGTAGAAGGAATGTCATAGAACGGGTTGCAAGATAGACAGGTCATGACAGAGAATCATAAATGGTAGTGTAATATGAGATAGATGGTCAACACGATGAAGTCCAAAAAGGGACGACAGGTCTAACCTCATGCTACAAGATAGGCTCCATATAATGGATGGCCTAGATGACATACGAACATCGAGGATGAGCCCCATACTCGTCCTATAGGTAAACGGGCGGTGTGGATGAGATATACACAATATGGTAGTCTTTTAATAGTTGGGTACAAGGGTAGAAGGGGTGAGTCATATGAGTATACAAGCTGAGTTACCAAGATCAATCAACATGGTGAGTCAACAAGGTGAGTCAATAAGGCAGGTTGACAAGGCGGGTCAACTTGGTGAGTTAACAAGGTGAATTGACAAGACGGTTCAACAGGGTGAGTTTAAGAAGGTAGCCCTGTGACTTGGATCGAGCAAACTCTAAGGATGACCTTTCAATAAGGATTTACACAACTAATCATCAAGGTGGATCCACGGGATGGACAATGCGGTCATTCGAACATACACACTAAGGTGGTCCCAAAGCCATCTTGTACATAACATGCTAGGGTCCATTCATTTGGATGGTTTGGATCAAGCACAAAATTAAGGCGGTCCTAATGGATGGCCGACATACATATCGCACCGTGGATGCCAATGGCTGATGTGGATAGAACACATGCATAACAAGATGGACCCGTGGTTGGGTATAACCGCACAAAGGAGTGGGGAAGCCACATACATCAATGAGCCCCAACAGTTTGGGATCAACCCGATATTTGTGCTTTCCCCACTAATCAAGTGAGACGGCAATCAAACACCACGGTGGGGCCCGCACACCACACGTGTGGAACCCCACCCATGGCTGGGTGAGTTATTAACAAGAAGAATGGCAAATAAATATAACAGATGGGTCCTGTAAAGTTTCCAATGGTAAGCATTCAATCACCCTTATTTTCTACGTGTGGCCCACCTAAAACTGGGCCCACACCCCTGCCAAGAAGAACGACACGATATACTCAACATTCATCAAGGTGGGACCCAAAGTTGGGCCCCATCACCTTTGGTTAGATGGAAAAATAAACATTACAATGGCCCTAAGGAAGGTTTCAAAGGTGGGCATCAATGGCCACGGTTTCCCTACAATGTGGTCCACTTGAGGCTTGTATTTACCTCATTATGAGGGCCCACGGCCCTAAAATAATATGGAAAAACAGATGGGCGGCATACATAAAACAGATACATCGTGGTGGGACCCATAGAGCGTAGCACCCAAATGGGCCCCAAGCATTTTGAATCAAACTAATATTTTTGTTTCCCCCTTCACCCATATCCATGTGATCTTATGAACAGGTTAAATGACAAATAAACATCACTGTAGAGCCTGGGAAGGTTTCAACGGTGGAGATCATTATTCCCACTGGTTCCTGTGGCATGGCCCACTTGACATTTGGATGTGCTTAAATTTTGGGCTCAGCTACTAAAATGAGCTGGAAAAACATATGGACTGGATTGATAAAGCACATACATTCAAGGTGGGCCCAACGAGTGGGGCCCATTGACATTACCCATATAGGCTAAGCTGCTGGGCAGCAGCGTCCCCTGGACGCTGTCTGTCCAGCAGCAGCATTTTATTATTATTATTATTTTTTTTATTTATATTTTTATATTTTTTATTTTTTTTTATTTTACTCTCAACAAGTGGGGCCCACAGCAGTTTCGATCAAGCTAATATCTTTGTTTTTCCTTTCTCCATGTATGTGTGAACTTATGAACAGGTTGGATCTCAAATAAACATCACGGTGGGCCATAAGAAGGTTTCAATGGTAGGGCCACTGTCCCTACTGTTTTCTGTGGTGGGGCCCTCTCGAGACTTGGATCTGACTCATTCTCGGGGTCATGCCCTAAAATGATCTCCCCAAAAGAATGGACGGTGTGGATACAGCACATGCATCATGGTGGGACCCACGACTGGGCCACCAGCTGGCACGAGCCAGCGTCCAAGGACGTTGGTACGCCCAGCGTCAGCGACTTCTTCTTATCTTTTTTTTTTCCATGGTTTTAGATCAGTGGGGCCCACAAGAGGATGATCTACGCCATTCATCGGTTTCCTCGGCTCATAAGGAACGCATAGAGCCCTATATTGAATATGTGATTCCAGCTAGAAACTTAAAAGTGGGCTTAAGGATTTCTGACAGTAGAAATCATAATTTTCACTGTTTTACGCGGTGTGGTCCATTAAAAATTCGGATCGGCTTCATCTTTTGGCCCTGGCCCTAGAATGATCTGGGAAAACCGATGGACGGTGTGGATGGAACACAAACATCAAGGTGGGTCCCACGAGTGGAGACCCCATTAACCCCTCCAGCGTGCGCTGGACGTTTCCAGCGTCTCTGACGCTGGGACGTCCAGCGTCCGTGTCTTTTCTCCCCCCTTTTTTTTTTCTTTTTCTTTTTCTTTGTTCATATCAAGTGGGGCCCACTTAGTGAAGATCCAATCCATTCAACAGGTTTCCCAGCTCGTTAGGGACCAAATAAGCCCAATATTGGGCAGGTGATTCCGCCTGCAGACATCACGGTGGGCCACGGAAGTTCAACAGTCCACATCATTATCTCTACTGTTTTCCTATGGTGTGGTCCACCTGCGATCTGGATCTGCTTCATTTTTGGTATCCATCCCTAAAATGGGCGGGAGAAACGGATGGACGGCGTGGATCAACAACGTGCATCAAGCTGGGTCTCACAAGTGGGAACCCACGGTCATGCCCAAGGGGCTTTCAGCCCGGGCGCGCTGACTGTCCAGTAGCCCCTTCATGTATATATATTTTTTTATTATTATTATATTTTTTTTTTTACTAGTGGGGTCCACACGTGCAGATCCACTCCATCCATCAGCTGGACCATCGCATGGTGGGTCCACAGGGTGGACAGCGTGGGTGAACTACATACATCATGGTGGACCGTTGGCCACACTAATTATGACATAAAGTGGGTCCCCAAGTGGGATCCACACCATCAAAAGTGGGACCCATTTATGGACGATCCAGCCCATCCATCTCATTGCCCATCACAAGGTGGGCCCAAGGGAAGAAAATGAAAAGTAAACGAAAAGAAGGGGGGAAGGTTTGCACTCACAATGATGGTTGGACGGTTGGATTGCCGATCGGACGGTCCGAATGATGATCGGGGTCCTCCAAGCTTGATCTCCTCCTTCAACCTTTCTCTTTCTCTCTTGATCTCCCTCTAAATCTCTCTCTAAACTCACTCAATCTCTCAAATCTCTTTCTTCTCTCTCCTTTCTCTCTTTCTCTTTCTCTCTCCTTTCTCTTTTTCTCTCAAATCTTGGAATTGAGAGGCCACCCCCCCACGTATGGCTCTTGTATGGGAAGAGGGGGGTGCATGATGTCATGATGATGATGATGATGATGATGGGAGAGAGCATGAGAGGTATGGGTTGTGGTTGACTTTTGGTGAGAGAGGATGGGGTGGGTATGGTGATGATGGCTAGATAATGATGGGGGTATGGGTGAGGGTGATGGTGATAGATTTGACATGTTGTTGGGAATTGTGCAAGTGGGGCCCACGCCACACGCGCGTTGCGTGGCCCACCTCGAATTGCACAAACGTATGCATCTAACACACCGGGTATCGCAATGGGGCGTGCCGCGCGGCGTTGGAATCGTGGCGCCCGCGCGGTCGTAAGGGTACAAGTCTTGGGTCGTTGCGGTACTAAATCAGGGTCGCGATCAAGGCTCTCTAATCTGGTCCGTCCGGGACGTACCGGTGCCGGAAACTAAACGTACGGAGGGCAATTCAGGGTACGGGTCTTACAACTCTCCCCTCCTTATAAAAATTTCATCCTTGAAATTCACAACCAAACGAAGTCAAAGCAAACCACACATATATATAGATAGAAGCTAAAAGTATACAAAAAAATCAATGAAGGTTTGCAAACATCGCTAAGTCCACATAGCATGCGTACACCTCTTGATGGTGTCAATCTTCTCTGGTGTCTACCGCAAAATGTCGGGGTCGAGGGAACAACGCTCTAGTACTGCTATTGACGGGATGGGCAATCCCTAATTCGGTGTCCAATCTCGCCATACTCGAAACAAGTGCCCTTGAATGGCTTTTGGAGGTCGGGTGCTCCTGGTGTCGTAGGCGGCTTCTGCGGATGAACCTTCCTTTGACGCCTAGTTCTTCGAGGACCTACGATCGAAGGGATTAGTGCAATCGGTGCTCTGCGCCATTGTTGTTGTTTAGGTGCTCTAGGTCGCCGAGGGCATTCTTTCCTTCGATGGCCGGCTTCACCGCACTCGAAACAGGGACCCGAGATCCGCGATGGGGTCTTCTCTGAAAACTGTGTCGTCTGGGAACTGCTAGGGGAGAACTTCCTCTTCCTGCTGTCACTCGGGGGTGCTTGTTGTTGCTCAAACAAAGCGGTCATCAACCGGAGCATCCCCTGGAATTGCTCTGCGCTTACTAGGGTGACAGGTGCTAACTCTGGCTGGGACGTACCAGCCTCAACTTCAGCTACTGGTGTCGCGTCCATCTTTTTAAAAAAAAGAAGGGACAAGAAACCCTTAGCCTCAGAAAACTGCAAACATATTACGATTAAAGAACTATACCATTGGGAATTCTAGTGATTCTAAGTTCGCAAACATCAACAAGTGAGGGGTGATCTAATCCTAAAATACTAAGTAGAAACATTGTGTTGTTCACAGGTAGCTCCCAAGTCATGCTCTGATACCAACTCCTGTCACGCCCCAAATTCGGTTCTCGACGTCCATTCGCTATAACCCGAATTCAGAGGTGGCAACCTCCGTAGTACCCCGATCTCGGATCCTAACCCCACACGCCAGGTTCCGATCCTGGGATACCACAAGGAGGATTTTAGGGTCTGAATTTTTTTTTAACATGAGCATCACCATATGAGTACCATCAAAGACAAAACACAATATTTCCACTAAATCTTTTCGTTTATATACAGTACTGAAAAGTAAATACACAATGCGTAAATATAAAAACTGTGCACAATCCGGCACCTCCTGCTACTGCACTCCCAACTCCAACTCAACGTTGCTGATATACTCTGGTAGGACCTGCAGCGTAACAAACGAGCATAAGCTTCGAACGAAGCTTTGTGAGTGCGTGTGTGCGTGCACAATGCGTATGACAAGCATGATAATATCAGAGTAAGCAGTAAAGCATGATGAGAACTTTAAACCAAGACTCCGCCTAATTAGGCTACACGATCATGTGATATGAATAACCAGTTTACCACGACTATGCAAGCATGCAATACATATAACTAGCCTACCATGGCTATGCGAGCGTGCAATACAGGTAACTAGCCTACCAAGGCTATATACTCATACTGTGCAATGGCCTACAGGGCCTAATGTCACGTACAATGATCCAATGCATGTATGCAAATCACCACCTCTCAGTACAGTGGTCCAGATGCGAACAGTCAAAACGCAATCACGTAAGCAATGCAGGAATCGGAACTGGTAGCTCGCCCAGTGTGGTAGCTCGCCCAGGCTTACAGCCTCGCCCACATCACACCCGCCCACATCAGGACCGTCCCACACCATACAGAACATCAGTCACATCACTGATACCAATACCATCTCTGAAACGGAACATCACTGGGGTCTCACAGACCTCACTACTCACCAGTAGAATGCCAAAGCCTATCTGGTGCAATAGCGGACCTACTCACAGCTGGTCAAACTCAACCCCCTTTGCCAACACTCTTCCAGCAGGTTAGGTCAGACCTCCTTCCAAACTGACCACGTGCAGTGGAAAACACCGCCGTCTGGTATTCGGCATACTGGTGTATGATTAAACCACCCGGTCCTTGAATGGAGCACCCACCTTGGTACCAACGGGTTCAGGGACTTTCACCCAGGGACATCTATGGCATCCTGTTTAAAGATCACATATTTCCGGTGTTCCTCCAAACCACGATGGAGCTGTGGTTGCAACGTAGTAACCATGCTATATGCGGCACAAGCAGACGGTGCGAAATGCAACCATGCATACAAACGTGGGACGACATGCCCGTGCAAGTCTCCAAAGAGCACCATAAAACTATAAGGTCTCAAACACAATGTCACCGTCAGCTGGTAATGAATTGCACGACAATCACGACCGATATGGCCGGTTGATACAAGACAATCAGATGAGCCAAGCATTCATGATGCATGAGTCAAGTATACAGTATGAGTGCCAACAAGTAGTTCATCTACCACGATGGCTATAAATCAATCTAGTCCAACCTATTTGAGATATGATTAAGATGAGGGGACACATATGAATGATCGAGTCATAGTGCGGGATGTCGCTAGCCAGGGAATCTCGCACCAAGGGCTACAAGGTATGCTAAGCTATTCCTACCATACAGTGTAAGTCAGGATGATAGATTCCTGTCCTCGAATAGTCCCATACCTATTGGAGAGGTTTGCGATAGAGAGCACGTGAATTACATTTGCGCGACTACATCTCGAATGCTTTATGAATGCGTTTATGCCCTAGTGGTCCCCAACTAACAATGGTGATTCGGGATGCATACTTATTACACATGCATGGTGGTCGTCGAAGCATATAGTATAAAGATCACATATGAGTATTCCAAATAACACTACGTGTGGCAACAGACATACTAAAAATAGCATAAAAGATAATTCACTTATAATACAAAGAAACATAAAGAGATAAGACTCTAAATGGATGGTATACAACAACACAGATGGTCCAACAACTGAACGGTGTGGATTAACCTTCAATATTCAGATAACCCAAATGGAAAGGAAATGATTGAACACACTACCGACACATCAAAGGTAGAACCTACTTGAGCGGCAAGAGTGGAATACTCAAAATCATGCCGAGACCCATAATCCTGTAGTACAGTTGAGATAAACACGATGAATGGTCCGTAGAAGGAATGTCATAGAACGGGTTGCAAGATAGACAGGTCATGACAGAGAATCATAAATGGTAGTGTAATATGAGATAGATGGTCAACACGATGAAGTCCAAAAAGGGACGACAGGTCTAACCTCATGCTACAAGATAGGCTCCATATAATGGATGGCCTAGATGACATACGAACGTCGAGGATGAGCCCCATACTCGTCCTATAGGTAAACGGGCGGTGTGGATGAGATATACACAATATGGTAGTCTTTTAATAGTTGGGTACAAGGGTAGAAGGGGTGAGTCATATGAGTATACAAGCTGAGTTACCAAGATCAATCAACATGGTGAGTCAACAAGGTGAGTCAATAAGGCAGGTTGACAAGGCGGGTCAACTTGGTGAGTTAACAAGGTGAATTGACAAGACGGTTCAACAGGGTGAGTTTAAGAAGGTAGCCCTGTGACTTGGATCGAGCAAACTCTAAGGATGACCTTTCAATAAGGATTTACACAACTAATCATCAAGGTGGATCCACGGGATGGACAATGCGGTCATTCGAACATACACACTAAGGTGGTCCCAAAGCCATCTTGTACATAACATGCTAGGGTCCATTCATTTGGATGGTTTGGATCAAGCACAAAATTAAGGCGGTCCTAATGGATGGCCGACATACATATCGCACCGTGGATGCCAATGGCTGATGTGGATAGAACACATGCATAACAAGATGGACCCGTGGTTGGGTATAACCGCACAAAGGAGTGGGGAAGCCACATACATCAATGAGCCCCAACAGTTTGGGATCAACCCGATATTTGTGCTTTCCCCACTAATCAAGTGAGACGGCAATCAAACACCACGGTGGGGCCCGCACACCACACGTGTGGAACCCCACCCATGGCTGGGTGAGTTATTAACAAGAAGAATGGCAAATAAATATAACAGATGGGTCCTGTAAAGTTTCCAATGGTAAGCATTCAATCACCCTTATTTTCTACGTGTGGCCCACCTAAAACTGGGCCCACACCCCTGCCAAGAAGAACGACACGATATACTCAACATTCATCAAGGTGGGACCCAAAGTTGGGCCCCATCACCTTTGGTTAGATGGAAAAATAAACATTACAATGGCCCTAAGGAAGGTTTCAAAGGTGGGCATCAATGGCCACGGTTTCCCTACAATGTGGTCCACTTGAGGCTTGTATTTACCTCATTATGAGGGCCCACGGCCCTAAAATAATATGGAAAAACAGATGGGCGGCATACATAAAACAGATACATCGTGGTGGGACCCATAGAGCGTAGCACCCAAATGGGCCCCAAGCATTTTGAATCAAACTAATATTTTTGTTTCCCCCTTCACCCATATCCATGTGATCTTATGAACAGGTTAAATGACAAATAAACATCACTGTAGAGCCTGGGAAGGTTTCAACGGTGGAGATCATTATTCCCACTGGTTCCTGTGGCATGGCCCACTTGACATTTGGATGTGCTTAAATTTTGGGCTCAGCTACTAAAATGAGCTGGAAAAACATATGGACTGGATTGATAAAGCACATACATTCAAGGTGGGCCCAACGAGTGGGGCCCATTGACATTACCCATATAGGATAAGCTGCTGGGCAGCAGCGTCCCCTGGACGCTGTCTGTCCAGCAGCAGCATTTTATTATTATTATTATTTTTTTTATTTATATTTTTATATTTTTTATTTTTTTTTTATTTTACTCTCAACAAGTGGGGCCCACAGCAGTTTCGATCAAGCTGATATCTTTGTTTTTCCTTTCTCCATGTATGTGTGAACTTATGAACAGGTTGGATCTCAAATAAACATCACGGTGGGCCATAAGAAGGTTTCAACGGTAGGGCCACTGTCCCTACTGTTTTCTGTGGTGGGGCCCTCTCGAGACTTGGATCTGACTCATTCTCGGGGTCATGCCCTAAAATGATCTCCCCAAAAGAATGGACGGTGTGGATACAGCACATGCATCATGGTGGGACCCACGACTGGGCCACCAGCTGGCACGAGCCAGCGTCCAAGGACGTTGGTACGCCCAGCGTCAGCGACTTCTTCTTATCTTTTTTTTTTCCATGGTTTTAGATCAGTGGGGCCCACAAGAGGATGATCTACGCCATTCATCGGTTTCCTCGGCTCATAAGGAACGCATAGAGCCCTATATTGAATATGTGATTCCAGCTGGAAACTTAAAAGTGGGCTGAAGGATTTCTGACAGTAGAAATCATAATTTTCACTGTTTTACGCGGTGTGGTCCATTAAAAATTCGGATCGGCTTCATCTTTTGGCCCTGGCCCTAGAATGATCTGGGAAAACCGATGGACGGTGTGGATGGAACACAAACATCAAGGTGGGTCCCACGAGTGGAGACCCCATTAACCCCTCCAGCGTGCGCTGGACGTTTCCAGCGTCTCTGACGCTGGGACGTCCAGCGTCCGTGTCTTTTCTCCCCCATTTTTTTTTTTCTTTTCCTTTTTCTTTGTTCATATCAAGTGGGGCCCACTTAGTGAAGATCCAATCCATTCAACAGGTTTCCCAGCTCGTTAGGGACCAAATAAGCCCAATATTGGGCAGGTGATTCCGCCTGCAGACATCACGGTGGGCCACGGAAGTTCAACAGTCCACATCATTATCTCTACTGTTTTCCTATGGTGTGGTCCACCTGCGATCTGGATCTGCTTCATTTTTGGTATCCATCCCTAAAATGGGCGGGAGAAACGGATGGACGGCGTGGATCAACAACGTGCATCAAGCTGGGTCTCACAAGTGGGAACCCACGGTCATGCCCAAGGGGCTTTCAGCCCGGGCGCGCTGACTGTCCAGTAGCCCCTTCATGTATATATATTTTTTTATTATTATTATATTTTTTTTTTTTACTAGTGGGGTCCACACGTGCAGATCCACTCCATCCATCAGCTGGACCATCGCATGGTGGGTCCACAGGGTGGACAGCGTGGGTGAACTACATACATCATGGTGGACCGTTGGCCACACTAATTATGACATAAAGTGGGTCCCCAAGTGGGATCCACACCATCAAAAGTGGGACCCATTTATGGACGATCCAGCCCATCCATCTCATTGCCCATCACAAGGTGGGCCCAAGGGAAAAAAATGAAAAGTAAACGAAAAGAAGGGGGGAAGGTTTGCACTCACAATGATGGTTGGACGGTTGGATTGCCGATCGGACGGTCCGGATGATGATCGGGGTCCTCCAAGCTTGATCTCCTCCTTCAACCTTTCTCTTTCTCTCTTGATCTCCCTCTAAATCTCTCTCTAAACTCACTCAATCTCTCAAATCTCTTTCTTCTCTCTCCTTTCTCTCTTTCTCTTTCTCTCTCCTTTCTCTTTTTCTCTCAAATCTTGGAATTGAGAGGCCACCCCCCCACGTATGGCTCTTGTATGGGAAGAGGGGGGTGCATGATGTCATGATGATGATGATGATGATGATGATGGGAGAGAGCATGAGAGGTATGGGTTGTGGTTGACTTTTGGTGAGAGAGGATGGGGTGGGTATGGTGATGATGGCTAGATAATGATGGGGGTATGGGTGAGGGTGATGGTGATAGATTTGACATGTTGTTGGGAATTGTGCAAGTGGGGCCCACGCCACACGCGCGTTGCGTGGCCCACCTCGAATTGCACAAACGTATGCATCTAACACACCGGGTATCGCAATGGGGCGTGCCGCGCGGCGTTGGAATCGTGGCGCCCGCGCGGTCGTAAGGGTACAAGTCTTGGGTCGTTGCGGTACTAAATCAGGGTCGCGATCAAGGCTCTCTAATCTGGTCCGTCCGGGACGTACCGGTGCCGGAAACTAAACGTACGGAGGGCAATTCAGGGTACGGGTCTTACATTGTAGCTACCTTTATTAAATATGTTTAGTTTGAAAAGCTTATGGGTAACTAATATCCTCAACACCCTCATAAAATGTAGCATGAAGTAAGAGTATGAATACTAGAAATCATAAATATTTTGTATAGGCAGAGAGGATGCCTAACACTTTCCTTCTCTATCACCGTAGCCCCTTAGTTAGAGTCATAGGTCGCAAATCAGAAGTCATTTAGATAAAGGAATCTTCAGATCCTATGGTCTATAAATTTTGCAAGGTTTAGTCGATTGCGGTGAGTTACCCGACTAGTAGCAACTCCAAATCAAATATACGACACCCCGAGTCATAACTATACAAGAATGCCTGAAAAAGCCCTCGTGAGCACGATCCAGTGTCCATTGTGAGTAAGTGAGAGAAAGAGAGAGTAAGCTTGAGCTTGCTAGCCCCTATCTATTCCAGCCCCCTCTCCAACCTCCTCTAGCCCTCTTAAAGCCTCCCAGCCCACTTTAGCCTACTCACTTGAACTTAGACTCACTCGAGCTATGATTTTTAACCATAGTGCGCTCTTTTCATCCGAGCTTCTTCTAGTTACATGCAAAAGATTGATTCACCATCACTTGCATTTACATTTCAAATTAATCACAATATTGCATCCCTTCTTAACCCCATTGCTCCTCAAGGCTTCTCCTGAATGTATGGTCTCTGTCTTGCTAGAATCTCAAATCTTGTCACATTAGAAACTCCTAGTCCCTCTACATATCATCATAGCATCATCGCGTCTTCCGTCAATCTCCTTGCTTCTCTAGGCATTTTCTAAGCATATACTCTATAACCTATCGAAAATCTTAGATCTTGACACATCAAAAACTCGAGTATGCCTAGTCTCATTTTTGTATTTTTACATCTTAGCATAGAAGCATTAAATCTCCTAAAATTAAGTAACCACAGGAAGTAGAGAGACCGCAAGCACATTCGGGCAAAGAGGATACCTAACACCTTCCCAATCTGTATATAAAGTCCTTACTTGAAATCCTAAGTCACAAATCAAGAATCATTTTAGAGCAAGAGAGTCTCCGAATTTTTTAGCTTTCGTGGATTCTGTAAAGTTTGGTTGACTATGAGATATTAAACGAACTAGCTTGTTGCGACTCCAAGTCAACTAAATCATATACACAAGTTGACCCACGTATGCAAAAAAATAAGAGAAAGAGAAAGAGAAAAACATGAGGGCATGGAAAACCAGCGTCCACAACAAGATGGTACAGCCCTTACAATGGGGTCACCTTGACGTATGTATTCTATATCCACAATACTGTTCATCCGTTTTGCAAATCATTTTAGGGAATGAGCCCATATGAAGTACATACTTCTCAGGTGGATCATACCAGAAGGAACAGTGGTGATTGATCATTAATTAGCCATAAAATTTTTTGATCAAGCTAATATTTGTTTTTCCCTTCATTAAATTTTATTTGACCTTATCAACTGGTTAGACGGCAAATAGACATTTTGCAAACATTACAGTGGGCTTAGGAAGTTTTTAACAATTTCCTAGTCTAGTCTACCGGAGGTTTGGATCTTCTGTATTTCAAAATAGATGGAAAGCATTCATTTAGAATACATACATCAAGGTGGGTGGGCCCCCACAGTAACGACCACACCGTCTTGGGCTTTATCTGATGGGAGATGATACGGTAGGCCGGCAGTGCCGAAATACAGTAGAGCCAAATCTGTATACTTTTAAAGCTAATGTACCAATCTAGACCGTCCATCTAATTTTTCCTCCTGGAAATGGCGTAATTTCCTAAACAAACCAGAATCCAACGATTCTAACTATCTCGTAGATGGAATGCAAAACAACCATATAAAAGGATTATTAAGTGAAGAAAATTGAATAAAGGAAATTTTCCAATAGATTTGATAGCAAAATCGATAGATCCAACCAGACGGACAGACCTGATTGATTAATCACCCTGCCACGTGTAGTATGCTGAGAGGTCTTTACAATATTTCGGTCCTTCTTCCTGCTCTACCGAATCTTGACGTAGGAAAACCTTACACGATGACACCTCTCTCGCAGAATGTGATTTATCACATAATAATATCCAACGGTCCAATTTCATCAAGTTCCAATTAATCGACGTCTGGGATTGTTCTTATATCTAATTTTTGTGATTTTTGTGATTATTCCAATCTAGATAGTTTAATTTGAGATAATGGATTCCACAAGCACGATTTATGAGTGCATGTGTATCAAGTACCACATGCTTTCGGAGTACCAAAAAACTCCCCATCTCCTGGCCTATTTGGTTTGGGATGGGGACTGGCAGCAGAAAGTTCTGTTAGCCGGAAGCAGTTTGGGGCCCCTGACTGTGGGGCCACTGTGATGTACATGACTACATTCACGCCGTCCATTCGTATTGAAAGTTCATTTTAGGGCATGATCCAAAAAACGAAGCAGTTCCAAATCCCAGATGGGCCATAGTACAGGAAGGAGTGGTGATTGACCATTAAAAACTTCATGTGGACCACAAAAGCCTTGGATCAAGATGATATTTATGTGGTCTCTTCATCTAGATTTTTGTGACCTTATCAACAGGTTGGATGGAAAATAAACGTTCTAGTAGAATCTATGAAATTTTTAATGGTAGAGATTCAATCATGACTGTTTCTGTGGTGTGGTCCACCTAAGATTTGAGTCAGCTTCATTTTTGGGATCATACCCTAAAATGAGCTTTCAAAACGGTTGGACGGTGTGGATTTGAGACACATACATCACTGCCCCACAGTCAGGGGTCCCACCCACCTCGGTGGATCAGAGTTCTCACCTAATCCGCTCCCACCTTTCATAGGGTTATTACCATTCAGATAAACTGTAGACACAAATACCATCCTGATAAAAAACTTCAATGCCCCCACAAATTTTCCAATGGTAGGCATTCAATTCCTGCTGTTTCGTGTGGTGTAGCCCATGTGAGTTTTGGATCCGATTGATTTTTAGAATTCCATCCCATTGTTGGCTTACAAATCTGTTGGACGGAGTGGATTTGTGACAGGCATCTATGTGGGCCCCACACAGCTTCCAAATACCGGAACTAACTTCCCCTCCATTTGATTTTGACGCCAATTAGTTACTACACCACCAGGACCTAGCTAGAGATGGACGGTCCTGGCGGGGGCTCTTTGTGGCCCATCTTGCATCTTGATGTATTTGTTTTATCCACTCCATCCATGCATTTTGAGGGATCATTTTAAGGCATGAGCTAAAAAAGGAGATAGATCTAAGGCTCAACTGGACCACACCATAGGAAACAGTGGGGATGGAATGCCTACCGTTGAAAATCTCTTGGGGGGTCATAGTAGCTTTGCATCATGCTGCTATTTATGTTTTTTCTTCATCCTGACCTTATGAAACGGTGGGCCTTGGGAAGGTTTCAACGGACCACCGCTGCTTCTTGTTGTGCAGTCCACTCAAGCCTTCCATCTGCCTCCTTTTTGGGCTATGTCTGAAAGTGATCTGTCAAACGGATGGAAGGCCTGGATAAAACACACATATCACGAGTTGGCCTCACAGAGCCCATGAGGGGACGCGGTTGGGCTAGTGACCCCAACAGCATCCAGCTAGCTGGCTTCAAAGCTCCGTGGCCCACTATGATGTATGTATTTTATCCACGCCGTCCATCTATTTTCTCAGCTCATTTTAGGGCATGAGCCCAAAAATTAGGTAGATTCAAATCTTAGGTGGACCACACCATAGGACTGGTCGAAAACCTTTTTGGGCGATAGAAGTTATGGAGCAAGCTGATTTGTGTTTTTCTTTCATTTAGGTCCGTGTGACCTTATCAACAGGTTTGGATGGCAAATAGATATTACAGTGCGTCTTAAAAAGTTTTTAGTGGTAGACAGTCAATCAACACTGTTTTCCTCAACGTGGTCCACCTGAGATTTGGATGTGCCTTCTGTTTTTTTTTTTGGCTCAGGCCTAAAATGAGCTGGAAAAATGGATACATGTCGTGTATAAAACACATGCACTCTGGTAGGGCCTACGGAACTTTGACACCAGCTAGCTGGCTGATGTTGGGCCACTAGCCAAACCCGTCCACTGCCAGGACCGTCCGGCTCTAGCTAGGGCTGAAAGTTGGGCGGGTTCAACCCGACCGACCCGTGACCGACCCGACATTGGGTTGGGCTTGGGCAAGAAGTATCGAACCCGATCTCAAGCTTCGACTATGAAAACATCAACCCGATGAAGTTTGGGTCGGGCTTGGGTTGAGGTCTCGGGTTGCCCGACCCAACCCGAACCCGATCTATATACAATTACTTATACTTTTATTATACTTTAGTGAAGTAAACTTATAATGCTTACTTGTATTTTAACTTATTTGTTTAAGAAAAGTGAAGTTCTTTACATAACTAATTACATATATAATTAATAAAGCTATAGGTACAAAAAATAAGGCATGTATTGAAACATAATAGACTAATGTAATAATGAAAATATTAGCATGTTTCAACCCGATCAACCCGACTGAGCCCGCTTGGGTTGGTCTTGGGTTGAGAATTCCCAACCCGAGGTTGGGTTGGGTTGGGTTAGGGTTGAGGTATAGGGACCTTGGGTTGGGTTAGGGTTTAGCACCAACCCGACCCAACCCGCCTGACTTTCAGCCCAATCTCTAGCTAGGTCCTGGTTGGGGGTAGCACCCAATCGGCGCCCTTCGATTTCAGCTGTAGCTAGGTCCTGTTTTATCGCTCTTAAAGTCTGTTGATTAGGTCCCTCAGATCTGGATGAAGCGGAAAAAACAAATATCATCTAGCCTGGAAGAAGTTTTTAATGGTGGGCGTTCAATTGTTACTGTTTCATGTGGTGTGGTCCACTTGAGAGTCTCATCTTCGTCATTTTTTGGTTCATGCCCTAAAGCAAGCTGGAAAAACAGATGGACAGTGTGGATATAAAACACATACATCACAGTGGGCCCCACACCACCTGATCGGCGTCCCCATTTCAAGATCAGCAGTATGTGGGGCTCACCATGCTCCGTCCATGGATGATAACCCTTAATTTTAATAGCACGTGCAAACACCATCCCATTGTACGGCATACAGAGAGAAAAACTGTAAGAAAAAAAATGTGTTTAAAAGAAGCATGTTATTCACACCCACCCCTCTGGGAAAGTGGTAGACCGAGTGAGGATAACCTCGTCTCAACCTTGAGGTCAAGGTATCGAATCCTAATGATGGACGGTCCATCGGACGGTTGACATGATAAGAACCAACGGTCCTATTTCATCGAATAAGTACCAATTGATCAACGTTTGGGATTGTCCCATATACCTGATTTTTGGGAATTTTCCAATCTAATGGTGGTTTAGTTTGAGATAATGGATTCCGAAACCATGATTTATAAGTGCCTGTGTATCAAGCACCACATGCTTTCGGAGTATCAAATAACTCTCCTCCCCTATTTTGATTTCAGCTGAGAGAGAGAGAGAGAGAGAGAGAGAGTTCTCCGAATGTCGCTCTTAAAACTCGTAAACCCCCGATCTTGAACTCGATTTCCATTTTCGATCCTTTCAAATGAAGGTTTTCTCTTTCATTTGACGGATTCAGATCATTTTCAGGTGAAATTCTCGACATTTTCTTCCCATTTTCATTTCCAATTTTGTTGTTTTATTTTCTAATTCCGTAATTTTCTGAAATCGCGATCGAATTGCGATTTGGTGTGCATCCAAACGATGCATAAGGTTATCAGAACTTTACTTTTATTTCTATATTTCTATTATTACCACAAATCAATGGAAGTAGGGGTCTGTTTCCTGTTATTTTGAAACCTTTTTGGGGCTAGATTATTGTGTGAGTTTGCTACACCGGAAGGGAGCAGTAGCAGCTCATCCCAGTACATGTGGCATACATGTGCGTTGATTGGAACTGTCGAAAGGTTGGTTCCATTGTGGGTTTAGGATAGTCCAAAGATTGACATTGATTGGATGATCCTTGATATGTGATTGTTACCCATCAAATGAACGGTTCTAGATTCAACAGGCATTATCTGATAGTTGAAATTGCCTGATCAGTGTGATTTTCTGGCTGTCTTCTATCAACAATTAGGATCGTTACCTTTTGACAGTCGGGGTTGCTGTTCATATATGCCAGCATGCTTTCATGCATGTTCATCAATTCAGACCATCCAAATCTGAGGCATCATTGTTGGAGCGTTAGCTCAAAAGTCATCCTTACCCGATAATCCTCGCCAACTGATTGGAGACCATTAGATGGAAGAATAAAAAGTTAATGTCGAACAGTCCAAATTCAACAGAGTAAATCAGATTTTTAAGATACCCCACTCAGGCTGTGCTCCATTCACAATGGGGCCCATAATTTGGACGGTTTGCATTGGGATATATGTATTCTGGATGTTTTGTTGCCTCTGTATCTTACAGTGTAGTGAACTCACACCCTAGTCTAGTCCATTTTCTTTGTGTCATTTATTCGAATGCCATGAATCTCAAGTGTTGGATGAGCCTCAGCCCAAACAAGTGTGCTTATCTAACATTCACGAGTAATTGGGGTCGACCAGAAAGAAGTTCATAGATTGAATATTTAGAAAACTGCCAATATATGCAATGTTTGACCCATGCTTGCGATGGCCCATCTTGGATGGTAGGATTATTCATCGTCATTATTATTTGAGAGTTATCCCAAGTAACTAGGGTCGACTACATAAATCTTGTTCTGTCATTCCACTCTATCAAGGGTCATATCGTCACTTAAACTGATACGTCCAAGTCCTTTGTTACTAGATTTACCATTCTTGCTAGTTATATGGCTAATAACATTTATTGAGTGGCACTCCACATTCATTGGATCCCAGCCTCTATTGAGAAACATCATAGAGGTTTCAAATGTTTAAACATAGTTTATTAATGATACTTCTTAGATGGGTGTATCTTAGGCTGCCTTTTGTATGCACAAGCGAATTGAATTGTGAAAAGTGGAAATGACAAGAATTTGCACAATTGCAATTTGGAGCCAGCTCCTCAATACAAATGCTGGGAGAGGAGAGGATATCATAATTTGATTATTTCCACTTTATTAGACTAATAATTGCCATTCAATTCGATAGCGTGTCCAAATCCACCCATATATTTTGAAGTGCTTATTTATTGAATTGATATAAGTAAGAAAGAAAAAGGTGTTTATTTATTGTTTTTGGAGCTTGTAGGAATGTTGACGGGTCATGTTATTGGTTTGAGGGAGCATAGCGAATCAAATGAGCTCTTACTAGAAAATCCTGTATCTGAGGTTGATGACGAGGAATCAGAAGTTTCTGCAAAAATACTCTATATTGCCTCCTTCGATGAACTTGCAAGAAACCATGTGCAATACGACACAATAATTTGGGTCCTAATATCATTACTTTTGGTTTTAGCTTGGGGAGTTGGAATTGTTATGCTTTTGTATCTTCCCATCAAAAGATATGTTCTGAAAAAGGATATAGCATCACGGAAATTGTATGTCACCCCAAACGAGATAGTTTATAAGGTTAGTCTTTGGGGGTCTTCATGTTTCATCATTACCTTTTTTAACTCTTTATTTTACGTGTGGTATGAGACTTGGCGTTGGACTTCTTCTTTTTTAAAGGTTGCGAGACCTTCATTTCTACCATTTTGGGGGTTCACAAAGACTGAAAAGCACATTCCACTTCCTCTTGTTATTGACATCATCATTGAACAAGGTATATATGTTGAACTTATTCAATATTCTTTCCTTTCTGTATTTTTAAGTTGGGTTACGATTTTTTGGGCATCAACCTCTCAATTAACTTGCTTGAAATTTGTGTCGAATATACTTGACTATCCAATCATTTTATGAGCAGCAAAATTTATTTTTTGAAAGTAAATGCATGATTTTTTTTAACAACGGCTTAAAGCACAACAATACCATGCATGTGGAATGCATCTTGGACATCTAAAGCACAAAATAGTAGGTGCTTGGTCTGATGCAAAACAGAACATTTGCTAACCCTACACACACCTTTGCATACGGCATACATGCCATCCTGGCATATTTGTTAGGCATTTGAGCCATACATTTGCGAGGTCCCACCATGCAAGTGACCCGGCACTAAAATCAGGCCAGTTCACTCGTCAGGGGCACTACGTGAAAAAATACAAATGGCTTGCATTCAATGTACCATGCATAGATCAACCTGATCTATGCATCAAATCATCTTCATTGTGGGTACTACCTATAACACCCCTCGGATGTCCCATACATGTCCATGCTGGGTTGCACTGCATGTAAAGATTCAAGGAGAGGATTTGCTTAGGCCTGGCAAATGTCGATACACCTTTTGGTCTATGTACATCCAAGCATCAAGAGTGGGCAATGCATGATTATGTTACCATGTGCAAACTGAAGAATACTCTTAAAGTATCTCTAACTATGATACCATGATCCCACTTTCCGCTTCTGTACTGAGAGGGAAGGGAACCTGTCTTGGGCCATTATAGGCAGACATTGGTGAATGCTGTATAGTATCTTCTGCTGATGTGTAATACATATAATTGAAATTTTGAAAACAAATCAGGATTTTCAAAGTGATGGTGGTAGCCCTGATTTTACTGAAGCAACACCTTGTATTTAAAAAATTTCATTGCTCCAAAATTTCATGACAAGTAAAAGAGTTTTGAAACATGTGCCACTTTATATCACTGAATAACTGAATAAGTTGCTTTTCTCATATCTTCTGTATCATGGAGCACTCTTGTAGTGGGTTGATCGATTATCTTGGTCTCATTGGAATCCTTGGCTTTGCCATCGTTTTGTAAATGATTGGAACATATCAGAGTTAGAAAATGCCCCTTCCTGATTTCCAAACTCTTTACCCCATGAGAGAAACCTTGTCCAAGATTGAATTGATATTCTTATATGAACAAGGTAGCTGCTTAAAAGAAATATTTTCATTTAAACTATCATTCTAATGGAACTGTGTGCTTCGGTACCTTTTAGGTTGCTTGCAATCCGCATATGGAATCCATACACTTAGGGTTGAAAGTATTGCCCATGGAAAAGCTGCACCTGTGGACGAATTACAGGTTCAAGGTGTCTCTAACCCAGGACTTTTGAGGAAGGTAATTCCAAGCTTCATTTGTATTTTACATCTTTGTTGAGGACAGTTGATATGTGGCAAAACTATTAAATATTTTCAATTTATTGGTGAGGAACCAATGGCAATAACCACCAAAACCTAACATTAGATTATCAAGCTGAACTTTGTATCATCTAGTCGTGGTGAATTTTGGAAGCGAATATATTTAGTGTGACAGACGGCCAACATTTGAAGAGGGACTTAAACCCACATAAGAACCTCATCAAACATTTCCATGTGATGTTAAAAAATGCTTGATGAAGTTACAGAAATCCCTTTTAATATGCCAACCACACCATTTTACTTTGTCAACATGTGGATACTTGAAAAATAAATCATAATTTTCAATGTTTTGAACAATGTTGCCACAATAAAGAGGGATTGCAGCACGGTATACTGTAACAGTAATGGTCGCCGTAATGGCCACCACTGTTACCTTTATGATACAGGCTATAACGGCTGTTATCTCTCTCTCTCTCTCTCTCTCTCTCTCTCTCTCTCTCTCTCTCTCTCTCTCTCTCTGTAACAGTAATGATTGCCGTAATGGCCACCGCCGTTACCTTTATGATACAGGCTATAACGGCTGTTACCTCCCTCTCTCTCTCTCTCTCTCTCTCTCTCTCTCTCTCTCTCACAATAAAAAGAAAATAATTTAAAAAAAAAAACACCTGTATCGGTCCCATAACGGGTCATTTTTTCTGTAATGGCCGTTATGGCACACCATGGACTGCAGTTAAAAGAAGACATTAGCATGTAGTTATGACTATCATGCCATCACTATGGAGCCCACGGTATAGGTAATCCTGTTCAGAAGAGCAGTAGAGCAACTTAGCCAAGTATTAAAAGATCAAACGAGGATTTACAGTCCTAGATGCTTAACATAAGATTACTTGGCACTATTACTGCCTTACTTGCTGGAGCTTTCTAGTTCTATGTGAGGTCTCTTTATAGTGTAGTCATATAAAAAAACATTGCATACTTAGCGATATCTGATGTTATGATTTAGGAGCCACCATGAAAACCACTTTTTGCTTAGTGACTCGTTTTTTAAGTTCTTGATGGGACCATAGGGTTAGGATGGTCATTTTTTATTCCCCTCCATGACCATGCTGTGAAACACAGGCTGAAACTTCTTACTGATGTTTCCTCGATGGCTTCACATCTAGCCATTCCATTAATGCCAACGTAATTCGGGATAGAATGGGACATCCAAATCTGGTGTCATCAAGCTTAGAAGTGTCTATGCTTGTGAGTTAGATTCCCAAAGCCCCCAGGATGGAATTGGTGACTGATCTACCAGGGATACCAGTACTGCCTGAATGCATGAGATGTGGTTGTAAGTGTAGAATTTTCTATGCATAATATATGCAAGTTGGTTATTAAGGTTTTCTTTAACACCAAAATCTGATAATGTGCTCGGCAATTGGACCGTTCAATCAAATGGCCATATCTTTGATATGCATAGCACAAGAAATGGACGGATCTGAAGATCATAACTATCCTATTGGTTGAACACTTTTGGATACACTGTGCTTTCTTAGTGCTGTGTAACAAGCTACATTCCACAATTATGTCCACAGACACCAGACTCTTCCCTTCAGATGGTCCACTTGATGGACTGCCACTAGGATGTTGGGCCATTGACCAAAACACAATGATTCTATGATCATAACCTTCCATTCAATGGATTTTGTTGTAGATTACTGTCCGTAACTTTATGGGTCATCCTATGAATTATGGGTGATTGCTTCGATGTTTTAAGATCATCGGGTTGGTCTGACTTCGGGGCAATAATGGCCCCAATCGAAGAGGTGACCCATGTCAAACTTTCTGGATCTATGAACTTGTTCGTGATTTATGTTGTCTTAGAAATAAGCTTGTCAATATGCATTGTTGACCTTAAGAAAGCTATATCCACGGTATATACTGTGAGGAAACATTCATCTTATGAATTATGGTATACGTGAGACTTGTCCCAAGTTCACGGTTGTGTTTATGGATATTGTTTCTTCAATCATTCATATCGAAAGCCTTATTGTCAGTGAGTAAACAAGCTCCCATATCTTTTCTCACCACCTTGATCCAATTTCTTTTATGTCTTCCCCTCATCCTCCTTTCATACCCTTTAACTATAATCAAATTTCCTCCTGACTGAGGCTGCAGTTTTTCACAGCACATGGACAAATCATCTCAATTTACTCTCCAACACTTTTATCTTCTATAAGGGCCACTCCTTGGCTGCTTTGGATGATTTCTTTCTTAATTTTATCCATCCAACATCTTTATCTCTACAAATGATGATCTGCCCCATAGTAGCTGGTCAATTGACGATATTAGGAAGTTTTCCCTTGAGTTGGCATGGGGAATCACACTGCACCAGTTCTCCCACGCAGCTCTTATTGGAAACATTCTCGTCAATCTTTCCATCCTTTTGAATAATAGCGCCAAGATAACGAGATAAATCTGTTGAAGAATATCCTGGTATTTGGACTAAAAGCTTGCCTTTGTAACTATTCCTACTAAAGTTCCATTGCAAAATCCAAATACTTGGCCTTGTTTTGGCTGATTCTTGAACTTCTGCTATCTGGAGCCTTTCCTCTGAACCTCCAGTTAAGCATTCACTGCCACTAATCTCATTGACCAACATTATATCCGCAAACAACATATGCCAAGGAACCTTTTCATTAATACTAATGGTTAGTTCATCTATAACAACATGAATTATATCATATACTACTTAACATTATTTTACTAATTAGACTGTATACCATTTAACATGATAATCATACCAAAAAGTCTTTGCTTATAACATAATCTATTTAACATCGTTTTGTTCTCATATCCACACACACAACATGTATTTGGGTAGTGAGAATGGGAAAATGGATTCATTTGGTTTCAATCATTTTCCTGTCCTTCTGGATGCCTTGAAGGTAGGAAACGCCTGTGGGACTACATTGTACGCTGAAAGAACGAGGAGCTGGTCAAGTTGTGCTGAAGAAGTGCCATAAGCTGTGGCAAAATGAACGTTAGGGAGGTGGGACCATGTTGTTATACAGAATCCGGGCCATCGAGATGCTTCATCTACCCTGGATGAAGGGTAGGATCATGACAAAAACTAGTATGTTCTACAACTTAGGTGGCCCTAGTGAGAATCAAAATCAAGGGTGAGCATCCCCTCCCACCTTGTTCTCTTTGTTGTGGCCCGCCAGAGCTTTTGATCGAGGTGATTTTCAGGCCCTGTGGGTAACCCGAGGGGACGCATCCGATGGATGGGTTGTATATGAGACATGCACCATGTGGAGCCCACCTTGCCAGGTACCAACATAAGCTTATGGAGGTACCAATGGTGCACACCTCTGACTTTTATTTTCTGAGATAGGAGAAACCACATTTCTTCAAAGAAGCAACCCTCTTATCCTTGTTCCAGGTCCTTTAAGTGGGTCCCACCAATCATGAAAATTTGTATGAGTGGTAAAATCTTGTGTTGTGGTTAGCCCATTCACGAAGGAGGCAACCTTTCTTGATTGATTATCAGCTTTTCTTTTGTTGAAACCTTTGGTTTAATGAATGTAGGTCTCATTTTTCACCTTCTTCCCGGCTTTACTGTCGCTTGGCATAGACTCTGCTGGGCATTTTTGCTGTTTTTATATTTTAATTTTTTGTTTTTTCTTTTTTTTTTTCTCGAGAAAATGGACAGCCTGTCCCTAAAGATTGGAGTTTATTTCATCTCATTTAGCTTCAAATCTCACATTCCTGCCCTATGTGCAGGTCATCATGACAGAAGCTTACAGGAGAATGAAAGAAGGGAGAAGCTGGAAGCCTGCTATTTTCGCCAGCAAGGGAGAAATCACACCAGTTCCAGTGGGATCTATGACAGAGGCTCCAGCAAGCAGTAGATCTTCTAGTCAGAAGGTAATTGGTCAGAATTCTTGCAATTCTCCAGTCCCTTTTTGCTCTCCAAACGTGCACTCCAGTATTACCAGTACCACTGTAACCTTTCTGTAGTACAGACCATTTGTGGGGCCCGTGTGATTTATTGACACCATCCAAACCATCCATTAGATGTGTCACCTCTAAAAACCCCACAAGCCAATACTCAGCCTGATCCAAAACTGAAGAGAATTGCAGCAAAGGGAACAAGCTGGGAGCGAACGCCCACCCTTGAATTTCACACGGACATGCTTGAGTCATAAAACAGCCTGATTATTTGCCTGACCCTTCATCTGGTCTGGATGAATGATCTGAATGGCCTGGGTTTTATATATACAGCACGGTAGGTCCCCCACTCTAATCAACGGTCAGCATTCCCTCTCAATATGTTCCATGTGATATGGCCCACATGGGTTTTGGATCGGGCTGACTTTTGGTGGCTGTCTTGAGGGGACACATCTGATGGATGGGTTGGATTCTCTGAACACATCACTGGACCCCACACATGGCCAGTACCACAGTAAGGTTAGGGTGATACCAGTACCACAGGAGGTACCCCTTTCTTTTTATTTTGCATCTATTTTTTTTTCCAATGAAGCTTGCCTGTCTGTTTAAATGATCCTTAGCTAGTAGTCAGTTATTGATCACTTAATTTATTAACTGTTGAAGAACATAAGAAGGTTGAAGATTTATATTCGATGGAGCATCCCCTGCGTTGAAAGTTTCAAACATTCATGTAGAACTGACTTACATATGGAACCGTTTGATTTTCTACCATGTAGTGGACAACTTGTTTATTGTAATAAACTCGTTGGTTGTAATTAACCTATGTAATAGACTATTAGATAGTGCTTGATTGTAATCAACCTAATAGTGCTTGATTGTAATCAACCTATGTAATAGGCTATTACATTGTGCTTGTGGGAGTTTTGTGCTCTCATTGCCAGTCCCAAGCATGAATAAAGGAGGGTTGCGTCAGGTTGGCAGCCAGTGTCAAACTTTTGCCATAACTTCCATCTAGTAGACCTATATCGTAAAAACATCAGGCTAACACATCAACCTGATTTTCAACCATCAGACAGTCTGCTCATCAAGTGGGCCATTGCATCCAAAAAGGAAGGGAGAGGGAGAGAGGGAGAGAAGCAGACCAACCATGTTTCTTACATGCGTTGGGTCCTTCACTAGCTTCGACCTGCCACCTTGTGGGGGTTGTTAGCACAGTGACAAATCTCGTTCTCGGGAATTTCTTGAGAGTTTTTTTAAATTTTGAGGATTTTTCAGGTTTTATCAAGAAAATCTCACTAAAAATAAGAAATTTAAAACTATTTATTATAAACTAATAAAATAATTTTACATTTTTAAAATGCAATTATATAATGAATTTGTTAAAATTTAAATGTCTTTAACGTTAATATCAGGATAATTAATGAGAACTTCAGAACTGCCGATATTTTGAAAATCTGACAATATTATTGTGATGATGTTGTTCAGTTTATTTCTCATAAAAATAATGCGAGATCCTCCAAAATCTTGGCGATATTTGTCACACTGGTGGTTAGCCTCCTGCTAGCGATGCACCTCCTTTCGGTCTTCTTATCATTTTGCTATGTTTGGCTAGTAATTTGCAGCTGTAATTGAGAAACATGACTGCTTACCTGCAGCTTTCAACAATTTTCTTGTGATTGTTTGCTTTCTTATATTGGAGAAATGCACAGGACATTGGACCCAAAGTGCAAAAATGATCGTATTTTTAATTTGAATGTGCAGGTGATGGCTCCACAACACCGTATTATGTCTGAAGATAGGGGCGGAATTCCCAGTGATTTTCTGTTACATAAACTTGAAGAAGTCAAGCAATCAGTTAAGGTGTGTGGGCTTCCGAAGATTGAAATATTTGAGAGAGCATCTCATCATTTACAATTGACTGGTTTGCTTGTCATCATTGTTTTCTTTTTTTCCTTTTTTTTTTTTTCATTCTCTTTGTGAATGTTCGAGAACATTCATATTTCTAAAACATCTCATCATGACGAATGCTACTTGTATGCACAAAATGAATGTGCCACGTATGTGGAACCTAGGTCATTCATCAGACCAACCACAATGAATGTATTGTAGCCTGAAAATCAGGCCTTTCTTCTCCACTCATCAAGTGGAGCAACATCGGCTCTCCCTTTTCAACCACTCATATTCCTTTGGCATGGGGTTCACCTGAATGGAGGGCCTGATGAAATTCTGGGCTAAAGCATATTTGCTCTGGGGCCCACTCAACGGTAAGCTTGAATTTTACACACGTTTGCCACGTTGCAGCGTGTGGGGCAATCACAAGTAGGATCCCTTTGCTCATCATTTATTCAAGAGATGGATTTGTTATTTTTGTTGTTTTATGTTTCTTGTTACCAGAGAATCGAATTGCTTGTTGAGGGATCACGGCCATTGCCTGAAAGCACCTGAATTAAAGGTCAGTCTCATCCCATCCCTTGTTTTTTTTAATACATCTTTTTCCTCGTTTTTGAGTATCCAACATTCACTATATGAAAGAAACATATATAAAAAAAAGGTGTAGCGTCTGCAAGAAAAGATACATAGGCATCCTATTTGTGTAGGGGATGTTTGGTTGCACAAATTAGAAAATTTGTAGTTTGACTTGGTTTAGTTTTTGGTTTGGTTTGGTATGGTTTTATACTACAATTTTGAGTGTTGGTATAAAACAGATACTTTTGATGTGGCCTTAGCAAATCCTTGGAGGAACGTGGTTTTCTTGGTGAAATCAATGACATAAACACCCCATGTTGAGGAAATACCTTGATCAGGCATTTTTCGTTCGTGACAGAATTCAGTATAGGTTGTGTTGGTGGCCCCACTCAACCCAATACTGAGAACTCCCATTCATAGTCCTAAAACTCAGGGACTTGACCCGAAACTCAGCACGAGTCAACTCAATGAGATTTCAATCCTAAGTTAGTAGGAAACTCAGAGCATGGCTTGGCCCCTAATGAAGTTGTCAAGTTGGCATGTAATTCAGTCGACTCGAGCCAGACTGACTTGATGATTTTTTATTTTTTTTTTTACCAGCACACTAGGGGCTGTGCTTCTTTTTTTTTTTTTGGGCATTGGCAGTGTGGGAGGTCAACCCTAGCCAACGCAAACTCTAGAGGACCCAACCCTCAACCTGACCTGAATTCCTCTATAGTCAACTCTAAAGCGGCCCAACCGGACCCAAATACATGATTATTCCAAACTAGACCTGACCTGACCCAACCCAATTTCAAATTGTATTGGAGTTTTCCAACAGTAACCCAACCTGACCCGAACTCAGGGTTGGGTTGGTCGGGTTTGGGCTGACTTGAACTCAGGGTTGGGTGAGTGCGATTCAGGCTGCCCAAACCTAAGTTTTAGCCCTGCTCTGATCTCTATAGACTATAGCATGGGACTATGGCTAGGACTGTCAACGGGCTGGGCCCAAGGTTTGCTTCGGCCTGGATTTTGAACCAATTGGACTGGGTTGATAAGCTGGGCCTATTCAAAATTTTGATGTTGCCAGGCTCCAGTCCCGACCATTGATAGCCCTAGCTATGGCTCAGGAGCGTGAATGCACTACTACCTCGGTGGTCTAATGCTTTTGCTCTGGGAAGTTCTATGACAGGTTGATAATAAAACCAGCTGCCTTCCATGGTTACCTATGATAAATGATGGCACCTGAGCTTGGCTTCACCTTTCTGGACATAGTTCTAAAACTTGCTGAATCGATTCAAAACTCATCCGAGATTTCGAGCTGAGTCCTTAGTAAACTCGGTCCTGAGATCAACTTAGGAAGACCTGTCAAGTTGACTCGAAAACTCAGTCAACCCAACACTACGGGTGACTCAAATTGAATTACTCAGCTTGTGAAACTGGCTTCTGTAAAAATTAAAAATGCACAGGGTACTGGAATCAAACTCATCCTTAGTGTTAGGGTTGGCAATGGGCTAGATTTGGGTACAGGGCCGTCCACCACAACCTGCTGCCAAAGCCTAGCAAGGGCGTATTATAGCAGGCCCAAGCCCGAGCCTGAAACTTCGGTTGAGCTCGAGCCCTTTGGAGTCCGACCTGACCTGAAAATTGATAAACTCTCTATTTCCCCCTTGAATGATCCTAATCTACCCATTGAGCAAGTGGACCACACATACATATAAAGTTAGTCAGCCCAGGCTTCTTTGCCTTGAGCCTAAGCCCAACCTGAAAACTGATCAGGCCATGTTTGCAAGGCCCAAGCTGGGTCGAAAAGGCTACCTGGCCCATGTCGGAGTTGGTAGTAACCAGCCTCTACTAAGCTTAAAAAGGTATTATCATGCCGGCGCAGATTAGATGAGGCGGGAGGAACAGCTTAATGGGTGATTGGATGGTATATATATAACAAAACACGGTGGAAAGAAAACACAATCCATTGAATCAACCTGTAGTGGGACCCATTGGATCAGCCTGATTTTCCCAATATATGGTTTCAAATTAGAGGGGCTCACCTTATGGACGGATTGGATGTGTTCCGTACACCACGGTGGGCCCCACACATAGTAATGGAACAATCTTATGCTCCACACGTATCTGCAAGTGCCATAAAGGAGAGACCTAAACGAGCCAAAGTGGCGCACGTGTGTGAGTTAAAATCTGTTTATCAGGTGGCCCCAAGGAAAACGTTTTATAATTCAGAATTTTTAGGGGGTCTAATTATCAAGAGGGTCACACACATATATGTTGAATGTGGACCATCTTATTTTATTTTGTAACTTCCCGGGGCTTTTCTACATATTAGCCCACATTACAAGAGGATTAGCTTAAAAATTTTGATCTAGGTAATTTTTACCCGTTTGGATTATCCGATGAACGGTTCAGATCTTGCATATGATTGCTACTTTGGGATGAGTAGGGCACTGGAAAATGAGCATCGATCTGCGAAGCATTCTTTCATCAGAAATTTGGAATTTTGTCTCGTTTCATTTGGTTATCTCGTTGATGACACGCCTTCCGTTAACTTCGATGGGATTAGATCGTTAAAAGCTAAGTCTGTGATGCTGCTTTGGACTTGGAATCCCCAATTCGTGATTTTGCAGCTGGGAAATTCACTGCACTGCCCGGCTGCAGGAATCTATCCATCTGCGCCCTATTTTTGGGCATGAGCCAAAACCAACACGGTCTTGGTGGATCCTAGACTGTGGGGCCCACCGTGATGTATTTTTCTTGTATCCACACCGTCCATCTGTTTCACCAGATTATTTTAAGGTATGAGATCAAACAGGCAGCTGATCCAAATATCAAGTACCGGACTACACCACAGGAAACGGTGGTGATTGAATACCCACCGTTAAAATTTCTTGGGTGCCATCGGATTGTTTGTCTGCCATCCAACCTCTTGATAAGTGATAAAGCCATGAATGAATTGACTTCGTAAATATCAGATTGATCCAAAACTTTTATGGCCCTCAGAAAGGCTTTTAATGGTCAATCACCACTATTTCCTATAGTGTGATCCACCTAAGATTTGGATCCGCTGAATTTTTTGTGCTCATACCCTCAAATGATACGGTGAAACGGCCGATCAACAGTGTAGATAAAAGACACGTACATCATGGTAGGCCTTATAGTCGACTTTCGTGAGGTGTTTTACTCCAGATTTGGATCAGTCTCATGCTTGGGTCATACTAAGAGCTGTACATGAGAACTGAGTCGTGTTTAGCACAGCTTGGCACAGCTTGGCTGGGTTCTGCCAGCAGCCAACCCTAGCTTGGCTCAACTCATCATCCAGCTTAGCTGTCCAGCTCAGCTCGATTTGGTCAGCAGTTCAGGCCAGCTCAAGCCAAGTTCAAGCTAATTTTGAGTTCGAGCTTTCGAGTCGAGTTCAGATCAGCTAAAGAAAAAAAAAACAAATTAGGGCGCTCGAATGCAATATTGGGATGAGTTGAACCAAGCCAAATTCAAGCTGAGTTTTGAGCCGAGCTGAGTTGAGCTCAGGTCAGCTCGAACTCGGCTCAAAATTATTTCTGAGGTCAAAAAATTAGCTAGGCTCAGCTCAGCAGGGACTTATCTTTTGATCCGAGTGGAATTGAGCTTATTCGAGCCGAGTCGAACGAGTTAACCGAGCTAGCTAGGATTGTGTAAAACAGATAAAAGGAGTGGATATAACAATGCCAACTCCTGTTAGGAAATGAGCCAAAAAATGAGGCAATTCTAAAACTCAAGTAGGTCACATGACTGGAAAAGTTGGGGAGGGAAATGCCCACCGTTGAAGCCTTCCTAGAGTCCGCTGTGATGCTTTTATGCCATCCAAATTGTTCATAAGGTCACTACCGTGAGGAATTGAAGACACAAAAATGTCCATCTCCTCTTGATATCTTTCTTGGACTTTCCTACATATTCTGCCCACATTACAGGTGGATCAACCTAAATTTTTTGTTCTAGTTCACTTCTACCGTTTGGATCATTCAATGAACCCATCAGCTGCACAGGTTTCTGCACATGTGGGACTGATTGTTCGTTTGGAGATCTATACCATCTGTCTAAGTGTTTGATAGGGAATGGTTAAAAAATCTACCAGGCATCATGCTCTTGATGGAACCATTTTTCAGCTGTCGTGACGATGCTGTATTATATTCTTAACCAACCAAATTGGGCTTCTCAGCTTTTATTCTTGGGTGTCACTTACATGGATTTTGTGCGAAATCCATTGCGTCCATCTGTTTTTCCAGCTCATTTTAGCATGTGAACCCAAAAAGTAGGCAGATCCAAAGCTCAAAGTATGCACCACGGAAGCCCCAAGTTGTTTCAATGGTGTTGTAAAATCCCATTGTTTCCGGTCCTGCAACACCTGAGACTTGGATCGGAATAATTTTTGGGCCCATATCCTTGAATGAGAAGGAAAAACAAATGACCATGGTGAATTTCTCATAAACATCAACATCAGGTGGGCCCCATGTATGGGCAGCCCTAGGAGAATGTGGTCGCCATTACGTCCAGCTAGGTGGTGCTGGGGACCACGTATTTTATATCCAAGCCTTCTATCTATTTTGCTAGCTCATTTTAGCTATAAGCCTAAAACCGAAGCATATTTGAAGCTCAAGTTAATTGCTGGGGAACACACCACAGGAAACGGTGGGGATAATGATGCCCACGGTTGAAACTTTACTGCAGCAAAACAGTGATATTTGCGGACAACCAAGGACAAAACTGACTTTTCTGCAATTAACAGATTCCTCTGTTAAAGTTCTATTAGTGTAAGAAGCTGCATGAGGTATATAAAATAGGTGGATACAATAGGTATATGGGTTTTGGAAAATAGTTTTAAAGTAAGAGGTTTTTGGTCCATAGTCCAAAATCCAGGCGGTCATATGAAAAACTCCCAAGAATAATTAAGGGATATTTACTATCTGGTACCTTTTTCAAAAAGGTTTCAATGGAAGTTTGGTTCTAATATGGGAGCAAAGGGGGTCGGCAGCTCAAATTGTCCCCACCTTGATGTTTATGTGAAATCTATCCCAACAAAGATGTGCATCTGCACATGTTAGGCTCATATCTCAAAAATCAGCCCTATCCTTGATTCATATGAACCACACGATTGGTAACGGTGTATAGGGCAACCCTCAACCTCCAAACCTTTTCCCCTTTTATGGCCCACCTGAATCAGGGATGGGCCTGATGTTTGAGATTCAGGCCTACATTCTGGTGTGGCATTCAATGGTTGGAGGGATTTCATATGACTATCGCAGTGAGTCATGTAAAAATCAAGAACGGGAGTATCTCTTCCAATTTGATATGGCTAACCTGAATCACATATCAGTCTAATTGTCTGGCTAAAGGCCTATGGTTGGATCACACGACAATTGTGAATTTCTTTTGGGGCCGGTGGAATCAAGGATTAGGCCCCCAACCATAAAAAACAGGCCCAATAGTTAAAAAACATAGATTCACGCTTCATTAATTTTTTTTATGGGTTCATCATCATATTTATGTGAGATCAACTCCGACCATTAGATGTGTAATCCCATGTTATCCCAGTGCCAAAAATTCAAGCTCACCGTGAGTCCCACCGAAGGAAGCAGTTGGGAGAGAGCCGTCCACCGTTGATTCCCTCAAAGGAGGCTTGCCTGCACATGTGCAAGCAACCTAAAGGAGCGACCTAGACGAGCTAAAGTTTCAACACGTATGGTGAGTTGAAAGCTGTTTATTAGGTGGGGCACAAGGAAAACGTACTATAATTCAAAATTTTCTAATTTCCCAGATTTTACTACATTTGTTGCCCACATTACGAGTGGATCAGCATAAATTTTTTGGCCCAGGTCTGTTTTACCGTTGGATTATCCGATGAACAACGGCTCAGATGTTGCATATGATTCTGCACATGTGAGACCGATTGTTGGTTTGCAGATCCAGACTGTCTTTCTAAGTGAGCCTAATTTTACGGGGGATGGTAAAAAAATCTTCCAGGTTGAAAGATGATAATCCCTTGATCTTTGGACTACTTTTGTTTGAATTTGGACTGGCTGGTCTTCGTTTTATTCGTAACCGTGGGCTGTGGATCTAAAGGGCTAGGATTTTCCTTGGATCGCTAGAAGAGAGAAGGAGAGAGATGTTTGGGTATTTTGAGAGAAAGATGCCTTGTTGAGACACACGGATGAGAACAGTCCCTCAGGCATAAGTCGGTTTAATACGACAATGAAAGATTGTAATCAGGAAATTACGATAATGCTAAAAGGTATAGTGAGAGTAATAAGGGTGTGTGAGATCAACAGGTGGCACAGTGGTAATACAACCTAATATATTATAATTGTGCAAGCTCTGTTCAATTCATCTGATAATGCCCATTATCGTCATTCTCTGCACCAAATTAAGCTTGGTTAACTTACCAGTGGCCTATAGAAAGAGAAAACAAGGACAGATTTCAGTTGGTGAACTAGCCTTACTGATTACCCTGCGCATACTCACATGGCGACCTACCTTGATGTACGGCCAGCATTTCTTGTATGTATTCCGTGCTGTCACATGTGCTGCAAAGAACTTCAAGCGAAGCTTGCTAGCGACAGGCTCCCAAGTAAGATCTACTATAGTCGTGCAAAGCTCCCGAGGCCGATTCGGGGGCCTCTATTCTTAGATTATACAGGTTTGGGCATGCTCATGAGTAAAAGGAAACAGTAGGAGGGCAAGTAGGGGTTTCTTCTCAGCTAAGCCTAGCTCGTTGTTAGGTCGGGAGCAGATTAGGTACTACCCAAGCCTGTGTAGAACTCGGGACAAGCTCTACGTGGCACGTACACGTGTGTATTGGTGGAGAGTACGTTGTTGTTAGAAGAGACTTGCCACGTTAGCAAGCCTGGCACAAGGCTATCACGTCTTCTCTCCACCAATATGGACGCGCCACGTACTAGCATGTCCCGAGCTATGCACGGGCTCAAGTAGTACCTAATCCACTCCCTGTTAGTCTGGTCCTGTTTATCTTTCGTATATGGGCTAGTATGATAGGCGGGTCCCTTACTTTTCAGTAAAGGCCCGCTCGAAGTTGTGTTTTTCCCTTTGTTAATAAAATTCTTTTTATTAAAAACAATGTGCTGCAAAGAACTGTACATGAATAAGAATGATGTTGGATTCTTCACATGTGAGAAAGATTGAACCTATTTGATGGCGGGCGCTATTTAATCTAACAGGCGGGCCAAAAGAACCTAAGTTTTTTTTTTTTCTTACCTCGAAAAAAGTCAAGAAAGATAAAGAGAGAAAAAAAAAAAAAGAAAAAAAAAAAGAAAAAAGAAAAAGAAGAAGAAGAAGACATATGACGAATAACAGGGGAAAACTATCAACTGGAGTCTACACTACAGGGAGTGAATTAGCTGTTAGTTAAACTTTAGTGGGTTTTCCCTGTTTGTGGGGCCTACTTTGGGGATTTCTCGAACATCCTCATCTCTCACAGTACTAGGTTTAGGAAGAGGTTGTCAATCAAATCTTAAGACGTCAGTTCCACATCCTTGTTACACGTGGCATGTGACTTTTTGCCGACACCGCAGACAATCCACAATAACATGGAGACATTGACAGTTCCTTATGCACGTAAGGCGTCGCTCTCTCTCTCTCTCTCTCCCTTTCTCTCTTTTTCTCCCCGACTCTGGGTCTCTGTCTCTACTTTTTCATGACCCAATCATCCAATACCTCCTTTATAAACACCACCCCCCTTCACTTCCAAACCCAACCCAATAGAATTGAGAGGAACTCGAGCCTATTCCTATTTCAGGATGCAAACAAATCGCCCCCGGTATCCAGACCTCAACTCCAGCTCCTGGATTCAGTTCCTAGCCCTGATGGATGGTGGAAACCCCACAAACCACAGAATCCCCACCCTCGTTCTCCGTAAGAAGCTCACCAACTCCGACATCGACCCTAACCAAGGTCGTGTCTTCCTCAACAAAGAGTTCATGGAGAAGGAGCTCATCCCGAAGATATTGAAGGGCAATGAGGCATCGTTGATGCAGGATGATGTTAATGATGGCCTTCCAGTCGTGGCTGTCGGTCCGGCACTTCAGCTGTGTCGTGTGGCCATCAAGTGGTGGAAAAGCATCAAGCAATACGCGGTAAAAAAGAAGTGGATGGAAGTTGGGGAGAGGAACGAATTAAAGGATGGGGATTCCATCTGCATTTGGGCATTACGAAGTGGAGATGATGGGGAGTTGTTTCTGTTCATCGAGGTCGAGTAATGTTGCTCTGCTGCTCCTCCGAACATTGTTATAATAAATTACTTAGAAATAAAATTGTGGTGTGGTTGCTCTGCTGCTCCTTCCATATTCTTCTGTAACTTCATCCAAACATTGTGTGCGCTTTTTTCATATTAGAAGGGATTTCTGTAACGTCATCCAAACATTTTCGTTTTTTGTTTCAACATTAGATGGAAATGTATGATGAAGGGTTTCCTTGGATTTTAAGTCACTCTTCAAATGTTTGCTCTCTAAATATATTGGATTTAGAGTGTTCTTGCTTTTTTTTTTTTTTTTTTTCAAAAGAAAGCCTGTATATTAAAGGAGGAGAAAAAATACACAGACATTCGGGAGGAGTCCACAAAAAGGCCGGACTCCACCTATCATATGAAATGGCACACAATCCTACCCTATACCCTATACGCTTATCGTAGGTCATCCTACCCTAAATTCGGGATTTAGAGTGTTCTTGCTTACCTTTTATTCTTGATTGTAAAATTAGCTTATTCTGCGCCTACTTGTGGCCCCACAGTGATGTGGAGCTTAGATCCATTTGACCATGATTTTCTCCATGAACCCACTAGCATTAGATCCAGCTCTTTAAACATGGGTAAAAGATAATTCTAGCTTCCGTTTGAAAATAGCCTACTTTCTTGGACCCCACTTACTTCTTGAAGGATCTTTAGACCCACGTATCTGCTTATCGAGCCTGTAGCCCAGCTGGTTGAGTCCGAGTTTATCAACCAGCTGGTGTCAGGTTCCAGACACACCAGCAGCACCTGTGGGTGCTTTCGGTCAGGTTCGGCTGGGGTTATGTTCGGGTTCACTCTTTATAAGGAGTAAAGGGAACGCATAGCAAGTTCTATGCCGGGCCATAGGGATACCTTCTCATCTTTCGTTGTTCAAAATAGCTTTCATGAGGACCCCACACCATAGATGGTGATATTAAAAAATAATAATAATAAAATTTCGATCATTATTAGACCAGATCATCAAATCGGACTCGACAAGAGGACCTTTTTTTTTTTTTTTTTTGCTGAAATTTTAGGGTTCATTTCATGATCCAATAGAACATTGCTAGCTTTTAAGTCTCTGTGTACGATTCTAAGACGAGAGTCCTCGTGAAGATAAAGAAGACCCCGTGCAATTCCTCCAATGATGTGAAGACGTTTTCCCCAGTCGAGTTGAGCACACTTGTTTGGATCCCATATTAGGGTCTTCTAATGTACCCCAATCCCGTTCTGTCCAGACAAAGAAGACCCCTAATCCTAGCAGGCAGGTCTGCTGTCAACGAGAATCAGCGATTTTGCTGAGAGGAACTGCCCCATCGAGCAAAGCCGTCCGCCACCGGGTTAGCTTCCCTGAAGGTGTGAAATATCAAAACCTCCAACTTCCTTTTCAAGGCTGAAAATCTGGCTTGCCAGTACCACATGGTCCAAGAAGGGGTTTGACGGTGAGAAGAAAGAAGATTTACCACCACCTTCGAATCTGACAAAATTTCTACTTTGGATATGCCCTTATTCACACATAAAGACAACCCCTCAACCAAGGCCTTGATCTCAGCTCTGTTATTAGAGCTTATACCATAAGCCGAGGAGAAAGCAAAAATGACGTCGCCCGCCCTGTTGCGACATACCCCTCCACCTCCACCCTTCCCCGGGTTACCTAGAGCCGAACCATCCACATTGAGAGAGCACCAGCCGACCGATGGCCTCCTCCATTTGATCACTGAAGGGAAGTCAGAGACGACATGATTCCCTGTAGATCCCGTGCCTAAGTGAAGACACGCCTTGGTAGAGCATGGCGAACTCTTTTGCGCCTGAAGAAGCTGAAAGGCCCATTCCAACCATGATTGAATGTTGCGAATAATGGTCGAAAAATTCAACAAAGTCTGATCAAAACGAGCTGCATTTCTAGCCTGCCAAAGTTCCCAAAAAATGAAACAGGGGGTAAAGCCTATCAGCGCCGACAAGCAATTCCCATTGTTGGCCAGCACCCACCACCGGTTTCCGCGGTTGACGGTGAGAAGAAGAGGATGAGGTTGAGCGGCTGTCCCTAGACGACATTCAAAATACCTCCATACCTGTTCAGCCAATTCCCCTTGAGCGAATAGATGATCAATGGTTTCAGCTTGGGGAGCAGACATCGGCGAGCTTCCACAACATGAACATTTAGAGGCTAGATAGATTCCTCTAGATTGGACTCTTTCATCGACCAGAATTGCCTTATGAAGAAGTTTCCATGTCAAAAGAGAGATTTTTGGGGGCACGATGGAATTCCATACCCATTTGGCCCATGGTTTGTTTGGACCTGCACTTCTATACATACTCCAAGCCGTCTTAATCTCAAAATCCCCAGACGTTGAAGCTGTCCAAACACAGGTATCAGCATTTGAATTGGTACAGATTCCCTCCTCCTTAATGTGATCTAGCACCATCTTTGGTAGTAAAGTAGAAAAAGCTTCCATTGGCTTCAGCCCTTCATGCCCCAACACAGCATGCACTAGCGCATCTTTGAGGATGGGAGGCGGGGGCTGAATGCACCAGTCTTTGAGAGGCCCAAGACTAGTCCAATTATCGTCCCATAGATGGCATTTTCCACTTCCCACCAACCAACGCACCTTCGATGCAATGGCAGACAACATCTTGCAGATAGACTTCCACATTGGGGAGGCATAGGCTACGTCAGGCATGACACCGTTCATATCAAGGCTTCTTCTGTATTTAGAGCTGCAGAATAATCCCCATATCGAGTTGGACGCTCTATATTTGACAGCCCAGGCCAGCTTCATACGAAGTGCACGCATTACACTCTTAATACCACGAATACCCAGACCACCCTCATCAATGGGGGTTGAAATGGTCTTCCAACAGGTCCAATGACATTTCTTTCTACCATCATCCCATCCCCAGAAAAAATTGGAGAAAGCTTTCTCCAAATCGTACACCACACTCGAAGGAATGTCAGACGCTGACAGCAGATGAATCGGCATCCCACTAAGCACATGTTTAATCAGCGTAAGACGCCCAGCCTGGCCTAAAATTCTGAGACTCCAACCAGCAATACGGTTCCGTATCTTCTCTAGCATCGGTTGAAAAAATATTCTCCTTGGCCTGCCTCGATAGATCGGAATCCCAAGATAAGAAAAAGGCTCCTCTCTTTTCTTAAATCTAAGAATTGATTCGACTGTCCTACAATGAGAGGTGGGCTGGTTGGAGGATAAGATGAAAAAGCTTTTGTTGCTGTTAATCTTCTGACCTGAACTCGCTTGGTAGTTTTGAACGAACAGCGCAATGGCCCGGAGGGACCTTTTCACTCTCTTTATTTATTGTCTATGCGGAAGCCTTGGGACTAAGGAGCCGAATCAGATTGCGTACTGAGTAAACTCTGTGGGGCCAACGTGGTTTGTGCATTTTATCCACTCCGTGCATCCATTTTACCAGATAATTTTATGGCTTGAGCCAAAAATTTAAATATATCAAAAACTCGAGTGGACCACATCACAGGAAACAGTGTGAATTGAATGTCTACCATTGAAAAATTCTTAGAGGCCACAGAAGTATTGGAACAAGATGATATGTGTTTTCCCTTCATCCGTGTCTATGTGATCTTATCGACAAGTTGGATGACAAATAAGTATCACTATGGGCCCTAGGAAGGTTTCAACAGTGGAAATTTTTATTCCCACTGTTTCTTGTGGTATGGTCTGCTTGAGCTTTGGATATGCTTCAATTTTGGGCTCAACCGCTAAAATGAGCTTGAAAAACGGATGGACAGCATGCATAAACTACATACATTAAAGGTGGGCCCAACAGAGTTTACTCAGTATAATGAAAGTGTATTCAATACGCAATCGCATTTCCTAGGCACAACTTCAGTGGATCCTTAACTGTAGGGCCTACCATGATGTTTGTGACATGGGTTCATGATGTCCATCAGTTTTGACACTCATTTTATGGCAAGATCCAAAAAAAAAAGCATATCCTTTTCTTTTTTTTTTTTGCCACAAGAGATCACTACATTACTACATTAATAATCTAAGTACCAACAACCCTAATCATAGGCAGACCACACCACAAGAAATACTGGTGATTGAATACCCCCATTGAACATTTCTTGGGGGCCACTGGAATGTTCATTCTTCCATCCAACTTGTTGATAAGGTCATAAAGAACTCAATGAAGGGCCCATACAAATATCGGCCTCATCCAAAACCTTTATGGCCCACAAGAAGTTTTTAATGGTCAATCACCACTGTGTCCTGTGGTTTGGTCCACTTGAGATTTGGATTTGCTTCAATTTTAGGATCATGCACTAAAATGAGCTATCAAAATGGATGGATGACATGGCTGTAATGCACATACATCACGGTGGGCCCCACAGTAAGGTATCCCCCCCCCCCCCCCCCCCCCCCCCCCCCCGGCTGCTTTAGGGATCCACCCAAGCTTGACGAAGGGGGGAGTGGTAAGGTCGATCACCGATGAAGAACGGGTCGCTGACTATTTCATGGCCCAGATGGAGCAAAAGAAGACCAGTCGGGGTCGAAAGTGATCCGGACCGTCAGGACCGTAAATCGGTCATATCTCACAATCCGGAATGAGTTACGGGACGTATAATATATCAATTTGGGGTAGCTCGAGCTACTTTAGCCAACCAACCCCGCTACGCCGGGTTACCCAAGCCAGAATCATGAGAATCGATCGTATCGACGGTCATTAGGCTAGTTTATTTTCAGTTTTACTATTTATAGTAAGTTTGAATTCAATCATAACTTTGCATCTGTAGGGTTTTAGAGTTAGTGCCCAACATGAAAAGGGCTTAGAATATTTCGTAGAACAACGTGGTTGAGGCCGTTTGATAACTTTCTATTTTTGGCCGAAAACCAAGAGTTCTAGTAGGATTGAACGACTTCTATAAATAGTAAGTTTACTATTTATAGTAAGTTGCGTTTTCTAGGAGTTTAAGTTGGAGTTGGAGTCTAATACTTTGCATAGGGTTTAGTTTCTTATTTATATGCATTGTAATTTCATTTTCATTGATTCAATCTTCAATAAACAATTATTTAGAATTAAATTTCTTTTTTTATCTTTTCCTTCTTTTCGTGGATTCGAGAAACTATCGGTTAGGGAGACGGTGATCGACCTACCACGTCCTCCCTGCGTCAATCACCATACCGTCTTCCTCACAAGATAACTATGTTGAATCCACAAGGCTCGCTGGACTCCTCAAGAGGCTTCCTCAAATCTATGAGGAAAAATCTGGAATCCAAGAGATGTTTCTTGAATTCACGAGAAGAAAGAGACAAAAGTCTGAAATTTTATTGATAATATCAGATATTACATTAAAAATAAATGTAACAACCTTATATAACTCTAAACAAACTTTAATTCATAGTTACTAAAAATAGTAAGTTTTTCGAAATAGAAAGTTACTACAAATATTAAACTCATAATTAAAGACTATTACTAAGTACTCTTTCTAAAACTCATTATCAAGCAAAATTAGAAACTTCTAAATAAACAAAAATTCTAAAACTAAGGAAACACTATAAAAATCAGAATTATAAAAAATAAGATTTTTTTCCCTAAAATCTCATTTTTTCTGCTATTACTATGCTTTTTCCGGAGAAATGGATAGACACGACCCACTAGTGGGTCGATTCACCACAAAACGTAATTTAAGTAGGAATCTATATGCTTTGCGTCCCATAACTCCTCTTGGATAAAAAGTTATGGCTGATTTACGGTCTACCTTCTTTTGCTCCATCCATGTGAAGAATGTGCTTGAACCTTATCCTTCATTAGGGTGTCCTTGTTCTACATCAAAGCCACTCCTTGGCAATATCTATTCAGGTAAGAAAAATGCTGGGTCAAATAGATGTCAATATCATGACCCTAATTCGTATATCCCACCAAAATTTAAACAAAGGGTCCAGGTTTATTTTATAGATGTGGACCACCTAAAAAGTGGAGTTGCATGTTTTTCACGTCGGGGATATGTAGTGGTAGGTAAGGAATCTTTCGTGCAAAAGCTTTGTTAAGTACCCATGAAATACTTGAGGCTCGTTTGGAATCTCTACACTAATTTAATAAGTGCTTTTTCAATAAGAGCTACTCCAATAAGCTCTTTTTGTTCTAGGTCTCATTTTAAATAAGTTCATTTGATAAAATAACATTTTCAATCTCTAAAAAAAAATACTTATTTGAAATAAGCTAGTTTGGTAAAACCTTCAAATAAGAGCCTTTTTAAGGGTAGTTGATGTCATTTTTAAAGATTACAACAACTCTGTTAGAAGAGCAATCCAAATGGTTGTTACGATGGATCTCACCATAGATGAACCATGCCTCAAATGACAAAGGAGTGGATGGCTACAACTTTCATATTTTAAGACATTTGGGCCATCAATTATGTCGTACATTAGATGTGGATCAACCATCATATGGAGCCCACCTTTGATGTGGACCGTCCATTGTGTGAGCCAAACATTCAAAGTGGGTCATCCATCATACAGGGCCCATCTTGGATGTGGACTATTCATCATGTGGGGCCCACCTTAATGTAGGTCATCCATCATGTGGGGCTCACCATCAATGCTAATTGTCCTTTATATGGGGCCCTTCAATGTCCACTACCAATGACCTACCACGTTTTTTTTTTTTGTTTTTTTATTTATTTTTAGGATAGAAATTTTTATTCTCCCAGCATAGGCAAAAGAATCTCTATACAAAAAATGACCCCCATTCAGGCTGGCCAAACAGTAATCTAAAAAACAAACTGGGTTAGCCTATCATATAACGGCTCAGACTACCCTGTTGTCCTCACTGCTCCTAACCTTATTTTGTCGAGGAAGATTTCTCCTCGAACGCTTTGCGGAAGAGCTGAGGAAGAGAGGAAGACCTGCTCCACCTGCTCCAAACTCCCTAGGTGTGCCAGGCCGTCCGCCACCTTGTTTCCCTCCCTATGGATGTGCCGAATCTTAACCTGCGCAGACCTCCTCATGCGGTCCCACCTTGCCTTCCAATAGTGCAAGAACTAAGGGGGCGTCTCCTCACCGGAGAAAAGGTGGAGTCCACATTTGATGTGTCCAGAGCGTGGAACCTACCTTCAAAGTAGATTGTCCATCACCTACCATGTGGAGTCCACATTTGATGTGTCCAGAGCATGGAACCTACCTTCAAAGTAGATTGTTCATCATGTGGGGCCCACTTTTGATATCCACTATTCATCGTGTGCAGCACACCTTCTATGTGGATCATCCATCATGTGGCCCACATTAGATATGGATCATCCATCATGCGAGACCTTGGATGTGGACCGTCCATTAGGTGGGGCCCACTTGGTGTGGACCATCTATTATGAGGGGCCACACTTTGATGTGGGTCATCCATCATGTCAAGCCCACATTAGATTTTGGGTCCATCTTGATGTGGACCATTCATTGTGTGGGGCCCCACCTTTAATATGGCTCATTCATCATGTGGGTTCACCTTTCCAACCGCCATCATATGAGCCCACCTTCAATGACCATCATCCATCATGTGGGTCCCACCTTTGGTGTGGACTACCCATCAAATGGGACCCACTTAATATGCATGTTCCATCATGTTGGGTCACACTTTGATGCAGGGCATCTATCATGTGGGGTCGACATTTGATCTGAACCGTTTATTATATTAGACCACCTTGATATGGGGCCCCACATTCAATATGAGTCGTTCATCATGAGGGGTCCACTTTTGATGTCCACCTTTGCTGTGGACCATCTATCATATGGGACCCACTTGATATGAATAATCCATCATCCATCATATAGGTCCCACCTTTGTTGTGGACTATCCATCATGTGGGGCCCAACCTTCAATATAGGCCATTCGTCATGTGGGCCAACCTTTAATGTCAACCTCCCTTCATTTGGTCCCACATTTAATGTCCACCATCCATCATGTGGGTCCCACCTTTAATGTGGACCATCCATTAGGTAAGGCCTGCTTGATGTGGATCATCTATCATGTGGGGCCACACTTTGATTTAGGTCATCCATCATACTGGGCTCATCTTTGATGTGATTGTGCATTATGTGGCCCCACCTTTAATGTGGACCAATCATCATGTGGGGCCCACCTTCAATATGGGTCATTCATCATGTGGCTCTACCTCAAAGAGATTGTAAAGAAAAGATGGTAAGATGAGAATTATTTGAAAAGTTTAAGGACAAACTTGTCCAACAATTAGTCCAAAAATCTCTACTCGCTTAATCCAAATAAGCTATGTTTCAAAAAGTAACCCCTCCCCAACTTATAAAATTGGAGCTTATTTGTTACGTTGTAAACAAATAAGCACTTTGATTAGACTTTTACCAAACAATGTAAAGGCTCATTTTTTTTAAATAAGCCAATAAGCTCTTATTTGTAGAGATGACAAATGCCCCTTGGTGACTCAAATGACTCCTTTTGGTCCCAAGTCAATTAGGGGCAATATCAGCTCGACTCACCCAAAAGATTGACTTGGGAGGGTGACTACAATAATAAGCCCATCCAACTGGATTCTACCAAATTCAGGGACTTGTGTCCCTTTCCAGATGCCAAGGTGTCTCAAAATTTTGAGGTACCAAAGTTCAAGAGATACGATGGTAGTGGGTGCCCCACAACACATTTGAAAGCATTTTGTGGGGAATTCAATGCGGTAGTAGGGAACGATGGAGCGTTGATCCGTCTCTTTCAAAAATCCCTAAATGGCAATGCTTTGGACTAGTTTACATCGCTCGACGACCACCAAATCCAAACCTGAGAACAACTTTCCCAGGCTTTTATCGATCAATTTTCTTACAATTTGAATATGATACCAAGGAGAGCAGACTTGGCTTCTTTGATACAGAGAAGTGACGAATCATTGTCTGCGTATGTTGGGCATTGGCATGCAATGTTTGCCAAAATGAGAAATCACATTGATAACGATGAGCAAATTTTCATGCTCGATAAACTTGAGCATCTTATGTCCATACATAAATTTTTCTCAGCTTATCTGTGCTGAGGAATAAGTAGAAGCTGGAATAAGGGTTGGGACAATCTCACTGTGGCTTCATCAGGCCGCCCTGGTAAAACGAAACAAGTTTGAGGGAAAACTCGTTGGATATGGGAATGAGAACGGCAGTGTCCCTATCCAACGCCAAGTGAACAATATTGTTGCCTCTGCTCAGGGCAATCAATTTGCTCCCCAACAAGAGCATCAATAATAGCTTCAATATCGTCCATAGCAACCCCAGCAGGGCTATCAACTACGACCACCTCAATAGCAGCAGTAGCCAAGGGGCAATGCACAATATCGAAATCAGTAGGCGATGTTGGCTATGAGTTTACTCCACTAGCACAAACATATAGCCAGATCACGGCAACATTAGTGCAGAAGTGACTTCTCTCACATAGCTTTTAACGTCTGAAACTTATCTGGGCCCACAATGATTTATGTTTTAGATCCACACTGTCCATCAATTTTTAAAGATCATTCCATAGCATGAGCCCAAAAATGAGTCACATCCAAATCTCAAGTGGACCACACCACAGAAAGCAACGGGGATTGAATGACTACCGTTGAAACTTTCCTAGGGTCCACTATGAGGTTTATTTGTCATATAACCTCTTCATAAGGTCACACAGACATGGACGAAGGAAAAACACATTTATTTGATCAAACCCTTCTTTAACATTAAGAAGTTTTCAACAATAGACTGTCCAATTCCCACTATTTCTGTAGTGTGGCCCACTTGCGCAGCAAATTCAGATGAACCTGACTGTTTGAGCTTTTGGCAGTCCCATCAGTGCCTTGTCAGAGAGCAATGAGTGTTAAGACCTAGTAAGAGAAAGACAGACAGAGACAGGTCGTTGGGGTGATGCTGATTGAATACGGCAGTTTTTTGCTTTCAAAAGCTCAACTAGGCAGCCGCTAACGTGGACGGAGGCTCAAAACTGAAAAAGACATTCATTTCTAGAGGAAAACAGACAACGCGCTGAAAAAGATGAAAAGATATAATAATAATAATAAAATAAAAAGAAAAAGAAAAAGAAAGAAGGAGACCACTTCTCATGTGACAAAGAATAAAAATCCGTACAAACCAACAGCCACTATTGACCAACAAAATAAGAGTGAGGATCTTATGTGTTGAAAACACAGAAAAATTCAGTGCCGTGTACTCTCATTGGTACACGTCATAGCCATAGCCAATAACGTCAGCTAAAAAACCAGCCGATTTTCTCTCTCACGTATTGCGTGCTGTACAACCCACTTTTACCATGTGGAATTTCCTTGGGCGTCATCCTAATTTATCTGTTATATCATAACCGTCCGTCAATTTTTTCAGATTATTCTAAAGCATAAGATAAAAAATGAAGCACATCCAAAGCTCAAGTGGAACACACAATAAAAAGCATGGGATTGAACAACTAACGTTAAAACCTTCCTACGGTCCACTTTGAGTTTTATTTGCCATCTAACCCCTTCATAAGGTCACTTAGACCTTGATTCAGGAAACCAAAAACATCAGCTTGATCAGAGCTGTCTATTGCAACAAGAAGTTTTCAATGGTAGGTGTTCATTTCCCACTCTTTACCGTCGTGTGGCCCACTTGAGCTTTTGACTAAAAGGTATGAAACAAAATGATTAGACTGTGTGGATCTAATACATACATCATGATGGACCCCACAGAAGTTCCACCTTTCAACCGTTCCTGGATTTCTTCTCTCTAGCTAAGAGTGGAATTTCTTTATGTGGGAAATTTACGCGGCCCATGATGACTTATTTCTTAGATCCACACCATACATATAATTTTTCAGATCTTTCCAGGATATAAACCTAAAAACAAGTTAGACTCAAAGCTCAACTGGAACACACCATAGGAAACAGTGGAATTGATGCTACCGTTGAGAACTTCTTAGGGCCCAGACGGCTCTGATCAAGTAGATATTTGTGTTGTACCTTCATCCAGGTATGGGTGGACTTATGAACTGGTTAGATGTTAGATGAAGCCTCACACTTGGCCCGAGGAAGGTTTCAACCAAAGTTTATGTAATCCTGACTACTTTCTTTTAGTGTGGTCCACTTGAGATTTGGATGTACCTTATTTTTGAACCATGCTCTAAATCTATTTGGAAAAATTGATAGACGGTGTGGATGTAAGACAAAGGTTATGGTGAAGGGTGGTGAAGTTCCATATGTTAAAAGATGTGCTATGTAGCACGCAATGTTACTGAAGAGACTAATACGGGATATTTTGTGAGATGGAGATAACGGAAATGACGTGGCCTAATGAGAAGCGACGAATTTCCTTTGCTTTCAACACAGACGATCCGCACTCATAAAATAATAATTTTAAGTTCAACAATCAATCGATACGAACAGAAATCTCGCTGAAAGATTCCTTTTCAGATGGCCTCTATTTTTGCACAAATAATGGGGGGCAGAATCCATGCAGCTTTGAGGAATGTTTCCTTTCATGCGCGGAAACGTCTTTGTGAACGCCCACTATTGTAATTGCTGCAGGATTTTCAATGATAAAGTTGACTTTTTTAACTGTTAAAACTCATGAGAAAGAGTGTGAAAAAATGTGGAGCACACTATGAGGTATATGACTTATCTTCACCCTCCATCCATTATGCCAACTAATTTTAAGGCATGAACCTAAAAAATAAGCAAATCCAAAACTCAAGTGGATCACATATGGTGTAAATGGTTGGAATTGAATGTCAGTGGCTGAAAACTTATTAAGGCTCAAGAAGTGTTTGATCAAGCTGATAATTGTGTTCCCCCGTATGTATGCCTTATATAGCCTTATAAACAAGTTAGATGCCAAATAAACATTAATGTGGGCCTCAGGAAGGCGATGTAGAGGAAAATCCCATGATCGAGGAAGAGGGTCTAGCATATTTTTTAAGAAAAAGGACTAGAAAAGATCTAGAAGAAAAGTTGCAGAAAAATCAGAAAATCAAGTTTCTGGAGGTTCCTGACGGATTCGGGCCGTCGTAATTGAATTTCTTGATTCTTTTGAGCCGTCGGCAAAGTCGGGCACCTGACCACAATTCATCGGGCGCTTGAAATTCAGGATTCCCAAAGGTTTCCCAATGCTTTTGAGCTGTCGGCAACGTCGGGCGCTTGACCACATTTTACCAAGCGTCCGAAATTCGTCAAATTTTCCAGTTTACTTGCTGGACTGTTTTTGAGTTTATAGGGAGCCTGACTGCCCTTCACCAGGCGCTCGACCATGCGTAGAGAGATGCACGATTGTTTGATTTATTTCTGATTTTTTGTGATTCTTTCTTAGTTTGTTTATGGTTCTTTTCTAACATATTTTAGGGTTTCTAGGGTTCATTTTTCTCTATTTAAGGATGTTTGAACTCATTTTTATGTTATGTTATCTTTTATTAATAAAATCTTTTGAGTTTATACTCTTTTGCTCATGGATTCGAAGAAGATGGGTTGATGATTCCTAATAGCTTGGTGGATTCAGAGTAGTTATCTATGAGGAGAGACGGTGATCGATCCCACACCCTGTCTATGCTGTGCCAAGTTGGTATCAGAGCGATGAATAACCTCGGGCAACTTTCACTCTACAAGGCTATGACAAAAATCCTGTGGACGGTGATCTAGGGATTCATTTATCGGAAAGAAATGAAGCTTTCCACCAAGAGAGGAAGAAGACCATGCAAGGGCTGCAAACACTCCTCTATCGTTCAGCAAATGTGCAAATTCCACTACATAACAAGGTACAACGAAATGTTGATCCAGCCACGCAAAATCTGCTAGATGGCTTCGACCGAATAATATAAAGATTAAAACAAATCGCCCCTTGTGAAAACCCATCTTCAAGACTCGCTGGAGTCTCTGACCGGGTTAAACGAGCCGATCGATCCTATTGCAGGGCAATTGAGCTTCCCATCTTCAATAGTCATGATCGCATCGACAAATGATTTTCTGAAGTCGAATATCGCTTCAACTACACGCAAGTCCCTGAAGAAAGCAAAATCTCAATCGCGACATTGCACTTAGATGAGAACGTTTGGGATTGGTGGATTGAAGATGTTCAAATGAGTAAAAAACAAGAAGGAAAACCACTAATTCACTCGTGGCAGTGGATGAAACAATGACTACAATCACAATTCAAATACACCAATAATTTTTAGGTAATATCCCAACAATCCCACACTCCATGGCAAGAATCATGTTATTTTGAGTTGGAATTGCGACCAAATGTCGGGTTCCATGGTGGCATGCGAGTGGCTCTTATGGACATGAAAAACCTATAAAAAAAACTTTTAAAGTGGAGGAATGGTCTCTCGTAACCATACAGGCTTTCACCAAGGAATCGAAAGATAATGTATCGGATGAGGTCTTTAAAATTCAAGCCATCATTATCCCTGAGATTACTAAAAATTATGAGAGGGAAGATGAGATCAATATCTCGGATGTGAAAGACAATGAGCAGGTGTTTATCATGAACATCCCCGAAGTTATTGATCCAGTTTTGCAGGGATCCGAAAAGCAAATTCAAGGCATTATTAGCCCGAGTATTGTTGAAGAGATCTAGATTCCAAGGACTAATAAAGCTATAGATGAAGCGTTTAATATCAAAACACTGCAGGATACTATTAACATGGTGTTTGAAGAATTGAAACATGACAAGCTTGATGCAAGCAAGATTGCAGAAATTACAATTGAAGAAGGAGAAGACCCACAAAAGAACATTAATTATCTATCTGTTATACACATAAAAGATAATGATGGAAAGATTGTAGAATTCATAGATTTGATGCTGCCTCTAATTGATGAAGATACCATTAATATACATATTGTGGCTGAGGTTTTTGGCAATACTCACCATGAACCAAAAAGCCTTAAAGCAGAGGATGCTCCAAGTTTTGCTCTTGAAGACTCTCCACCGCCAACAACTAAAGTTGATGATATCATGACATGTATTCATAAATTTTCTAAAAAGCCTGAGGATGGTGCTTTGGACACTTTTGAAATATTGGTCATTGGACAGGATTTAATAATGGCCCAGAATATTAAATGTTTTGGGTCGTTCGTGTGCACAAAAGGTGATTCTGTGAATCGGTGTATGCTTTAATAATTTCTATCGTGAAAGGTTGGAAGGCATTATAGAGCAGTGAACAAAGGGAGAGCAGTTCAATTGATAAACCCTACCTCTTATATGAGAATATGGTATGAAGCACAAGCCTAGGCCATGGGAGAAGATGTTGGAAGATTGGTAAGTGTTGCAGGCTAAATTGATTAAAGATGCTCTTGATGAAAATGGCATGGTTAAAGAGCCCTATCTCTTGTATGAGGTGGAGTAGAAACTGAGAAAGAAAAGAAAACATCAGCCTCCAAAGTTGAAAGTGAATTGCGTCCTTAACCTGAAGTGAAACTCGAGGACGAGTTTTCTTCAAGTGGGGGAGTTTGATGTAGGGGAAGAACCCCATCATCGAGGAGGATGGTCGAGCATATTCTTGAACAAAAAGGACCAGAAAAAATCTAGAAGAAAAGTTGAAAAAAAAAAAGAAAATCAGGTTTCTGACGGTTCCCGACGGATTCGAGCTGTCGTAATTGAATTTTCCGACACTTTTTTCGATGCTTTTGAGCCATCGGGCGCCCAACCCTATTTCACCAAGCTCCCAAAATTCGTCAGATTTTTCATTTTACTCGCTGGATTGTTTTTGGGTTTATAGAGCGCCCGACCGCCCTTTACCGGGTGTGTCACGCCCTGAAATCCGAGACTCGAGTATAACAACTCAAGGCTCGAGTTTCGGAGAGTGAATTCAATCCAAATATAACCTTTAGAGAAATTTCATTTCACATACCACAATAATACCAAACTAAAATACTTTATTAATCATAACTGAAGTATCAAGTGAAAGTTTAAATCAAACAACTACGTCTACTCAGCAAAACATTTAAATCTTCTAAAGTCTATTTCAATCATCTGCCAAAAGAAATAAATTAAACACCTAATCTAGAATAAATCTTCTAATAAAAATAGTCATCCAGATATTCCGCTTCAGCCGCTCCTCCTTCCTCCTGATACCCTGCAGGAACTGTGGTGATTTTGGTGAGCTAAAGCCCAATGAGGTCATTTCCATCACAGGTAATATTCCGATTAATAAGATATTAGATGAAAAATACCGACAGCTAGAATTATACGAATATACAAGGCTATGGGGATGATTAACACACTTTATGTTTTATTATGAATAAAACATGATTATCATGATGTCATGTATGTTATGACATGTGTAAGAGTAACAAACGTCTAGGAACTCGTTGCCACGGAACATTAGGAACCTGTCGCAAATCAACCATGCTCACCTAACTAGTACAACGAGGCGGCAAATCAACCATGCACGTCAGTGGACAAATCAACCATGCACCACTGATCCAATCGAGCAAATCAACCATGCTCAATAAGTGAAACGACCAGAACTCGCTGCCACTGAACATTAGGAACCTGTCGCAAATCAAGCATGCTCACCTAACCGGTACAGCGAGGCGGCAAATTAACCATGCACGCCAGGAGTCAAATCAACCATGCTCCTGTTCTGTCATTGTGTATAAAAGTTGTATATGAATGTCATGAATCATGGAAACATATCTTCAAGCATACAATGCATATCATCATTCAAATCCAATCACACCATGCATGTGTCATCTGTAATTAAATATTTATTCATCTAATTATTCATCATACATTAAGAAAGTTGTTAAAGAAGTAAGTCACCTAAAGTTACATAACGTGTTGTACCCACACCAATGTATCGTGCATCTACGTTTCATTTAGCTAGGGTTTTTATATTTGAAACCTAGGAGGCGAATTTGAAGGAAGTACATTCAACCTATGTTTAACCCCTAAGTAGGGTTACGTAGAAAAGTGGAGAGAGATCTACAAGAAAAGTAAAGAATTTAAATATGAAGTTGGAGAATATAACCAGCGGTGGAATCCCTTACCTAGGATCAATTTAAGGACTTGAGGATAACTTAGAAATTACATAACTCAAACCAAAATTTGATAAATAGTTAAGAGGAACTATATGGGAGAAATTAACGAAAAAATCATGTGAAGAATCACTCACTTGCAGCCTCCTTAAACTCGAAAAGTGACGAGCTGAGTCGACTCAATGAGTTAACTCAGTTATGAGAAAAACTCTTCCTTTCTTCTTTCTTCTTTCTTCTTTCTTCTTCTTTCTTTCTTCTTCTCTGTTTCTTGCTGACTGGGGTGCTGTCCCCACAGCAACAGCAGCAACAGCTCAGCTACCTCCCTCTCTCTCTCTCTCACCGCCTCTCTCTCTCTCTCTCTCTCGTTTCTCTTTCTCTCTCTCTCTCTCGTTTCTTCTCTTCTTCTTCTTTTCTTCTTCTTTTCCTTCTTCTTCTTTCTCTTTCTTGCTGCCCTAGCAAGAGCAGCAACAACAGCAACAGCCGCAATAGCAGCAACAGTAGCACGTACTCTGCCTCTCACTCTCTCTCTCTACCGCTGCTCTCTTTCTCTCTCTATCGATCCTCTCTCACTCTCGCTATATCTCTGGTGTTTTCTTCGAGTGAAAAGGGAAGCCTATCATGGCCTATATATACACTCAAAGACGGATGGACGGTCGACGCGTTGCGGACGGATTTCTCGGATGCGTATCCGAGATGAAGAAGGAAACTTCCTTCCCGCTGCTCTTGAACCAAAATAAACCATTGGCGTCCTAAGTGGGGTCCACACGAAGGTCCAGGAGGAATACGGTCCGTCCATGCAGAACGGATCGATAGATCTTGATTCTTCAAGCTTTAAACGGTGATCTGAGGAGGTCCGTACGGTCAACGGACGATCAAAAGATCTCCACCGGGCGACGTACGTGTGGCGTACTAACATGATGGACGGTTTAGATCGTCTGATGGGGCCACTATGAGGGATGGTGTAAATGGCCAGTAGGGTCGGGCGGACGCTGTTGCAGCGGACGCTGTAACAGCGTCCGAAGAGGACGCGTCCCTTCTCTTTTTTTTCTTTTTTTTATTTACGTGCGTTGCACGTATAGGACGTGCGTACGCTGTCCTGACCAGTGGGGTCCACCCGAGACGGTCCAACAACGGACGGCATGGATGAAGCAGGCGGACAGCGTCCACTTGCTGTACACTGCGAAAGAAGAAGAAGAAGAAGGTTTCTTTAAACACGCGGTCAACGCGGGTTGACCGGGCATGTGTGGTGCACGCGGTGCACGTGGGTCCCACCATGATGTATATGCAAAATCCACTCCAATAGTTAGGTAGGCCACATGATGTTAGGCTGTAACACCAAAAATGAGACAGTTCCGAAGTTAGATGGCCCACTTATGGCCCGATTTCTGATTAGGGCGTTTGTAGGATAATCGGAGGGTTGAAATTTGACATGTATGGTTGGATCATGTCCTAGAACTAGTATATAAAGTTTTGTACAAAATTGATCTCCAGAAACCATGATATTTGAAAATGTCCTGTAACTTAAGTTTAATTAATAACATATATTTCTTATTTATTGTAGATTATGTGAAACCTGACACTTTTACATTATTCTAGTGTTCATGTTGAGCACTTCTAATAAAGGGATCATACTATAATCCTTACGGATCGTTTAATATTAATTTATTCATTATTTAAGTTATTTAATTACTTAACTACTAAATTAAACTATTAATTAAATTATCTCTGAAATCTAAAGCAACTAAAGTCATGTTTTAACTACTGTAAAACCAGGGTTATTATAGGGTGCCTGATCATGCGTAGAGAGATCCACGATTTTCTGATTTATTTCTGATTTTTTGTGATTCTTTCCTAGTTTGTTTACGATTCTTTTCTAACATGTTTTAGGGTTTTTAGGGTTCATTTTTCTCTATTTAAGGATGCTTAAACTCGTTTTTATGTTATGTTATCTTTGATTAATAAAATCTATTGAGTTTATACTCTTTTACTCGTGGATTCGAGTATTCCTTTATGGATTCGAAGAATATCGGTTGAAGAATACTGATAGCTCCATGGATTCAAAGTAGTTATCTATGAGGAGAGACGGTAATCAATCCCTCGCTCCGTCTACGCTGTGCCGAAGGAAACAACTCTCAAAGGCAAATGTTTTTAGGCCATTGTTTCATGTAGTGTGGACTATTTTATCTTTGGATTTGATGAACAGAATGAAAATACTATGTACATCATAGTGGGGTCCACAAATTTAATGAGCACTTTTTAAACCGGATTTTGGAATGGAAATACATCCTTATTTAAAATAGTGTAAAGAATAATAATTAGCCATTTTCTAGTATGTACAGCTGCAATGATAAATCAAACAGCACCTTAGGATGGGGGATGCACACCATTTAAACCTTCCAGATCGTGTTCACTTTCCATTGTGTTTTGTTATATGCCCTCCAAGCCATTCATAAGATACGAGTTATAAAAAATCACAAGATAGGAGCCATTAGGATGAATGGATACTAAAAATGTCAATCCATTAGAGGTTTTCAAGAATGATTTTTCATGATGTGACCCATCTTAACTGTAAATTTTTAGTTCCCTAGAGAAAATGATTGGCGGCAGATGATTTAATGAATGGATCATCATAGTGGGCCCCACAAAATAGCTATAAAAAAATGCTAGCAAAGGGACTTCATGTCACGCCCCGAAATTCGAGACTCGAGTACAACAACCCAAAGCCCGAGTTCCAGGGTGTGAATTGAAAATTCGAGCGTAGATTCCATGAGATTCCATTCCACGCATCGCATTACTAAAATAAATCCCAAACATAAAATTTCTTTTCCACTGATATCTTATTACATTGAATTTTACAAAATAAAACAAATCTGGCGCGATTGACGCTCGAGACCCCTTGAATACTCTCATTTGCCTATGTCTTGTCTTTCCTGAAAACCTGCAAGAACTGTGGTGATTTTGGTGAGCTAAAAGCCCAGTGAGGTCATTTCCATCACAGGTAATATTCCAGTTAATAAGAGATAGGAGATGAATCATCAACGGATAGAATTGTATGAAATTTACAAGGATAAAGTTATGATTGATATACTTTATGATTTATTATAAATGTCACATAATGATCATGATGTCATGTATGTCATGATAGGTGCGAGAGCAATAAACGTCTAGGAACTCGTTGCCACTGAACATTAGGAACCTGTCGCAAATCAACCATGCTCACCTAACCGGTACAACGAGGCGGCAAATCAACCATGCACGCCAGTGGGCAAATCAACCATGCACCACTGATCCAACCGAGCAAATCAACCATGCTCAATAAGTGAAACGACCAGAACTCGCTGCCACTGAACATTAGGAACCTGTCGCAAATCAATCATGCTCACCTAACCGGTACAGCGAGGCGGCAAATCAACCATGCACGCCTGGAGTCAAATCAACCATGCTCCTGTTCTGTCGCAGTGTATAAATGTATGTATGTCATGAGTTATGGAAGCACTCTTCAAGCATACAATGCATATCAACTCAATTCCAATCACACCATGCATATGTTATTTTCATTCAGATAGTTAATTCTTTATCTAATTTTAGTTATCGTTGATCGAGGGATTTGGGAAGGTCATTGCGTTAAGATCTAGTGCGTTGACAGGCTAACATTGTTCAAGGGTGATGTATTGTATACTATCGAACCCTAAGTTGTTGTTTATCGGGAAGTTTGAGAATGATGTCACGGGGAATTTTAAGAATACTACATGTATCCAGTACTGCATGATGCTTACGTCATATGTAACTAATCCTAAATCGAACTGTCATAGAATTCTAACATGTGCATTGAAACGAAAACTTGAGAAGATTAATTAAATAAGAACAGGATAATTGGCGATGAACTTTTATAAATATAGAGATAGGACATGGACGGATCCCTTACCTATGATTCCATGGTACGAAAGAATGTATACTTAAATTCCTAACTAGAGAAGAATCTTTTTAAATTGAACGCAGACAAGGAAGAACACTAAAGGATATTAACAGAGACAGTTACGTGAGATGAATCACTCACCCATATGACGATCTCTAGGCTCCAAACAAGCCCAAACTTGAATCTGAGTTGGCTCAGCGAGTCGACTCGGTTTTCTTCCTCCCTTCTTCTTCTCCATTTCTTCTATTCTTCTCCCTTGCTGACTGGGGTGCTGCCCCAGCAACAACAGCAACGGCAACGGTGTGGAAGCATCTCCCTCACTCCCGTTACGTCTCTTCTCTTTCTCTCTCACACACATTTTCTCTCTCCCTCTCTCTCTTTCTCTCTCTTTCTTTCTTTCTTCTTTCTCTTAGCCTGGAACGCTGCCCCAGCATCCACAGCAGCGGCATTGTTCTCTCTGTATCTCTCTATCTCTCTCTCTCTCTCTCTCTCTCTCTCTCTCTCTTCTTCTTCTTCTTTTCTTCTTCTTTTCCTTCTTCTTTTCCTTCTTCTTCTTTCTCTTTCTTGCTACCCTAGCAAGAGCCGCAACAACAACAACAGACGCAGCGGCAGCAGGGGTACGTGCCTCAATAGCAGCAACAACACGAGCAGCGACAGCAGCTGCAGCACGTGCTGCTACTTCTCTTGCTCTCTCTCTCCTTAACGCCCAACTCGAGTCTCTCTCTCACACCCTCTCTCTCTCTCTTGCGTTTCTTAGAGTATAAAAGTGGACGGTGAAGACTTATATAAGTAATGAGGGCGGTGGAGAAGCGGTACAGGTGCGGTCGTATAAGGAATTCCGGTTCGAGTTGGAGAGGGAGACCGTATAGTTTTGGGATTCCTTTGCATGTGGGGCTCGTTGGGAAGCTAGGTGGGGTCCACACGAAGGTTTGGAAGAGGCCTGGCCCACCCATGCATCGCAGATCAGTCGATCTCAGAGTTTCTTGTCTCTAAGTGTCGGTTTTGGAAAGCCGTGGTGGACCGTACGATCGCCCAAACCTAACGAGGTCACCTACCTCCTACGTCCGTACGAGTGACGCACCAGATGGACGGAATGGATCAGATGATGGGGTCCACTGTGATGGACGGTGTGGGCCACAAAAGGCAGCAGCGGTGACGCTGCCGCTGTTCATCGTCCGAAACGGACGTTCCGTCCGTAACGCGTGAGGAACGCGGTCAACGCGCGTTGACCGCGTGGCCGATCCCCTGAACTGTACACGTGGGTCCCACCTTGATGTATATGAAAAATCCTCTCCAATCATCAGGTAGGCCATGTTATTTTAGGGTATGACACCAAAAATGAGGCGGTTCCGAAGTTAGATGGCCCACTTATGGCCCGATTTCTGATTAGGGCGTTTGTAGGATGATCGGAGGGTTGAAACTTGACGTGTATGGTTGGATCGTATCCTAGAACTAGTATAGGAGTTTTGCGTGAAAATGATTTCTAAAAATCATAAAACTTGCAATTGGTTTCATAACTTAAGTTGACTAGTGGTACTTTCCTAGTACTTGTAGATTTATAAGTTTTGCGAAGTCTGCCACTTCCATACTATCCTAGGGTTCATGTTGAGCAATTTTAATGAAGGAGCCATACTATAATTTCTTACGGATTAATTAATATTAATTTATTTATATTAAATTTATTTAATTTCTTAATTGAATAACTAATTTATAATTTAGGTTATTCTAAAATCCTAAGGGGTTACGAACACACCCGAGCAGCTTTCACTGGTCTAAGTATACACCTTGTGATGGACACAATGTACGGGTCTTATTTATGGCAGACATGTGTGCAGGATAATGTACGGCGGTTTACATTAATCGCGTAATTCGAAATCAGAGTGGACGGTTAAATCTTCTATTCTAGTAACGACAGATTACCCTAACGGTCGATCTATCGACTTAACTAAGTACTACGCTTTTTCAGAGGCCTGACGAGTTGTCTGAACCTGTATAAACTGTATACATGTGTGTAAGCGTGTGAACAATACAGCTTAGAATTTAATTTCTCACATGTGAACACGCACTCGTATACTTACTCGTGCGCCCAAATTTTTGGGGTATTACATTCTACCACCCTTACACAGAATTTCGTCCTCGAAATTCAAGCAAGCTCACTAAGCTAAAAGACGAATACTACAGTATGTATATGCCCTACAAGTCATGGGTTTCTATGCTCACAAATGTACGTAATAACTTATATGACTTCGGGTTCTTACAATCTACCCACCTTATGAGAATCTCGTCCTCGAGATTCAACCATATCCGCAACCAAGCTTTCGCTATGCACTCTAATGTGCAGCGAATGCTATAACGAAGAAAAGAAAGTCAACAATAACATCCCAACAAAAGTAACATCACAAAGAAGACAATCAATCATAGTACCAACAATGAAACAAGCAAAATAAACAGTCCAATCAAAAGAAACATCACAAACAAAACCAACAGACACCCTAACCTCAACATGACCCTACAAGCAACGACGCTAGCAAAACAGAGGTTGTAGTACACCAACAACTTATGTAGGCAAGCAATTGACAACTTTACAACCAAAACAATCATTAATAAAAACAAAAACAGACATCAAGTACAATCGCAACAAAAGTATACATAGCGCACCCATTCCTATGTGTCTACAAACTATCCTATTATCCAGTTTTCTACCACACCTTCCTATGTTCAACTATGGACCCTACACGAATTTCATTAGATTACACGGGCAAAATGAAATTTCAGTTCTCTAGACTCCGTACCTAAGCTCTAGCGTAAACTATACCTAAGATCATCCATGGAACCCAAAACCTAGGCTTCGACACCCTAAATGGTCTTTCATGTCTAACTTAAATATAACCCTCGTCAATTGAACAACCATCTGAGTTCATAAAAAGGTCATCGCTGAGACTTTACTAGTGACCATAACCCTAACTCCAAGTTCACTAGGTGCTAGCCCTAACCCTAGGCACTTTGGAACTCTCAAAATCTCTCTCTCTGATACCAAGCTTGTAGATTTATAAGTTTTGCGAAGTCTGCCACTTCCATACTATCCTAGGGTTCATGTTGAGCGATTTTAATGAAGGAGCCATACCATAATTTCTTACGGATTAATTAATATTAATTTATTTATATTAAATTTATTTAATTTCTTAATTGAATAACTAATTTATAATTTAGGTTATTCTAAAATCCTAAGGGGTTACGAACACACCCGAGCAGCTTTCACTGGTCTAAGTATACACCTTGTGATGGACACAATGTACGGGTCTTATTTATGGCAGACATGTGTGCAGGATAATGTACGACAGTTTACATTAATCGCATAATTCGAAATCAGAGTGGATGGTTAAATCTTCTATTCTAGTAACGACAGATTACCCTAACGGTCGATCTATCGACTTAACTAAGTACTACGCTTTTTCAGAGGCCTGACGAGTTGTCTGAACCCGTATAAACTGTATACATGTGTGTAAGCGTGTGAACAATACAACTTAGAATTTAATTTCTCACATGTGAACACGCACTCGTGTACTTACTCGTGCGTCCAAATTTTTGGGGTATTACACTTCAACACTCCCTTGCACGTGCGGGGTGGAACTCCACATGGGAACATATTGGGCAAGGGTGGAGGGACACTCATCACTCACACCCAGGTGGAGGGATAATCACAACTCACACCATACACAGCCCCCCATGGGAGAATATATTACCGGTGGCATATTTGCTACTTTCAGGATTTGAACACATGACTTTCTGCTCTAAAACCATGTTAAACAACCACTTGATCTAAAAGCTCGAGCTGCTAGAGGATGGTGTATCAATGTATATCAAGGGACTTCAACAATAACCACCTCTAAGTTGCACAAACTCCAACTCCATATCAAATTTCTGCCTACCAAGCCATATAAGCAAACCAACCAAAAATCCTAGGATTCCACATTCTGGCAAGCAAATAGAGCAATATGATAACAAGCCAAACAAGACTAGTAGTAACTCTGAGAGAAAGGATGAGACGGTAGAACGTAATAGAAAAGTGCGACCACTACCTGGCAGATACCCTATAGAAAGGAAGGCGGACTAATAGAAAAATAGACCCTGATCTCCAAAGCATGGATAAATAACTAAGGTAGTTGCATTCCAACACACATTAAGTAACTCTAATTGAGTCGGCCTTCCATGGTAAAATTCTGTTGTGGTGTGAGTGTGTGGGTGTGTGTGGGGTGTGAGTGCGTGTGTCTCTAAAACTCAAGCGGACTACATGACAGGAAATGGTAAGGATTATGACATACACTGTTGACAGAAGAAGTTTTCAATCAAAACAATCCAAGAAAGATGACCGGAAAGATCTGACCGTCTGAAGAAGGATCTGGAAAGCTGAAGAAGGAACGATGATCGGAAAGATCTGACCGGAAAGATCTGGAAAGCTGAAGAAGGAACGATGACCGGACAGATGAAGAAGGAACGATGACCGGAAAGATCTGGAAAGCTGTTGGCAAAGGCAATAAGGGGAATAGTGATTTCAGCCTTTTTGTAGGCAATTTACCATATGAATGCTCGCCAGACGAAATTGGGGAGATTTTCAGCAGATATGGAAAAGTAACGGATGTCTACGTGCCTCTAAATGCCTCCTACTCACCCAGAGGATTCGCATTCGTTCGATTCCTATATGCGGAAGATGCGCACAAAGCCAAAGGGGTTCTCGATGGAAAATGCATTGCTGGGAGGATAGTCTCTGTCAAGGATGCTAGACCCAGGAGCCCATCCGAATCAAACCCATTAGATCAGAACAGCGCCACACTTCCAAACAGGGTCCAGCTTCAGCTCCCATTCTTTCCCGATCTTTCGCTGAAGCAACTAAGGGGACAAGGAAGGATGAGGAGCAGGGAAAGATCTCGACGCAAATTTCGGTTGGAGATGCTGACGGCGACATCACCACTTGGGCAGATGAGGCTGCAGCCCTTAAAAAAATGAGGGATTTGGAGTTAGCTATTGTGGCCACAGCTTCCGAGGCAGACCTATCCATCCTCAGGTTGACCGACAATCTCAGAACTTCAAGGTTTGTTTCGGCAGCGTTGGATTTGGCGAGAGTGTCGCCGACCAAATTCCTTATAGTTTTCAAGACGAGGCTGGACCTAGTAGATTTCTGTGCAGATGCGGCCCTCCATCAAAAGATGGGGATTCAGGACTTGGTTCCATGGAAACCAAGAAATGTATTGGGAGAGGATGGCATTTGGATGAGACCCTTTGGAATCCCGGCGCATGCGTGGATGGAATCGGTGATAGTGGATCTCGCAAACTACTTCGGATCGGTGGTTAAGGTCGACGGTTATGCGAGGTATGGCATTTTCCAGGTGTTTGCTAGAGTTAAAGTGGTGCTCAGACCGGGGGCGAACTTAGGAAGAATCCTTAAATTAATGGTCAATGGTGACGCATTTGCAATTTTTGCGGAGGTTGAACCGATCTCTGTGGAGGTGGGGCCGTCTGAGGGGAATTCAAACAACTCTGGAAGGCAGGGAAGTCCACAAAACACAAAGGATTGGGTGGAGAAAAGCTTTTTCAAGAAATCTGAAGTATGCCGTCTTCGCACTCAAGGTGTTTGTCATTATGCACCTGTGCAATGAGTTTCTGATCCAGTTCAAGACAAGGGTGATTATGCCCAGGTTCAAGAAGTTTGTGTTCTGAATCCACCTATAAATGCTTGTGAAGATGCCCTTGGGCAGGTTGTTACAGTTAGGGACCCCATTTCAGATAGCGATTCTCCTAAGGATGCTTGTGAGAACATCCCAGTGCAAGTAATGTGCGGTTGGAATTCATTACTAGAGCATGGTGATAATGCTTCATTGCCGATTGCCAGAAGCATAGATCCAGTTCGTGTTGTATGTGGCAACGCTCGAGAGGAGGATGGTGGCATCAGCATTCCAGTTCAAGAAGCTGTTATGAATGATCAAGCTCAAGGAGCTAGTGAGAATGCTCTATTCAAAACAGCCTGTGTAGATGCCACAATCCTGGTAGAAGGTGACTATTTTCCAATTCAAGATGACCAATGTGTGATTGCTGTGCAACCTGAGCTGGTGTACCAATAGGTAGTCATGCCAGAGGAGCTGCAAATGGGGGTCTGTAACATGGCTCAGGCGAATATAATGCCTCCAGGTCCTCACCAAGAAGACTCAAATAACCTTCTCAGGAGGAGGTTGGATGTGGCTCAACCTCTGCCCTCTCCTCATAAGAATAATGCTGACGAAGCCAGAAAGCTGCAGCAATGGGAGGCCACTGTCTCAGACATTCATCTGTTGTTTCAGTCAGATAACCGGTTGGGACAGAATGCGAGTTCGGAGATGGTGCAACCCCTCATCATTAAGCAAAGGTCTCTGTCCTTAGGATGCAGTCCTTTGGGGTTTGGGAAGGAATGGGTGGTCATGAATGAATGTCCCCCGCAGGGTCCTGCCTTTGCGGAGGACCCCAGCCACCTAACCTTGGAGGACACCCTTCTGGCGGATAAGTGTCTACGAGGCGACTTGCAACCTGCACAGGAGGAGCTAAGACCCGGGCTAAGTCTAGCTGTTGACCTCTCTCCTTTCTTTGCTGATAGGTACTCATCGAAGGAACTCAGTACTAGTGTCGAATTGGGCAGGACAGGGGATCAAGTCATTCAATGCACCTCTATGACCCAGGAGAGTAGCAAAGCCAGCCAGTCCGAGGAAGATCTCAATGTAGATTCTGTACGTTGTACCTATGACGCGAGGGTGGTTCAAACACCAGAGGGGGTGACTCCAACAGTAGTTGACAGGATGGAGGTTTATGAGAAAACCAGATTACAGCTCGGAAACGGTGACATAGGTAAGAAGGCAAGCACCAGGAAGAATAGAATAGATAACACGGGGGTGAGGTGCGAAAGGTTGACTAGACTAAAACGCAGGGCTGTGAATTCAGGTTGTGTTACGGATGGATAACATTCTTGTGTGGAACGCTCGTGGAGTAGGAAATGATCCGACAATCAAGAAGATTAAACGCTATATGAGGGAGTATAAGCCTGGGATTGTGGTCATCATTGAACCCATGCTTAGAGATAGTAAAAGAGTTCGAACGGGTCTGAAAATTGGCTTTCACTCTTCGATATCTAATGATCGCGAGGGTGGAAAGATTTGGGTTTTCTTTGATAGCCCCCATCAGGTGGATTTCTTTTCTGCCTCCAGCCAAATGGTTACTTTGAAGGTGGCGAATCAGGGTACCAACAGCAAGGTGCTGATTTCTCTTGTTTATGCTAAATGCTCGGCCATTCGACGCAGGGTCCTGTGGCAGGACATTCTTGACCTGGCTACCATTACTCAGGAACCGTGGGCTCTTAGCGGGGATTTTAATGAAGTGGTTTACCAGTCTGAAAGATTGGGTGGCAGCAATCATGAAAGGGCAGGTTCGTCTGAATTTGCTGCAGCCATTAACCAAGCGGCTTTACTTGATGCTGGTTTTGTTGGGAACAAATTCACTTGGTGCAACAACCAGGGTGGTTCAAGGCGTGCATGGGCGAGATTGGACCGTACTCTTTGCAATGCAAAATGGCTTAACGTCTTCCCTACTTTTAAGGTGACACATCTGCCTCGTTTACAATCTGATCACTCTCCTATGCTCTTGTCCTTTCCGCCTGTGGAGCCTTCTTTTCCCAAACCTTTTTGTTTCCAGAGAATGTGGATCATGCACGACTCTTTCCTCCCCTTCGTCAAGTCGGCATGGGATTCTATGGAGGTGGCCAGCTTCTCCAATCCAATGTTTTCTCTGTCAGTCAAATTGAAATCCCTGAAACAGATGCTTAAAGATTGGAATAGGAACGTTTTTGGGAACCTCTTTAATCAGATTAAACAGGCTGAAACCTCAGTTCTTCAGGCGGAAGAGGCTATTCAATCAGACCCAGGGCAGCCTAACCAAAATTCCTTGCTTTCAGCGAAATACAAGCTGGCCCATCTGGAAATTATGGAAGAAATCTTCTGGAAGCAGAAGTCTAGAAACAGATGGTTAGAGGAAGGTGATAGGAATACCAAGTACTTCTATCACCTCACGAAAGTGCGTGCTAGGAGAGCCTCTATTTCGTCGATCCAAGCTGATGATGGGGAGAATTTATCTGATCAAGGCTCCATTAGAGAAGCAGCTGTTTCTCACTTCAGTAAGGTTTTCGAAGCTGAATCCTGTGAACAGCCAGGGGACCTCCTTGACGTTATCTCGCCTTGTATCTCTCTTCAGGACAACACAGAGCTGCTAAGAGTGCCATCCTTAGACGAAGTGAAGCTGGTTGTTGAATCTCTGCCTATTGATGCAGCGCCAGGGCCAGATGGTTTCCCTGGTTCTTTCTTCTCCTCTTGTTGGGATATCGTGGGGAGAGATGTCTTCTGTGCAGCAGTGCATCTTTTCCAGGGAGGAAGGATTCCTCGGGCTTTCACTTCTACTCTTATTGCTCTTATCCCCAAGGTCCCTTCTCCAGTGAAGTTCTCAGACTTTCGGCCGATAAGTCTTTGCAATTTTATTTATAATGTCCTGTCCAAACTTATTGCCAACAGATTGCAGATCCTGCTGCCCAAGTTAATCTCGAAGGAGTAGGGAGCTTTTGTCTAGGGTAGGTCGATAGCGGAAAGTATTGCCCTTGTTCAAGAAGCGGTCAGAGATATAGGAAGGAAGGTTCATGGTAGCAACGTTGTATTGAAGCTGGACATGGAAAAGACTTATGACAGGGTTGAATGGAGCTTTCTTAAGGCAGTTCTTCTGAAGTTTGGTTTCAGCCAGGTTTGGGTCCGTTTGGTGGAGAAGTGTTGGTCGAACAGCTGGTTCTCTGTGCTGATTAATGGCCGAGCCTCAGGTTTCTTCAAGTCCTCTAGAGGTCTGAGGCAAGGAGATCCAATATCTCCAAGTCTTTTCATTCTGGCTGCGGAGGTGCTGAGTAGAGGAATCAGAAGGCTTCTTCAAAGGGGCTTTTGCCAGCCATATAAGGCCCATAGGGGATGCCCGCTCATCTCTCACATGTTGTTCGCTGACGACACGGTCCTCTTCCTAAATGGAAGCTCTCGATCGCTGAAGGTGACTATGGATTTCCTCTCTAAGTACCAAGCGGCATCTGGTCAGAAAATCAACAGAGCTAAGAGCAGTTGCTACGTGGCCACAGGTCTATCAACTAACAGAGCAAGAGCCATTCAGCGTGCCTCCGGTATTGCAACGTCTTCTAATAGCTTTTTCTATCTTGGAGTACCAATTTTTCAGGGCAGATCAACGGCTTCTCATTTTCTTCCCATTTTAGAGAAGATTAGAAATCGGTTGTCTGGTTGGAAGGATCGCTGTTTATCGCAAGCAGCTAAAGTCACCTTGATTAAACATGTTTTAAGCAGTGTTCCGATTCACACGCTGGCAGCAGCGGACGTTCCAATCAGGACTATTTCTATGATGGAAAAATGTTTTGTGGATTTTTTTTGGGGCTGGAAGAATGGAAAGAAGAAGCTTCATTGGACCAGTTGGAAGAGAATCTCCCTGCCCAAGGAGGAAGGAGGCCTGGGGATGAAGCACCTTACAGAGGTCATGACCAGTTTTAGAATGAAGTTAGCTTGGGCTACGTTCTTTTCTACTGAAGAGAGTATCTGGACTTCCTTCATGAAAGCCAAGTATAGGGAAGATTTCTCTACTTCTGATATTTCGGTTACAAGCGGTCTTAGATCTCCATTCTGGAAAAGTGTCCTCAGGCTTCGTCCTGACCTCCAATCTCAGGCTCGGTGGCTGGTTGGCAGCGGTGATTGTGATTTTTGGAAGGACGATTGGAGTGGCCTTGGCTCTCTCTCCTCTTGGTCTATCAATCCTCTTCCCGATGACATGGTGCATCTTAAAGTCAAGGATTGTCTTGGTCCGGATGGCGCCGTTCCAAACTCTCACTGGCAGTCTTTTCTCCCCCAAATTGTTCTATCTCACATCAACTCAGAAGGTTTCTGCACCTCAGAGAATCCAGACAGATGCATTTGGCCAATGAACCCGTCTGGAGACTTCTCCGTGAAATCAGCTTGGAACCTTTGTAGATCTTCTGCGGTGAGAAAAGAGTGGGCGAAGTGGGTCTGGCACTCTAAAATGCCTCCTAAAATTGCAGTGTTTTCCTGGAAACTCTTGCATAACGCAGTTCCAGTCGATGGCAGAATTCAGCTAAGAGGCATTCATCTGGCGTCTATGTGCGTCTGTTGCGGGGCTGACAAGAGGCCGAGCGTTGAAGACCTTGATCACCTGTTTGCTGCAGGGGATGTTGCATCAAAGGTTTGGTCTTTCTTCAGCAATGTTTTTGATATTGCCTTCGTTGAAGGCCAGCCTGCTTTGGGGAGGGCATTTCTTTGGTGGAGAGAGGCCTCTTCCAAGGACTGTCTCTCCACATTGAAGGGTATGCTTCCTAGCATCTGTTTCTGGGAAATCTGGTTGGAGAGGAATGAGCGTCGTTTTGACAGTCACTTCGGAAGTGTCGAGAGGATTATCTCTAAAATCAAATGGTGGCTTTCGTCCATTGGCCAGTCCCTCCCTCGCTCCAAAGCTTATCATCTCTCGGATCAAATGGCCCTTCAAGTGTTGGGGATTGAAGAGGGGCCCCCGAGGCTTAAATCTGTTTCTATCCTAAAATGGGAGAGGCCTATGGATGGTTGGGTTAAGATTAACGTTGATGGGTCAGCCTGAGGAAACCCGGGAGCCTCGGGTGGTGGTGGTATTTGTAGAGGAAGGAGTGGAAACTTCTTATTTGCTTTCTATACTGGTTATGGGCTGGGAACCAATGTCAGAGCAGAGAGTAAGGTGATAGTGGAAGGCATTTCGCTTTGCTTGGATCGAGGTTTTTCGAAAGTTGTTGTTGAAAGTGACTCCCAATCAGTGGTTAACTTCTTGAATAAGAGCAGTCCAACCAATTGGTGTATGTGGTATTGGTGGAACAGGGTTGCCTCTCTCTCCAAAAGGGTTGAAGTGATCATCTCTTATGCTCCTAGAGAGGTAAATGGAGTTGCCGATGGTTTGGCCCGGTTGGCTAGTGAGTCTCAATGCAAGAGAATTTTTGAAATCATTAGCGAGCTTCCTTCTTTTGTCCGTGGAGTTCTTCATCTTGACCGTATGGGTTTGGGTTGTGTTAGGGAGGTTTGATGTTTGCTTGGCTGTTCCCTCTCTTCGTTTGTGGGGTTCGTGAGGGGTTTGCGGAGGTTCTTTGGGCGCCTCCTCCTCCTCTTTGTTTATAGTAGTTTCAGCTTCGTTCGACTGGGGTTAGGGCTTTTAGTGCTCCGTTGCTTAGTGGGTGGGGGTATAAGATAGGCGGTTTCCTTGTGTTTTTTGTAGCAAGGATATGCCCGAATTGTAATTCGCCTTTTGTTAGTGCAATTGAAGCTTTCTTTTGAGAGAAAAAAAAAAAAAGAGTGCGTGTGTCTAAATTAAAAAAAAAAAAGAGCCCATCCACAATCCATCGAGTGTCATAGACCCTCTGGTGTTTTTAGGTAGATCTGCCTTGCATGGAAAAAATGCATTACTACTCAACCTTTCCAATTGGGCAACCATCAGCCACCAAGTTGGCCTCCTACAACACATAATTCAGCTAAATGTTAGCTAAATAGAACTTCTCTTTAGCCTTCAGCTTGTCAACCCGCATCGACCAAGCCCAAGTTCTCAGGAGGCTCATTCATCTACCCACCCATCCCCTGATCCTTCTATAAGGCATAGCGCAACCAGTCAGGCAACCCATGTATCATCCTCCCCTCTCGATGCCCTGCCCTCCTCAAATAGTTTTGGCTGTCAACCAAGTAGGATGCTAGAAGTTGAGTCCCTGTCGGCTGAGAATATTCTTGGGCAAGCTGCATCCCTCACCCAACCAAAGCTATTTTCAACTCTGCCTGGTGCCTCTAGCTCAGATAAGGAGGAAGAGAAGGACCTTAATCATACCTCTATGGTGCATCGAATTGTCACCGCTGACAAATGGTCTTGGGGGTGGCGAGGAGGTCAATCTTTATGGGGAGAATTGGGAATCTGCTATTGAATTATTAAGCTCGGAAGACCAACCTAGCATCCCAGAAGTGCAGAGAGCTAGCGTGATTATTCAGCCAAATCCTGATCAAGAATTTAAATTGTGGGTGGACCTGGAAGGGCGAGTGGGGCCGTGTGTTGATAACAGCCCAGGTCACCTAATAGAGTCACAATCCAGATCTAGACAGAAGAAATTTGCAACTTCCAGATTTGGCAGATATAGAGATATCGCTACGGTTAGAAGGAGCCTCAGACAGGCCATACTCCGAAGAAGGCTGTGATTTCTTGCCATCGCTCAGATGTGTAGCCTTCTCTCATGAAACGTGAGAGGGGTTAGCAATACTCCTACCTTGCGTCACCTTCGCAAGTTGATCAAGAAGCATAATGTGGCACTCCTTCTTTTGCAGGAACCTATGCTCAACAGCTCCTGAACCCTATCTGTAGTGGATAAACTAGGGTTTGCTAACAATATTCTTGAAGAGGCGACAGAAGGTAGAATTTAGATCCTATTTAATGATCAGCTGTAGGTGGCGACTGTGGCAGCCTCTCGTTAATGTGTCATGATCAAAGTTTCAGCGATTGACTCCTCCAAAAGCTCTTTTGTAATGGTCATATATGCCAGCTGCAAAAAGGAAAATAGAATGCTTCTATGGGAGGAAATCCGTAGCCTATCTTCGACCATTTCAGAATCATGGCTTCTCTGTGGTGACTTCAATGCCACAATCAACAGCGATGAGCGCTTAGGGGGCACCTGTTCTGCAGCTTCTGTTCGGGCGATGGGAGAATTCAAATCAGCTATCGATGATGCAGCTCTCATGGATGCAGGCTTCTCGGGATCAATCTTTACCTGGTGCAACAACAGATTGGGATTGAGCCGTAGATGGGCTCGCCTTGACAGAATGTTAGTCAATGCAGCCTGGCTTCAGTCTTTCCCGCAGTTTCAGGTGGAGCATCTGGCACGCATTCACTCAGACCATTCTCCAGTTCTTTTAAAACTCGATCAGGAAGCTAAAAATGTCCCTAAAACGTTCAGATTTCAGCGGATGTGGACCACTCATCCAGATTTTTTGAGGGTGGTCAAACAGTCTTGGGGGTCTGAGGTTGCTGCTACTCCTATGTTCAAATTCATGATCAAATTGAAATTTTTGAAGAAATCCCTCAGATGCTGGAATAGAGAGGTTTTCGGTGATATATTTCAGAAGGTTCGAAAGGTAGAAGACGAGTTTTTCAAATGGGATCAGAGCCTTCACCCTTCCAGCTCTGAAGAGGACTTCCAAAGCTGGAAAGAAGCCCAGCCCAATCTCAACCTTGCTATCCTGCAGGAAGAAATCTTCTGGAAACAGAAAGCGAGAAACAACTGTCTGTCGGAAGGAGACAGAAACACGAGATTCTTTCACGACTCGGTAGCGGACAGGAAGAGAAAATTTAAAATATCCAAAATTAAACTCCCGTCTGGAACTATCCTGGAGAAGTCAAAAGAAATTGAGCAGGAAGTTGTTCGCCATTTCCAGCAACTTTTCACGTTAGAATCCAGGCCGTTTGATGAAAATATTCTCCAGGCCATCCCGCATCTCATCGACGCTGAAACAAACAACCAGCTTATGATCCTTCCAACTATTCAAGAGGTTAGAGATGCGGTTTTCTCATCGCCGGCTGACAGTACATCTAGTCCGGATGGCTTACCCCCATCCTTCTTCTCGTCCTGTTGGGATATTATAGCTGACAACTTGCTCGCAGCTGCCTGTGATTTCTTTGAGGGTGGTCCAATCCCTCGTGCTTTCCAATGTACATTGATTAGTCTGATCCCAAAGAAGAATTGTCCAGAAAATTTATCAGATTTCAGGCCTATAAGCCTTTGTAACTATATCGGCAAGATTTTCTCAAAGATTCTAGCCACTAGGCTATCAGTGGTGCTGCCTTTGATCATATCGGAAGAACAGGGAGCTTTTGTCTCCGAGACGGCTATAGCAGAAAATATCTCTTTGGCTAGAGAGATGGCGTATGATATTGATAGGAAAGCTCATGGGGGGAATATGATCATAAAGCTTGATATGGAGAAGGCCTATGATCGCTTGGAATGGTTGTTCATTTCCAAAGTGCTGCTCAAATTTAGCTTTGACCCCGGCTGGATTCGGTTAGTGCAAAGATGTTGGATTGGAGCTTGGTTCTCCATCCTCCTGAATGGAAAGCCGACTGGATTCTTCCAATCATCCCGTGGTTTACGTCAGGGGGACCCCATATCTCCCTCCATCTTTATTCTGGCCTCAGAGGTGCTGAGCAGGGGCATCCACGCCCTCATCTCCTCGGGAACCATCCAGCCGTATAAGCTCCCCGAGGATGTCCCACTGTTTCGCACCTGTTATTTGCTGATGACACTATCGTATTTCTTAATGGTGGGATTGATTCAGTTCGCTCGCTTCTTCACTTCCTAGATGCTTATGAAATCTCTTCCGGCCAAAAAATTAACAAAGCCAAGAGCGCCTTCATTCCACCTAAGAAGACGTCATTAGCGAGAACGCTCAAGCTCAACCAAATCACAGGATTCCACCAAGCGTCCCTCCCTATTACTTACTTAGGAGTGCCGCTATCTAAAGGGAGGGTTCGATCAGCGGACATCCTGCTTATTTTGCAAAACATTATAGGTCGGGTGGCTAGCTGGAGAGGGAAACTTCTTAACCAGGCAGCTAGATTGGTCCTCATCAAACACATTCTATTGAGCTATCCGTTACATATTCTCTCAGCGGTTAATATTCCTAAGTCGGCTTGCAAACTCTTGGAATCAGCTTTTGCCAATTTCTTCTGGGGGCAATCGGATGTAGGGAAACGCAGACATTGGGTTAGCTGGAAAAACATTACCTGGCCGACGGATGAAGGTGGTCTTGGTATCATTCGTGTGGAGGATATCATGGATGCGTATCGACTGAAAATGAGTTGGAATCTTCTCCTAGGAAAATCGCTTTAGGCAAAATTCTTCACAGCTAAGTATCTCTATTCTTTCTTCAAAAGCAACGGATTCATTCGTGCCCAAAGTTCAACTCAATGGAAATATATTGGTAGAATGCTGCCCTCTACCATCCTCAATTCCAGATGGCTCATTGGGAGAGGACTTGTCAGCTTTTGGTCTCATAACTGGGCGGGAACTGGATTGTTTGCTGAGACAGTGAGAGACTGAATCCCAGAATCCCTCCAGAACGCTTCTATAGCTAATTTTTGGGTCCCCATTGGCAGATGGAATTTTCATTTGGTGGAAGACCTGATTCCCCAACCTATCCTTCAGTCGATTAAGGATAGTGAAATTCACGTGTCAGATTCGGATGACCTACTTATCTGGAACCGGTCTTCTTCAAGTAAGCTTTCTCGCAAGTCTGCGTGGGATGTGATTAGACTTCATAGTCCGAAGCTTAGTTGGCCAAATTGGATTTGGCATTGTCATACCCCTCCCAAGATTGCTGCTTTCATTTGGAAAGTCATGTATGGAGCCGTCCCAACTGACGATTCCATCAAAAGGATGGGCGTCAATCTTGCATCTAAATGCGAATGTTGTGGCCCGTGGGCCACTAATAGAGGAGACCCTGGTGGCTCCAACAACTCTGATGGGATGCCCAACCCTCAAAGAATCCAAGTGACTCACCCTCCTCAGCTGGATCAACGATTTAAATTCCACGAGGAAAGTCTGAATCACCTCTTTTGCCAAAGCAGAGTGGCGTAAAAGGTTTGGAAATTCTTCTCCCAGCTTTTTGATGTCCCCCTCATCCAGAATCAGATTGTTCCTCAAAGATTGAAACAATGGTTCTCCATAGCTAGCAGATCCTCCAGATTTCTTCTTCTCCGTGGTGTTACTCCAAACTTCATTTTGTGGGAGATTTGGCTGAGCCGCAATGCGGCTAGATTTGATGGTCATAGAATGCAAGCTCTCAGTATCATTTCGAAAGTTAACAACTGGCTAAAGGATATATGTGACAACCTCTCGGGTGGGGATAGGGAGTCGCTTCTCGAACTCTCCACTCTTCAAGCGATTGGGCTGCAGAAATTTTCAGCTACAAAAACTGAGCAATGCAGAGTTGTTAGATGGTGCAAGCCTAATGAGGGTAGGCTAAAATTGAATGTGGACAGCTCGTCTAGAGGAAACCCAAGCATGGGAGGAGGAGGTGGTATCTGTAGAGACCACTATAGCCGTATCATCTTTGCCTTTCACAACCACTATAGCCATGCCTCTAATACAGTGGCGGAAGCCCAAGCCATGTTGGATGGTCTTAAGATATGCGAAACAATGGGATTATCAGATATAGAGGTGGAATCAGATTCGAAGATTCTTGCAGATGTTATCTCCGAGCTTTCTGCCCATTGCCCTTGGCCCATTTGGTACCAAGTTAAGCTCATCAGAAAAAAGCGGCTTTCCCTTAATCTCTCTTTCTCTCATATCCTTCGGGAAGGGAATGCAATTGCTGATGGCCTGGCTAAGTTGGGTAGTAGTGGAGCCCCCAACAACATTTTCAAAAGGCGTAGTGAATTGTCGAGATTATCTAGAGGTGCCATGTCCCTTGATATTGCGAATGTTGGAGTCCTCCGAACTTCGTTGAAGTTCAGAAAAGGAGAGGGTTGATCCTCTGTTGGGACAGTTGCTTTTCCTCCTTTCCTCTCTTCTATTAGGTGGCTCTAAGTCTGTTTTATGATAGGTGGGGTCCCGTCCTTTTTTTTTTGTAGGGCTCCACCCGAAAGTATCTGTACTCCTTTCTTCATGTTATATGATATATTTGTTTTGAAGAAAAAAAAAATAGAACTTCTTTTTGGCAATAAGAAAAGATAGGTGTCTATGAGAGACAAAGATAGGCAATGTTGAATTGGATTTGGTTTTGTTGGTAGGAGCTTAGAGCATCTTTTTCCTATTTATAGAATTTCTAGTGTTGTTGTCGAAGAATCATTTTCATAGCATTTGTTGATGCATAAATAACTATTTAAGCCATTATACAGGCGTGGCCTATTATGTTCCACCAAGTGTTGGGAATGGTTTTTGTTGGTCGGCCATCTATCGTACATGCACATGTCTTTTTTCTACTACATGGGTTGGAGCCTTCCATGTTCTACCACATATAGATGATAGCTATTTTTTTCTCCTACTCGAGCATGTGCCGTAGGCCACCTAAATCAGACAACTTTCCTTTGACTTTATCTTATTCATATGGCTCTTTTCCATTGAGCATTTTGGCCGTAAAGGTCTCCTTTGTGCAATTTATAAGGCACTAGTCAAATTTATCACTAGCTTGACCCTATTTCGATCGTTATCAACTATCGACCATGTTACTTGTTGAAGCGGGTAGCTTACTATAATCCTTTTAGATTTTATTGTTTACCACCGTCGTGTCCTATGACCGTATATAGCTAATTGTACTTAACATTTCCCATGTTAACCATGACCCTTAGAGTTAGAGTTGAATTTAGCTGTTAAAATAGTTGAGAAAATCTTCTAATTATCATATTCTAAGATATTATTGTCACTTAGCATCATCTGTATCATTTGATTAGACCCTCTCAAATCAATTGTAAATAGGAACTGGCTATAGAAAAAAGTTCCCCTCAAGAATATACCGACCACGATGTGCAAAATTCTTAAGAAATTAAGATACCTTTGGCTGCTTTTCTTTTCGAGGGAAGAAATTGCAATAATACCCCCCAGCACCTTTTCCTTTAAAGTTGTCATAGTGCGTACTATGGTATTTTGTATGATATCCATCTAGTCCAATATATATAATTGAACATGATATTCAAATAAATCAACAATTCAGTTGAATCTAACCATAATATGGGTCACAACTATAAAAATAATATACACCACTAAAAAGCATCAAATTCAAGTGCAGACCACCTTTTCATTCTGGGCGTGTTTGGATGGTTTAGTTCCACAGTAATGTGGTGTGGTCCATTGTAAATGGGTAATGATTATTACTACCACAGTAGCCTTTTTTTTTTTTTTAATTATTATTATTGAAAGAAAGCAAGATGAGACAAGCTTTTTCTATTAAAAAAAAAAAAAAGGCGGCAAATCAAAGGAAGGTTTGGATTAATATTGGAATCACGCATTCCAAAGCTAATGATGGATTCGGCAGGATTTTTGTGGATTTTAAATCTGCCACAGTTAAAATCAATGGATGGCCAATGCTTTTAGGACACGAGTGTGAGTGCGGCCCACCTAAATAGTGTCTGTCCCACGAGCATATTGAATTAGACGGACTGGCAGGATTTTTGCACCAGGTGCTTTGCATGGTGGGACCCACTACTTGCATAGATCCGGCTTCCTACATGCGTGACATACTACAAGGTGAGTTGGAGTTTATGTTGAACTAGTGGCGTGGAAGCGGCCAATTCCCATCTTTCTTTACCTTCTGATTTTCCTCCGCTTTTTGGTAATAAAAAACTCTTGCTTGCTTTTTAAAATGGTCTATTAGAGGGTCTGAAAGTTCTCCTTCGCAGCCCTCTCTTCTCTTCCCATTCCACGTCAACCTCCTGTCGCCTTCTGCCCTAAACCCCCATATGCTGCCGTTTTTTCTTTTCTTTTCTTTTTTTGTTTCTTTTTTTTTTTTTTTAATCTTTTTTTGGGCGGCCTCTGATACATGAGGTTTGTAGATTTTGTTTTCAAATGATGGAAAAAAAGGGGTCTGAGGATGGCAGTGAAGTCCAGGCTCGTGAATTTGAGTGAAATGAATGATAGATAACATTCATTTAAAAGTTGACGCACGTGGGGCTTTTTTTTTTTTTTTTTTTTTTTTTGGCTATAATATGGTTTAAATGAAAAAGTACCTTCCCCTCCCTGTTTGAAGATGGTTATAGCATGAACATAGAGTTCAACTTGTATATCGTGCAGAACTAATAGTTACTTGAGTATGCATTTTTCTTTTCAATAAAAAAAAAAAAAAAAAACAAGATAAGGCGAAACTTGTTCTTATCCCACATCGCATGGCCGACATCCAAGTTCACCAAATTAATAGTATGCCTATGGAACCAAAGCAGAGGAAGAAAATCCAAAAAACTTTTATGATGGTGGTGAGAGAGGAAGAGAATCCGACATTATAGTCCCTTCCCATTCCAAATCCAAACGTTAGGGTGGTAATCCATTCCTATTTCCCTAGAAAGATTTTTGGACCATTCCCCATCAAGCGAGGCCCACTTAGTCAGACGGTCTAGATCTCTAGATGAACAATCAGTCCCACATGTACAAAATCTTGTGTGGCTGCATGCTTGACTCCTCCCATCCGGGGGCTTCTCACAAATGCTCATTTTAGAGTGCCCTAGCTACTCATACCAAAGTGACAATCATATGCAAGTTCGGCCGTTCATCAAATAATCAAAATAAACAAATTTTAATTCTAAGTGACTTAGAGTTGTTTAATTAGGTTCATCCACTTGTAACGTGGGCAGCATATTTAGGAAATTCTGCCAAGTGAGAAAATAAAGAGACATAGTGCACATTCAATGTATCTAGCAGTGGCCCTCTCGATAATTAGACCCCCAAATTTTGGATCATTGCACATTTTCCTTAGGGGGCCACCTGATAAACAACTTTTAATTCATACATGCGGGCCACTTTGGCCCATGTAGGCCGCTCCTATAAGGCCTGTTTGATTTTTATTTCACAGGAAAAATACGGTGTAAATAGTCATCATTATTTACATTATTATTTCTTTCTCTTATTTTAAAGTTGGCATTGACTGGTTGAAACTAAAACAAAGGCGGGCTCTGAGTAGTGGCTCACCACCGATCTTACACCAACATAGTTGTTGTGACAGGATGGTTGCTGTCGGTAGCTACGTAGTGGGGCCCACCCTCCACCAGTTTCAATACACTATCTTTTATGTCACATCAACGTTCAACGTACAATGCCTCTGTACACGTACCCAGGTCTTCACATTCAACGCCAGTAGTATGTTCTGTCCCCCAGAGCAGGATTTTTTCAATTTCCGTTGAAAATAACAGGTCTTGGTTACAAAGTAGCCATGTTCTCTATTTTTTTTTTAAAGGAGCGAGGTCACTATCTTTTTGTTGGAAGGAGCGGACTTATTCTTTATTTTTATTTTTCAAACCCACCACAAGAACATGTTCAGGCAGTCAAATTGCTGCACGTGAATTTTATTAGCCATGCAAAACTATGGTGAGCTCATGATAAGGTCTAAAAAGGGCTCACGTCATGTACAGCATGGACATGTGCATGTTCCTAACTTCTTACTTGGACGTTCCATATTATATAGAAAACCATATTGTCAGCACAATTCCCCACCTTAGTACTTTGTAAAAAATAATAACAATAATAATAAGTAAATAGTTTCCATTATTATAATTTCATTTGATGAGCACAGCTTTTTCTAATGTTTTTCGGACTGCCCTAAGGTTTTTGGGACAGCCCCACCAATTGTATCTCGCAACGTCTTTTCACCACCAAGGTTTGTGGTGACCACCTAATCCGTCCTTAGATACGCTTTATTTCCAAAAGCAAGCAGGAAAACAACAAAGAAACTACAGAAAAAGTCAAGAAAATTCCATTGCAATGGTGGAGATAGAGGAAGAAAATCTAACATTCCAAGTCCCTTCCAATTCCAAATCCAACGTTAGTGTGGTGGTCCATTCATGGTCCACTAGAGAGATTTTTGGACCATCCCCCATCAAATCAAGCCCACATAGACAGACCAAGGGAAGAATGGGATTCATGTTGCGCAGCACACCAACAACGCCGGTAAACCGAGATCCAATATCCGGTCTCACCCACAAACGATAAACAAGAAGTAATAATAACTAGAAAAGGAATCACACAAACCAACAATCCACAAGACAGAGATTTACGTGGAAAAACCCCAACAAGGGTAAAAAACCACGGGTGCAAACTTCACTCTAAAGAAAACGAAGTTACAAACAATACACTTACCTTCTCCTATGCTCCCATGCACAGAGATGACCCTTTTGCTAATCCTCTTGCCTTTTTCTCACCTTAGACATATAGAAGCCCTAATCCCTATTCCTAATCCCGATTTACAATCCTTTATATAGTAAACCTTGCAATTAGAACACTAAATAGGAAACCAGTGCTTTGAGTCCGCGGCCGGTCGGGCGCCCAGTCGTAACTGGGTCGGGCCCCCGGCCATTACAAAATACGTCCAGCAACAAAAAGGTAAAACAGTGTATTATCGGGCGCCCGGTCACTTTGACCATCGGGCACCCGACCGGTTACAAAACAGTCTAGTGGCTGATGGGTTAAAACATATGAATATCGGGCGCCCGGTCATTAGACCGTCCGAGCGCTCGACCATCCTCTGTTGAGATTTGTCTCCACACTCAACAATCTCCCACTTGGAGACACATCACCACATGATCCTTCATCTTCTACATCCGGAGTGCACCACCTCCCAGTCTTCAAGCCTGAAGACCAGTCAAAGCCGAATAGAGCTTCAACTTCTCCCGTGTGACCGCCTTAGTCAACGAATCTGCAGGATTCTCACTTGTATGAATCTTCTCCAAAGTAATCGATCCATCTTCCAGTAACGAATGTATGAAGTGATATCTGATGTCAATATGCTTGGTCCTCGAATGAAAGGTTGAATTCTTAGCCAAGTGTATTGCACTCTGACTGTCACTGTACAGCTTGCAATCTGCTTGCTTCTTCCTCAACTCTTCCATAAAACCTTGCATCCACACCATCTCCTTGCATGCTTCTGTATCTGCAACATATTCTGCTTCCGTTGTACTGATGGATACTATCTTCTATAAGTGAGAGATCCAACTGACTGCAGCACTACCCAGGGTAAAGACATACCCTATAGTGCTCCTTCTATTGTCGATATCCCTTGTCAAATCTGAGTCGACGTAGCCTTGTAACTTAATTTTCGATCCTCCATAACACAACCCTACATCCACAGTACCTACCAGGTATCTGAGGATCCACTTTACAGCTTCCCAATGTTCTTTCCCGGGGTTGTTCATGTACCTGCTAACAACTCCCACTACTTGAGCAATATCTGGCCTCGTGCTAACCATAGCATATATGAGGCTCCCTATGGCTGACGCATAAGGGACTTTAGCCATGTAGTCCCGTTCCTCCTGCGTCTTAGCTCCTTGCTCCTTAGAAAGCTTAAAGTGGTTGGCTAATGGAGTGCTAACCGGCTTAGCACCTCCCATGCTGAATCGATCAAGTACCTTGGCTATGTACTTTGCTTGTGACAAAACTAGCTTCTTATTTTTCCTGTCACGCTTTATCCCCATGCCTAGGATTTATTTTGCAGCTCCTAAATCCTTCATGGCAAACACTCTAGACAGTTGTCTTTTGAAATCTGAGATGTCCTTCATGCTTGATCCGGTCACAAGCATATCATCAACATATAGAAGAAGGATAATGTACGACGTATCAAACTTCTTCAAGTAACAATAGTGGTCTGCATGACATCTCTTGTACTCGTTTCCCGACATGAAACTGTCGAACTTCTTGTACCACTGCCTCGAGGCCTGCTTCAGACCATATAGACTCTTCTTCAGTCTACACACCTTGTTCTCCTTTCCTGGTGCCACATATCCTGTCGGCTGATGCATATACATCTCTTCTTCAAGGTCTCCATGAAGAAAGGATGTCTTAACATATAACTGCTCTAGATGTAAGTCCTCTATAGCCACTATGCTCAAGACTATGCGAATCGTAGACATCTTCACCACAGGTGAAAATGTCTCTGTAAAATCGATACCTGCCTTTTGTTGGAACCTTTTCACAACTAGTTTAGCCTTGTATCGTTTCGAACCATCGTGCTCCTCCTTCAGTCTGTAAACCCACTTGTTATGAAGAGCTTTCTTGCCCTTGGGTAGAGTGACTAGCTCCCACGTATGATTAGACTCAAGAGAGTCCATGTCATCTTCCATGGCTTGCTCCCACTTTAACCCGCATATCTGACCGTAACGCCTCTTCAAAACACTCTAACTCACCATTATTTGTCAGCAGTAGATAATGTAAGGAGGGTGAGTATCGGACCTTGGGTCTCCTCTCCCGAGTAGACCTCCTCACAACCAGTGTCTGCGGCTCTGCCTCATTATGCTCCTGTGCATGCTCATCCTATGGCACTGTAACACCCGTGTTCGGTAACTCTTCCAACTCTACAAATTCCTTCCCATCGGCCTTGTTTTGCTTTTGCTGCACACTGTCCTTATGCATCACTTTTTCATTAAAGACTACGTCCTTGCTTCTTATGAATTTTCCGTTCTCAATATCCCAAAACCGGTAGCCAAAATCATTCTGCCCGTAGCCTATAAATGTGCACCTCCTGAACTTCGCATCCAACTTGTTTTTGTGCTCTGCATCAATGTGAACATAAGAAGTGCAACCAAACACTCTGAGATGTGCAAGGTTCACCTCTTTTCTAGTCCACGTTTCTTCTGGTAGCCCACCATCCAATGGTGTTGATGGACTTTTATTGATGAGATATACGACAGTATTCACAGCATCTGCCCAAAAGGTCTTGGGCAACTCTACATGTAGCCTCATGCTCTTAGCGCGCTCAAGGATGGTCCTGTTAATGCGCTCGGCCACACTGTTCTACTGCGGTGTCTGTAGACACCCCACCTTCGGCTACACTGTTGGTAGAGATAGCTGGATGAATGGAGGACCATACCCCCAAATCCCAGGTCCAAACTCAGCCAAACTCACCCTTGTAAGCCCCATTCCATAGTCCAGTTCAAGCCTGAATCCAGTCAACCCAGTCCTAAACACCACCCTGAAAAACCCCCAATAAGAAAAGCCAGTCAAAAAATCCCAAAAAAGTCAAACTCACTGAGTCAACCCGCTGAGTTAACCCGCTGAGTCAACTCGCTGAGTCAACCCGTCGAGTCAAAACACCGAGCCAAAACACCGAGTCAACCCGTCGAGTCAGATCACCGAGTCGACCCGCTGAGTCAACTCACTGAGTCAACCCAGCGAGTTAAACAGCAGCCCCGAGGAAGCAACCGTACATCGCTGAAAACCGAGGAACGGCCGTACGGGCGGCCCATAGCAGGCCGCCCGAGATAAATTACGCGGAATGCCACTCTCCGCTGCTATAAATTCCCCCCTCCCCTTCTCATTTCATAATCCATTCGAAGCCCTTTCAGCCCGAGTGCGATCTGAGTCCCCTTTAGTCCATTTTTCCACCAAGGAGAGCCCGAGTGAGGAGAGCCTAACCCTGGTCCAGCCCAGCCTGACCACTGGTCCAAGCCTCCCAAGCCATCCAAGTCTTGATCCAGCCACTCAAAGCTAATCCTTGCGACACCTCCGTCCATCCAGCTACTCTTTTCCAGCATCATCTCATTCGCATCTAGCATAAGTGCAACATTTACTTTTCTTCCAACCCCCCTGCTTCACTACAAGCACCTTGATTATTCAAGCACACCGCATATGTCTTAAATTAAGCACCTGTCAGTTCGAGCGTATGCTCTGGGCTTGCCCGTTGTTGGAACCTGCCCATCAGAAACTCTTACTATTCAGACCTGCATTCATGCACATATCACTATAAGCACTTTGAATATTCAAGCACATAGCATGCATCATCTGGCATAAAGCACCTGTCAGTTCGAGCGTACGCTCTGGGCTTGCCCGTTGTTGGAACCTGCCCATCAGAAACTCTTACTGTTCAGACCCGCATTCATGCATCATGTCATCCATGAGAATATACGAGGATTAAACTAGACTTTCAAGTATTCGATCGATTCTGTGAAGTAGATACCGTACTTCGGTACGGGCAGTGTGTGGGGTGCTTAACCTCTTCCCATCCTGTAACCGTGATCCCTTACCTCGAATCTCTGACCGCAGATCAACAGGAGTCATTTTAGAGGAAGGAATCTTCGGATTCCCTTCTCTAACGTTTGTACGGGGTCTAACCGACTGTAGATTCGAAGTAACTGGCTAGTGGCGACTCTGGTCTTATATAAACTCATTTTAACACATCCAGCTTAACACGACAACTAAACAAAGCCCTCGAGAACGAGGCAAGCCAGTGGCACAAACGGCGATTTCGCACTCACGCATCATCCTCTCCTTCTTTTCCCGAAAGGGGAAGGGGCGAGAACAACGTCGTGTGGGAGCGCGGAAAATGGCGAGGGTCCACAGAATGGCGACTCCACTGGGGATTTGCTAGTCCCACTAGTTGTGATCCGACTTGAAAAACAGAATCCTTCCCGTACTTGAAAGTCATTAATCCTCATACAATCTCATCTGCATTGCATTCTACCCAAAACAAACAAAAAAATAGAAAATACCAAAACCCTAAAAGAGTAGAGTATAGTCCTCACCATTGCGCCTCCTCGGGCTCAACGTACACGGAGACAACTTCCCTTCCGCAGCATAATCCGCACTCGGGCTCAACAAGCCATGTCCGACCACGAAGAAGAAACTCATTTCCTCCCCGCTCTTGAGATGACCGAAGCGCAACCTCCAGCGCAACAGCCCATTGATAATACGCCAATCATACAAGAATTGGCACAAGGAGTGAGAGCAATGCAAGAAATGCTCTTGCAATTCATGCAAGCACAAGCCACCGCAGCAGCCAACAATCAGGTTGGCCCAGTTCAGCAATCTCAGCAGCCATGCCGGGTCCTGCCGGCCTCCAGTTCGAATCAAGCACAACCATCGAAGTCTGCCCAAGACTACCGACAGCAGCCATCTCAACCCTTCGCTATGGGGCATCCTTCTCAATATCTTCCTGCAACGACAGGGCCATCTCAGAGCACTCCCGTCGCAGGGACTTCCAGTCAGCTTCCAGTCAATCTTGCAAACAACAATCTCAGTAGATCTCAGCATGTCCCCACCGATGGGACACCTTTTCAATTTCAGCACATCCCCGCCGATGGGATTTCAATTCAATTTCCAGCAACAGGGACAGCGCTGGCGAATGCCCACAACGGGGGTCAGTGTCAAGCCCACATCAATCAGCGGACAGTGGCGAATACCCAACAAGGGGGTCACTTCCCAGCATCTCAGCCTCCTGCAAACAGGAGCACCTTTCAATTCCAGCACATCCCCGCCGATGGGATTCCAGTTAATTTTCAGCAATCTTCAATTCAGCAAAATCCAGTTAATTTCCAGCAATCTTCAGTTCAGCAATTTCCAGTTAATTTCTAGCAAGTTTCAGTTCAACCTTCAGCACAATCTCCAGTTCAGTCACAATCCTTTCAAGCACCAGTTCATCAGAATCCAGTTCAGTCATCAAATCAGCTTCAGCAGCCCGCGGTTGCTTTTCAGCAAGCACATAGGGTCGAAGACATCGACCACTATGCCGAAGAAGAACGTGCCTTACTCCAAGAGGCACCAGTCGCTCGAATAGATCACTCAGGACTGGATGAGTTGCGGGAGCAGTTTCAGATCTTGCAAAATCAGCTTCAGCGACAGCAAGGAATCGACTTACCTTCGACCAAGTTCAGAGACTTGTGTCCTTTCCCAGATGCCCAAGTACCTCAAAACTTTGAGGTACCAAAATTCAAAAGATACGACGGCAGCGGTTGTCCCACAGCATATCTCAAGGCCTTCTGTGGAGAGCTGAGTGCAATCTCAGGAAATGAAGGGGCCCTCATTCGTTTGTTCCAAAAATCTCTGAAGGGCGATGCCCTAGATTGGTACACTTCACTGGACTGCCACCGCATCAGGACATGGGAGCAGCTTTCCCAGGCTTTCGTCGACAGATTCGCGTACAATCTCAACATGGCACCCAGAAGAGCCGACCTTGCGGCTCTCAGACAAAGGAGTGATGAAACACTATCAGCTTATGTGGGACGTTGGCGAGCTATGGCAGCCAGAATGCGAACACCTATCGACGACGAAGAACAAATCTCCATGATTGTTCATTCAACATATCCAGGCATATCCGGATATCTCATCTCGCATCCATATGCGAATTTCTCACAATTGATCCGTGCTGGAGAGCAAGTTGAAGCAGGAATCCGGGCCGGGACGATCTCCCCATGGCCTCATCAAGCCACTCCAGTCAAGAGGAACAGAGTGGAAGGAAGACCTATCGGGCACGGGAATGGAAACCGCAGTGGTTCTCCTCCCCGCCCAACAGAGGTAAACAACATCAACACCACTGCTCAAGAAAATCAACATGCTCCCCCACAGGACGTCAACAGTATCAGCAGAATCAAGTTCAGCATCAGCCTCAGCGGTATCATCCACAACCGAATCCTCAGCCACAACCACCTCGACAACAACAGCAGTTCAGAGGAAACGGTCAATACTCATATCAAAATAGGCAAAACTACAGGGAGTCCAGGAAATTTACTCCCCTCTCTCAACCACTCAGTCAAGTCATGGCTACTCTGGTGCAGAAGCAATTACTTACTCTAATGGCACCTAGGCCCCCTCCTCATCCTCTGCCACCGAATTACCGAGAAAATGAGTATTGTGCCTACCATCAAGGGTGTGGCCACGCCACTGATCGATGCTTCACTTTGAAGAACGCCATACAAGATCTGATTGATGACCGCAAGATTGTCATTTCAGTCCCTGGAACTCCTGCAGCAGCTTCCACCAACATTCTTCAGAATCCTTTGCCTCAACATCAGACAGACCCCAGTTCATCTCGAGGTCCCACCGTCAACAGTATAGAAGAAGAAGAACGCCTCGATCACTTCTTCTCCCCCATCCAATCCATTCATGCCTACACCTATGGGCCGACAAATCCTCCTCCAATCTTGCAAGGGGCAGGTCCCTTTCTTCCTTCAATCTCCGAGCCAGTAGTACTCGAAGGAGCACTTCTATACAATGTGCCAGTTGTGCAAGGGGCACCTTACGGCCCCTCATGTTGGGAACCAGTCGTCCTAGAAGGAGCACAATCATATATCGAGCCCACATACGAACCTGTCATCTTGCAAGGGGCAACTCAAGAACAATCCAATCCACAATGGAGGGATTATACTCATCAGCAACAAGAACCCGTTGTATTGGAAGGAGCTCCTCCAGTTGAGCAGGTCATATTGCAAGGGGCAAATCCTAGAGGCGTGTCAATCACACTACGACAGCTGAGACGAACAGAGAAACCCCCTGCCATATCAAGAGGACCAGTATTCATTCCATGGGAGCCTCCTGCTCCAGGAACAGTCAAGCCAAGACCACGACCTTATGTGGTCTATGAAGACAAGCCTCGATATTACCCCTTCAGCACAGGCAACAATGTAGTTCTCAAGGCAAAAGCTCCATACGAGGAAGATCTGGTACCCACACCAGCACCGTTGCAAGAACCGGTGGTCCTAGAAGGCAAAAGGGAGGAAAACTACAAAGAGGTTCCATGGCACTATCCAGAATGTGCGGAAGTGGGGAACATGAATCCCAATGGGCATTGCATCCGAAGAGATAATCAGAACAGAGGTGATCCCAAAGGCACTCTCTCAGGCCTCGGCAACAAAATGAAGCCGCATACGATGTGGCAACTTAGCTCAAGTCAATCCCTGCTCAAATCTCAGTATGGGAGCTACTCTGCACATCTCGCATATACCTAGAAATGTTTGCCAAAACCTTGAGCGATGCTCACGTTTCCTCCGATACGGCACCAGAAATGATAGCTTTGATGATTGGACAACTCCTGGCTCCGCGCGCCATCACCTTCACAGATAATGAGTTGCCACCAGAAGGACGAGATCACGGGCGATCCCTCAACATAGCCTTACGATACAAAGACCTCTGCATCCCACTGGTCCTTATCAATAATGGCTCAAGCTTAAACGTCTGCCCACTCAAGACTGCGGAACGTCTGGGAATCAATCCTTCTTCATTCCGACCCAGCACCATATGTGTCAGAGCATTCGACAACACCCGCCGATCAGTGGAAGGGGAGGTTGACATAGAGGTACAGATAGGTCCGGAAATCTCTACCATCACATTCCAAATCCTGGATATATCAGCCTCTTTCAACATGTTGCTCGGGCGACCATGGCTGCACAAGGTTGGAGCTGTGCCATCAACCCTGCATCAACGAGTGAAGTACATCTGTGGAAATCAAGTGATCTCTATCCATGCAGAGAAAGAGCTCATCATTCCTTCCAATGCTGCTGCCACTGAACCAGACATCCCGGTCATCGATATCCAGCACTCTGAGGAAGACATCCCGTTTCACAGTTTCGAATTCGAGACTGTGAACTCTATCGCTAATCCAGAACCGATAAGGGTGGATCGTGTCTTTTCACCAGCAGAGCGTCTGAGCCTCAAATACCGAATGAAGAATCACTTTAAGTCCAGAAAGGTACTGCTGGTATATAACCAACGCAAATGGGGACTCGGATACAGGGCAACCTTCATGGACAAAAGGAGGAAGAAATTTCGGTGCTCACCCATCCAGTTCGTCAAGCCAGGAGAACCTTGCAAAGATCCAGGAGGGAATCAACAGACTGCACTACACAAAGGCCTCCCGATGAGCCTAGTTTGGGCCACGTGGCCCCCCATTCGATGGGACCAGATTCTCGAACCATCTAGGCCTCCAGAAGAAGAAGGAAATGATGAAGACGAAGAAGGAAGTCAAATACAGCAGCTTCAGGACCAGGTTACCCTGACACCTGCTCCCAACCAGCCCACGTCAGCATCAATCAACCAGGGGCACAACCTGCCCACTTCAATCAGCCAGGGACACAACCTGCCCACTTCAATCAGCAAGGGGCACAACTTGCCCATCTCAGCACCAATTAGCAAGGGACACAACTTGCCCATCTCTGCAAAGTCAACTTCATCAATCATTAGCCAGGGGCAGAAGCAGCCCATCCATTGGACCAAGAAAGGGAAGTGGCCAGCCCTAGATTGGTTTGATGTCCAGATTCCAAACATGTGTCTCACTGTGGAACCAAATGAATTGCAGTGCGAGGTAAGTGATTCGGGAGGGACTGAGTACGACTCAGATCTCGAACCCGACCAGCGAGAAATCATGGTCGTTGGGCCAGACCGTGACTCTTCGCCCAAATCATCAACCCCCATCTCTTCAGGGGAGGAAGTGTGGGGTCCTGAATGGTCATCTGTTCCCCTAACTTTTGAATCAGCCAAAGAGCCATCTGAGGGCTCTGGCTTAAAAAAAAAAACGCCTGTCTAGGTAACGATCGGAACTTTGGGACAAGTTGGGCTCAATCATGGTCTGTAATGCCCACTTGTTCAAAGTCCCATGAATTTCAAAAACCCAAAAAAATTAAAAACTTTCAAAAGCCAAAAACATCTAGCATTTCAATTTCAGAAAAATCTCAAGAACCAAAAAACATTTCTTTTCCTGCAGTCAGTAGTGTGCCAAGTTCGTCTAAAGAGTTGCATGAGTTTGAAGTCGAATCATATGATTTCGACATCGAATTAGACTTCGAGCTCATGGGTCTGGACGAAGCTCGGGATGAGGAAGATGATGATCCAGCTCCCGAACTAGAGGATCTCCTCAAAAAGTTTGAATCTAAAGCCAATGTTGTAGCCGATGATTTCGAGATAGTAAACTTGGGGACACCTGAGATCCCTAGGGAAGTACGCATTGGAAAATCGTTGCCACCTCAGATGAAACAGAAAATGATAGAGTTCCTAGCTCCAAGATTGTCCAACTTCGCGTTCTCATATGAAGACATGCCGGGGCTCGATGAAGAGCTCGTTGTACATCATCTACCAACCAAGGCAGATATGAAGCCAGTGAAGCAGAAACTTCGAAGAATGAAGCCAGAATGGGCTTTGAAAGTCCGAGATGAAGTCATCAAGCAGTACAATGCGGGATTCTTGGTAGTCTCCAACTACCCTGAATGGCTCGCCAACATCGTACCAGTACCAAAGAAGGACGGCAAGGTTCGAATGTGCATCGACTTCCAAGATCTCAACAAAGCCAGTCCAAAAGACGACTTCCATTTGCCACACATCGACACTCTGGTCGACAACACTGCTGGATACAAGATCTTCTCATTCATGGACGGGTTCTCAGGTTACAATCAGATTAAGATGGCTGTCGAAGATCGCGAGAAGACATCGTTTATCACTCCCTGGGGAACCTTCTGTTACAGGGTAATGCCGTTCGGTCTGAAGAACGCAGGAGCAACATATCAGTGAGCAATGGCAGCATTATTCCACGACATGATGAACAAAGAGCTTAAAGTATATGTGGACGACATGATCGTCAAATCTCACACAATTGAAGGACACTTTGAAGATCTGAAGAAGTTATTCAACATATTAGAGAAGTACAAGCTCCGCCTCAACCCACAGAAATGTGTCTTCGGTGCAATGGGAGGCAAGCTCCTCGGCTTTATGGTGAGCGAGGATGGCATCAGGGTCGACGAGACCAAAACCAGAGCAATCATCGAGATGCCCCCTCCTAGAACAGAGAAAGAAATTCGTGGCTTCTTTGGCAGAATTCAATACATCAGTCGCTTCATCGCACAGCTCACACCTATTTGTAAGCCCATTTTCAAGCTCCTTCGGAAGAACGTTCCAAAAGAATGGAATGATGATTGCCAAGTCGCCTTCGATCTCATCAAGAAATATCTCATGAATCCTCCAGTCCTAGTGCCGCCCGCTCCCGGACTACCACTATTGTTATACATCTCAATAGCAGCAGAAGCCATTGGCTGTGTCCTTGGCCAACACGACGAGATCGGGAAGAAGGAACAAGCAATATACTATTTGAGCCGAAAGTTCACCGACTACGAGACCAGGTATTCCCCGATCGAGAAGACTTGCCTCGCCCTAGTCTGGCCAACTCAGCGACTCCGTCAATACATGATTGCATTCCCTATTCTCCTCCTCGCTCACATGGATCCGCTCAAGTACCTGTTCGAGAAGCCGGCAATCACTGGAAGGATAGCTAAATGGCAGCTACTCCTGTCTGAGTTTGACATCACCTATGTCACTCAGAAGGCAATCAAGGGGCAGGCCCTCGCCGATCATCTTGCCGCTCACTCACTCCTGGATTATCAACCGCTCAAGACGTTCTTCCCTGATGAAGATCTCTTGCTTATTGAAGAAGAAGAAAAGAAAAAAGGTGAGTGGACGTTATTCTTCGACGGCGCAGCAAATTCTAAAGGGAGTGGTATTGGAGCAATCCTCTACTCTCCAAATGATGTCCCTATTCCTATCTCGAGGCGCATAGCATTCGAGTGCACCAACAACATGGCAGAGTATGAAGCATGCATCGCTGGCTTAAGGGAAGCCATAATCTTGGGTGTCAAGAAGCTACGAGTGTTCGGAGACTCACAGCTTATCATCAATCAGACCAATGGCGAATGGAAGACCAAAGACGAGAAGTTGATACCATATCATGTGTATCTTGACAATCTGATCGAAGAATTCAAGGAAATCACCTTCTCATACATGCCCAGAGCCAAGAACCAGTTTGCAGATGCTCTCGCCACACTTGCATCAATGCTCGAGATACCAAAAGGAGCTTCAGAATGGGAGCTCACAGTTGAAGTTCAAGAAGAACCTGCCTTTTGCCTGCAAATAGAAGAAGCCGAAGCTGTCCCTGACAAACCCTGGTATGCCGACATCAAGCAATATCTCGAAACCCAGGAGTATCCAGAGTCAGCAACAGCAACAGATCGCCGAACCATCCAGCATTTGGCCGGCCAGTTCACCATCAGTGGCGAAGTTCTTTACAAGCGATCCTATAATCACATCCTCCTTCGATGCGTCGATGAAACAGAAGCTGCAAAGATCATGAAAGAAATACACGAAGGAATCTGTGGCCCACACATGAACGGGCACATGATGGCAAAGAAGATTCTGCGACTTGGCTACTATTGGCTCACCATGGAGACAGACTGTTGCCAGCACGTCAGAAAATGCTTCAAGTGTCAGGAGCATGCGAATCAAATCCATGCCCCATCATCAGAGTTATACAACCTGACCACCCCCTGGCCCTTCTCCATGTGGGGACTCGACATCATCGGCAAAATCAGTCCCAAAGCATCAAATGGTCATGAGTACATACTTGTGGCAGTCGACTACTTCACCAAGTGGGTAGAGGCAGCCTCCTACACCACGATTGCAGCATCTCAGGTGATCAAATTCATGAAGAACAACATCATATGCCGATATGGAATCCCTAATGCTATCATCACAGATAATGGGACCCCGTTTGTCAACAAGAAGATGGATGACTTCCTCAGCAAATTCAAGATTCAACGTCATCGATCAAGCCCCTACCGTCCCCAGATGAGTGGTGGGGTAGAAGCCGCAAACAAGACAATCGTCAGGATACTTGAGAAGATGGTCGTGACCTATCGAGATTGGTCAGATATGCTCCCATATGAACTTTGGGCCTATTGAATGTCTGTACGATCTGCTACGGGCGTTACTCCTTTCGAGCTTACCTACGGAATGGAAGCAGTCCTACCAGTCGAGGTGGAAACACCATCATTACGGGTATTACTAGAAAGCGAAATTGAAGAAGGAGAATGGCAACGGGCCAGATTCGATCAGTTGCAGCTAGCAGATGAAAAGCGCATGCGTGCACTAAGTCATTCACAGTGCTATCAGAAAAGGATCGCTCGGGCTTACAACAAGAGAGTCCGAAAAAGAAGTTTCAAGGTAGGCGACATGGTCATGAAGAAGATTCTACCGTCGCACCTTCCGGATCCCAGGGGAAAGTTCAAACCCTCGTGGGACGGGCCACTGATCGTCAGAGAAGTACTTCCCGGAGTCGCCCTCAGACTCACCAGCATGAGAGGGGTGGATCTTCCTGAGCCAACCAACGCCGACAACGTGAAGATCTTTCACGGGTAAGTCATTCTGACTTTATCAAGAGTTACTTTAATAGAGCTGAAGTCAAAAGGTCAAAGCTGAGACCTCTGAGAAATCATCCCGTCCACCAACAAGTGTTTCAAATAAAGGGATTCGAAAAGAGAAAAATACAAAAAAGAAAAGAGAGAAAAAGAATACAAAAGAAAAAGAAAAAAAAAGAAAAGAGAAAGAAAAAGGGAAGCCAAAGCAAGGCACCCAAAGAAAAAAAAAATTCAGTCCAAGAAGAAACACAGTCATCCATCCATTCATCTCAGAGGGGTTTTTAGCAAAGACTGACAGCTCTATTATCGTAGCTCAGGATAAGGGCCGAAAGACTGCCATCGGCCGGCAACGACGGATTCCCGACCTCTAGCCGCCGCAGTTATCCAGAGATCTAGAAAGAAAAAAAAAACAAAAAAAAAAGAAAAAAAGAAAAGAAAATGTGTGCCTAAACAAAGAGGGCGGAGTGAAAACCCGAAAGGGCGCTCCGAGTAAAAACAGTGGGCATACAGCGGACTTGGTGAAAACCCGAAAGGGTGCCGAGGGTAAAAACAGCATAGCTGCCAAGGGGCAGGCAAGATCAAACACCCGGGACGTGGTGAAAACCCGAAAGGGCGCCAAGGGCAAAAATGACGGGAAAATGCCGGCTGTAGTGAAAACTCGAAAGAGCGCTGCCGGCAAAAATGGCTCAAAAAGAAAAAGAAAAAAAATTTAAAAGTGCAGGTACCAAGAAAGCAGACGGTCCAGATCGGTTCAAGCAGTTACAGTTCAAGAACAAGAAGTGCAGTCAGGAGCGAAGAGCTCTACAAACTCTGACAATCTCAGGAAGCAAGAGTTTCCATTGCCTACATCTCTAGGGAACCAAAGGATCAAGCAAGTCAAATCTCAAGACATCGGTCAAATCATTGACCAAGCCCCAGTTCTGATTCCTATATCTCGACACAAAATACAGACACATTCACAAGACAACTCATGGCACAGTAGATTTTCAAACAGTTTTCTTTTCAATTAAACGCATTATATTTCTTTTACACATATCATATCATCTTTTTCAAAAAAAATACAAAAAAAAAAAAATTCATCATCATCAATCATATATGCAAAAAAGAATGTGCAGATGGCCAACACAATCAATCTCTACCCTCCTCCTCGGCCACATCAGGTAAGTCCTCTGACTCATAAAAAGATAATCTCGCTCTCAACCTGCTCACCTCCATACGCAGGTAATGCGCCTTATCGCGCTCAAGGGTACGGATCGTTGTCTCCTCATCAGACAACCTCTGATCGCAGCCAATCTCCTCGACATCATCTCACAATGATACCGAAGTGCAGAGATCTCAGACAGCAGATGGCCATGAGTGGCCAAAAGGAAGCCAGGATCGATAAACGGGCGCTCCTCAAAGGGTTCATATGAACCAGATGAAGAGCCAGCATCTCCAAGGATATCCTGCTCATCCTCGTCAACAGTCTGGTGCCAACAAGGGATACGTCGATACAAAGACTGCTCAGCAACCCAGTACTGATATGGGGCGGTCGCCATCGGAAAAGTCCGCAGCTCAAAACCCAGCAAACCAGCAGTCAAGTAACTCGCCCAAGAACAATCAATCCGGGTCCTAAAGTCAGAGGATCTGGATGGAAGTGCTCGACGCCCGATACCCGTGAAAGCGAAAAGAGGAACATCCTGCTCATATCCAAACTGCCGCAGGAACCGAATGGGATGATAAGAAAAGTAGGATCGAAAGCCTACCAACATCAGAGGAAGGCGGTGTGCATCACAAAGCACTGGAGGAAGTGAAAGCCAAGATGACTCCCAACGAACGTTCCAGTCACGAAGTTCAACAAACATCCTGCGATACAAGGGCTCGCTCATCCTAGCTGTATGAGGAAGAAACTCCATAATGTGTCGCATAAGGTCTGGGCGACGAGTGTTAGGAAAAGGTACAGAAACAGTCATCGAAAGACGCTCCCATAGCCAGACCTGATCACAAAAAGGAAAAGAAGTTCAGCTAGAGCAGAGCAATTCCTAACAAAGCAAGAGGAAAAAGGTGTAGAAAAGATACCTGAAGAAAGGCACAGCAGCCGCGAAGGACACGAGTGCGGCCCAGGGCGCAGTTAGTCAGCCCATTGAACAGTTCGGCCAAGATGAGAGAAATAATCCCCTGCCGTCGAATAGCTCGGCTCATCACTTCAAAAAGCAGAGGGTTCTGGGACCTGCGCCATCCCGAGAACAGCACCTCAGCAATCAAGCAGAACATCAGTGCGTTCCGAGCAAAGGTAGAACCGGCCGCACTCCGAGGACCCGAAAAAAGATCATACAGTAAGTCCAAGGAAAACACCACAGCATCCTGGCCACCGGCTGCAGGCCGAACAAGATAGGGGATCCCGAACCAGTTCTACGGTGTGGCAGTCTTCGATGACGTCTTCGGCGAAAAATACTAAGTATAATCCCAAGGAAGGCCTGTCAAGCGTGCAAGCTCCTCCAAAGAAGGCCCCATCTCCATATCGTTAAACGCAAACAAGTTCAACGAAGGGACCCAGTCAATCAAGGCAGCTCCGAGCATCCTCCAGTCAATATCAACTCTGGCCATATGGATCAGACTGTCGAAGCCATAGGACTCCAAATCTCGAATCTCATAAGCTGACAAACTGTCAAGCCAAGCAAGCAGTCGTGGTGAGCAAGAAGGATGAGGAAACAGCTGACAAGTCCTCACTGGTACCCCCTCCAGCACAAAAGGCCCAGAAGTCAATAATGGCTCATCAAGGATCGGAAGGTCAACGGGCGAAGGAGAAGGAAAAGCTGGAACCTCTGCAGACTCGACAGCCCCTGACCTGTCCCCAGTAACGGCTATGTCTGATATAGTCGCATCACTATCGGAAACTGTCACAACCTCAGCCGCACAGGAAGACTCGCCCACCTCATGAACGGAGTGCGCAAAGGACCAATGACTAAGAGAAGGACAATGCTCCCCATCAAAAGAACTATCAGTGAAGATCACACCGCACATCGTGGCATCCTGGCTAATCTGACCGTCGAAGAATACATCTGAACCATCAAAAAGGGTCCCGGCAACCCCGATCGAAGAATCAACGGTTAAATCTGGACCTGCGGTCCCCTCCAACAGGAAATCATGAATCCAATCATCATCCTGGCCGATCAAAGGGATCATCGAGGCATCCACACCGTCCATCATCAGGGGGACATCATCAATGACCACATCAAGTCCACCCAAGCAAGTATACTGCACATCTCGGCCCTCTTCCAGAGCATCCAAACCGTCAAAGGTACCATCTGAACCATCCATCCCATCCAAGCAGGAGATCAGCCCATCTATGTCCATCATGGTCCCATCACCACCATCCATCACATCATCCATGGGGCCCACACTCAAGGGATGCATAGCCTCACCTATGTCCCATCCCATCATCCTATCTATACCATCCATTCCTCCCATAATGAGGGGCCCATTCAAATCTGAAAATCCAGCCATCCCACCATTAATGGAGCCATTTAAAACTCCACCAACCACCATCCCTAGCCCCTCATCAATGCCTCCATTCAATGCCCTATCTCCACCATCCATTAAAGGAATCCCTCCATCATTAAAGCCCTCACCAAGTGCTGGAGTGTGGGACCCACCAACCTCTCCCACTATGGCCCATAAATTATCATCCAAAGCTGCCCAAGAAAAGACAAAATGGGAAGAGGACAAAATGAAGAGAAAAGACAAGGAGAAAAGAAGATTCATGGCTGAATCGAATAGCTCAGTACAGAGAATGTGGGGGACAGGAGAAGGGGACAGCAGGGAATGTCCGAACTAGAGCCAGCCCAGGCCGCTCAAGAGACAAGCCCTGGGCGGCCTGCTCTGGGCCGCCCGTACGGACACGGATCCCCTCTCTCTGCGGGATTGGCTCCGGGGTTCTTGGTAGGTGAGGCTGACAATCCACGTCAGCAGATGGTGCTCCGTGGGCCGCCCAAGGCTCCGGTCTACTCCAGATTTCGACTGAGATTGATCAAGATCATATAAAAGGTGCCCCACCGGTCCAATCACGAAGCAATGCAGCCAGAATATGGTTGATCAAGTCAAAAAGAAGGAAAGGTGATCAAGTGGGGGCCACAAGCAATCCAAGCCATTCAAAGACCAGATCACCATGATCTGAACCATGGAAAAACTCGCATGGGTCATCAAACAACAAGGTCAAAGGGCTGATCATCAAAAGGACCAGAATCCAAGATCTAATCATCAAGTGGGCCCACAAAGCCAAGTCAAGTGATCTGAGATGTTCAAGCCGTCATCCATACCATAAGAAGCCTTCTTAGCCTCACAAGTCATCAAAAGAGGTGCCCCAAAGCAAAGCCGAGGTCTCAAGTGGGCCCACAGGGCCGAATCTATCAATCTGAACCATTCAAGGACTAGATCATCAGGATCCAAACCATTGGAAAGCTTAGTCAAGTCATGGAGCAGCAAGATCGAAGGTTCGATCGTCAAAAGAAGTGCCAGAATCCAAGATCTAATCATCAAGTGGGCCCACAAGGCCTAACCAAGCAATCTGAACCGTTCAAGTCATCATCCATGCAGTTAAGAAGCCTCATCTTCCGCAAATCATTAAGGAACAAGTCAAGGGTCAAAGCGTCCAGACATCATCAAAGAATTTGAGACAAGTCGAAGACTGTATATTCATTCAAAAAGAGCTTGATACAAAAGAAGATAAAAGTAAAAGTACAAGGCCATACAAAGCAGAACACCCAAGCAGGCTACAAGTCGCCAACATAGTCATCATCGTCCCTCCTCGCGTCCCGCTCCCGACGATAAAGATCCATCAAAGGAGCAGTCACCGAACCTCCAGCATACCTGCGACGGCCACCTGGAACATAAAGCGAAGGAAGCAGAGGCCCCTGGCCGAACAACAGATACCACTCATCATAATCACGATCCGGGATCGTGAAACGAAATCCGAGCTGGCCTGCGAGAGCCTCAACTCTCTCATCAACTGGCATCCGTACAGTTGTAGGAGGTGCAGAACAAGGGACCCGAGCCACCCCAGTGACTTGCCGAAGCAACCTCTCCCCCAGGTACCACTGAAAAGATTCAGCGTCGGAAAGCATGATACGGAGACATGAAGCATCGTATGCCTCCACACGCTGAGGGGTATAATAGAGAGGGAAACTGGCATACGGCATCCGAGCGAGCTGCAGTAAATGAGGTCACCACGATCAGTTACAGTACGGCACGAGGGGTAGGGAAAGCTAGATACTTACGTCTTCCACGGTCAACCCGTCTATGTCAGCACGCCAATTGTCCCCGGGAACTCGGGAGTTCCGCTGACGGTTTTGCTGGTGCCAGTACATGTGGCGATACTGAGAGGGCTCAATATCATCCCGCATCCTCGGCGCGAGATGGGGAAAATGGTCATAAAAGCAGGTCTGGACAAAAGCACGTCTAATGATCAGAGAGAGAAAGAAGGCGAAAACCCTTCAAGAAAGGTGAAAGAAGAGATACCTCAACGACAGGCCAGAAGCCTGTGAAGGACCGGCTATGTCGACAAGTCTTGTCCAGACCTTGAAAGATACGGGTCAAGATAGCCCCATTCCAGTTATAGGGATGATGAAGATCCTCGACTAAACGAAGAAATTTAGGATCAACCCTCTCATTCGCATGGCAGAAGAGGAAGGACCCGAAGGCATAAGTGATCATGGCCCGAGCTTTGTGGAGTGCCCCTCGCTCGGTAGTGGGGATGACGGAGGCAAAATTATTGTAGAACCATCGCATCTTTACTTGATGGCCTTGGAATTCACCCTCGGGTGGGACATCACCAACAAGCCGTAGCCAGTCAGTGGAAGTGAGAGGAGCCAGAGAGCTGACTTGAGGAACAACTGTTCCATGAAACGGGAAGCCTATTTGCATGTAAATGTCCAAGGGGGTTATTCCCCATTCCCCACAAGGGAGCTGGAAGGTGTGGGTCTCATCCCGCCACCTCTCGCAAAGGGCCGCGAGCCTCATGTGGTTAGCATCGTTATTATGGAAACGTAAGGTGAGGAGGCCAGCAAAAGGAGTACCATCCAGTACTCGTTCAAGCAAGGGCTGTGGATCCTTCACCCAGTAGTCCTAGCGATCCCTGGTACCTCGACCCTTAATAGCGGGAAGAGGTTGATGCTCCATAGCTAAGGAACACATGTGGTCCCCTTCGGCGGACGATGAAGGCAGGATCATTTTCATCAATCACTCGGTGACCTCTGGTACCATCCGCCATTGAATCCTACAAGCTTGGCAAGGTAAGTCCCTATCCATTACCCATTAAAATCCAAATTATCATCCAAGAAACCCATGGGATTGGACTCACATTCAAATGTAAAATCTAAAGTCCAACTCCATGTGTCACTTAGGATATGTGTTGAGCCCAAGTAAGGCCCACCTTAAAGAAGGTAGCATGGCATGCCTTAGGCAAGAAAAGTTTATCATCCAAGGACACATTTTGGACAACAAATGCACTCAAGTGCCACGAGATCAACAAAGGATCTTAATGAAGCTCCTCTTCAAAGTCCATATGTGGCCAAAAGATTGATCCACTTTTATGCCAAAGCCATGATTCTCACTTAAGATGTTTCCATTTTTTTTACACATGTGCATGGACAAGTGGGGAATAGAAAGGAAGTGGGCCCCCAAGAGCAACCCAAATGCCTCATCTCAATGGATTGGAGAGAGCACATCGCCCACTTTGAAGAACATGAGGACCCATTCATGGGTTAACCATGGGCAACCTTATGTGCCTCATCTTGATGAAAGTTTTGACCATGAGAATACAACATGGCGGTCCACCCACAAACATATGGAATCAAAGAGGCCAATGGTAAAAATTTTGATGCACATAGCCCACATGAGGAGTCAAAGTTGGAAATGCCCATGTAAAGGCAAGTTTGGGCAACTTATGTGCACCAATTTCTTTACCAAAAAGGGAGACCATTTGAGCACAAGAGGGCATGGCTTGATAAGTCACCCAACCATCATGAAAATGGATAAGAATGGTACACATAGCCCACTTGAAGATCAAAATCTGAAATGTCCCAAGGCATGGGACAAAAATGGGGAACTTATGGGTATCATTCTTTCCCACAAATTCAAAGAAAAACCACTCATATTTAAAATGATGGTGGAATGACCCACCAAGCCCCAAAGAAAGGATCAAGGAGCTATGGTTGCATGGATAGCTCACTTGAGGATCATCCATTCGAGATTGATAACATTAGAGGGAAACTCTTGAGAACCACATTCCTACCACAAAGAAAACCATTTGAACTTAGTGAGATTGTGGGAACAACTCACTCATGGGACTTGTAGATGGTCAAGTAGCTCAAGTCCTCCATCCATCAAAGAAAAAGCATGAAAAGAAAAATCCTACATGAACAAAGTGTAGTGGGGCACACATGGTTCAAAGAAGTGCCCAAGTTTCAATGAAGGCCCAAAAGCTCATCCACATGAAAAACTCCAAGGAGCCCACTACACCTTGTACAAGGATGTACATCATAATCGAGAAATGATGGAAGAGTTGGGCTACTTGTCCATATAAGCCCAACTAGGAAATCTAGCCCACTTGAGATCCAAATGAAAAATGGGCTAGCCACCTTGATCCATACACATGTGAAGAAAGATGGGGTCACCCAAAGTGAGCCCCATGAGCTCAAAACTTGAGATGGGCCCTACCATGACCATGGGCCCAAGTCTTGGAAAGAAGATGAAAAAGAAAAGAGAATTCCAAGGGAAATGACAAGAGAAAGGAAGTAAGAGGGAGCCCAAAATGAAGCATTGGGCCCACCAAATACACCAAGGGCCATGACTTCACTTTGAGCCCATTTGATACATATAAAAAGAGGCCCAATCCCCATGAAAAAAAAATAGAGTATTTTGCCATGTACACTTGATGACATGGCAAAATCACCCTTTACATACACATGAGGGGAGTGTGAAAAGAAGAAAGAAAAAATGAAGTGGAGAGCTTGCAATGTCCTTCTCCATGCACCACCTTTGAAAAAGACCTGAGATCTAGAAAAAGGTCAAGAATGCTTGGGCCCACCTTCACACCTCTTGGAATAGCTACATGGAAAAAGAAAAGAGTCATGAGAAGAGAAAATGAAGAAGGAAAAGGATAAGAAAAGAGAAAGGAAGTGGTCCATACCTTTGCCACTCACCAAAGAGGGACCACCTTGCTGTCTCAAAATGTCTCTAAGGGCCACCACTTGAGAGAAGCAAAGGACCACCAAAGAAGAGAGAGAAAACTTGAAAAAAGAGAGAGTATGAGAGAGAGAAGAGAGAGATTGCACGTTGAGGGGGGCAAGGGTGCCCCATGTTATATAGAAAAGGGGAGAGCACCCTTTTACCCAGCCCACTGAAGAGACCAGAAGGTAGAGACCGTCCGGGCGGCCCATGGGAGGCCATCCTAGCCCCTACCTATGTGAGATGACTTCTCACCCCCTCTCCTTGGGAAGAACTCCTCCTTGGGAAGGGTGGTTGCAAGTGAATCTTGTACCTCCACGTAAGAATGAAGTGATGGAAGAGAATGGTGAGAAAAAAAGGAAGAAATCTCACCAAAATCTCATCTCATGTGAAATGGGTGAGAAATTGGGTTGATGATGTGGAAAAGTACCATAGAATTTTTAAAGAAAAGAAGGAAAATTTGACTTGGTCAAACAATGATCTCAACCATCCAAGGATATGACCTGATGATCCGAACCATTCCAAGAAGAATTCCCACCTGGATTGCTGCTCGCTTGTACAGATTTTGGTCCGAAGACCTTAAACTACGTCGGGATCGACATCCCGAGAGATTTTTAATAAAAGCCGGTATCGGTCTTGATCGCTCGAATTAAGATCCGACGACACCAAGTACTTTAAAAAAAAAATGTCTTTCCTGTTTTGCGCAATACGGGTCCGAAGACCTTAAACTACGTCGGGATCAACATCCCGAGGGATTTTAATAAAAACCAGCATCGATCCCAGTCTTTAAGACTAACATCGGATGATCTGGATCATTTCGAAAAACAAAAAATATATCACCAGCCCCTCTTTTAAAGTTTGTGGGTCCGAAGACCTTAAACTACGTCGGGATCAATATCCCGAGGGATTTTCAATAAAAGCCGGTATCGGTCTTGATCAAGATTCGCTGACACCGGACATTTTTCAAAAAAAAAATGTGTTTGCCCCCTTTTGTACAGTTTTTGGTCCGAAGACCTTAAACTACGTCGGGAACAAAATCCCGAGAGATTTCCAATAAAAACCAGTGTCAATCTTGACCGTTCAAAATTGAGATTTTCTGACCTGGAACAGTTTTCGAAAATCATAAAAAAGAATGTACTTTCAGCATGTACATAAAGTTTTTTTTATGGTCCGAAGACCTAAAACTACACTGGGATTAATTTCTCGGGGGACCTTTCTCGCTTTCAACTAAAAACCGGCATCGGCCTCGACCGTTGGGATCAAGGTCTGATAACCCAGATCATTTCAAAAATACCAAAAATATTTTAAAGTTTCCACAAAAACCAGCATCAATCTCGATCATTCGAGCTGAAATCTGGAACTTTTTCCAAAAAACACAAAAAAAAAATGATTCACCAAAAATTTCAACTGCACAAATTCATCTCCAGTGGTCCGAAGACCTAAAACTACACTGGGATTAACTTCTCGGGGGCTTTCTTTCCTAACCTGTTCCAGGCATGGCTGACACTTGATCGTACGGGTGTCTGGAATCTTCTAAACAGGTAAGGACTGAGGCGGGCATAACTCCGCAACCCTGATCGTGTTGAACGCATCGTGATAGACAACCTTGATTTGGAAGTCGCTGTTGAATCTGACGGATGTTCCCTGTTCCTAAAACTCATGAAGGGGATTAAGGCTATTGGGAGGTGAAGCGCACCCTCACGGAATTGTGAGCAACGTAAGGCCCCAAACTGAATTGACTAAGGGAAATGTGAGGATGTGACCCATTTTGTGGCCGAAGGAGTCCGTCAGACGATACGTGGTCTATGTGCATTGCACATGAGGAACAAGCAACTTTGTGGGTGTGTTGACTGAAAACCCTCAAGAATCTCCTCATCCGAAGATGTAAAACTACGGCACTTAACTGTGTGAGACTCGTCTTGCTCGCTGACGTAAAATGGATCAGGTGCCTTACCAGCAGTAGAAGCTGGAAGTGGATGAAAATTCCATACTTTTTCCTGCATTTCAGAAAAATCACAAAATACAAAAACATTACAAAATCACCTCTTCAAAAAATCACAAAAAATATTTCCCTTGCTTTCAAATCAAATATTTACAAAAATCACAAAAAATATTTCCCTTGCTTTCAAATCAAATATTTTCCAAAAAATCACAAAAATATTTCCTTTGTTTTCAATAACCGATCTCTATCCTGACCACTCAGGTAAAGATTCGGACCACATATTTGCAAAAATTACAAAAATTGTCACTATCGCCCAGCACTACACTTAAGGAGTCTTGAACTCCACTCCCTTCACAGTATGGAATGACGGATCCAATCGCCCGTAAATTGGAATCTTGACCAAAACGGGCAACTAAACACCATCCCAATCACATGTATGCCCAGAGAACATCTTGAAGTCGGATAACATCCTCGTACATTCTCATTAGCAAAGAAACAGCATCTTGGGACGATGGACTTGGTCGACCACAGGTCGGGATCTTAACCAACCCGCTATCCAAACCTCCGTATCAAAAAGAAAAAACCCTAGAGAAGCACAACCCTGGAAGCAATAAGCTCCAAATTCTCGGCATCTCTAGCAAAAGCAAAATCATCAAACTAAAAGAGAATGAGCCAAGCCATGCATTCATCATGCATCAGCATCCATCGCATCAATCATCATGTTTACCTGCTTTCAAAATAAAAGTCGGTTAGCCAAAGACCCCACAGGCATCCCTAGTGGAGGCGCATGCAAACCAGATTTCCATTTCAAAAAGAAAAAAAAAATATTCCCATTTGCAAATAAAACCCCACGGAGTATCACTCCCCAGAGTGGGTATCTTTTCAAAAATCTAAAAATATTTTCCCAGTAGAGCGTTATACCTCCAAAACACCAGGAGATCTTCCATATCTCTGGGTAGGAGCCAACGCAAAAATCAAATAAGATCCGATGTCTCGAGGTTTCCCCGGAGACCATCAGATCCAATGCACTCAAAGTACGGTTGAACTGAACTCCAGTGTCAGTGCGGTCGTACCACATGCCAAGATACGAAAAGATGAAAAGCCAAAAGGCTCGGTCACAGAAACCATTTGAACAGGTGGAAACGATGAATTGTAACCCAAGTATCAAAATCAGCATATTGGGTGGAAAGAGTTCACCCGCACATACCTAGGCGTGGATGCCTGAAGTATCTTGACTGAGTCCAAGTCGGCGTAGTAGAATCCCCTAAGACTATCTGACGCAGGGCGTCTAACCACTTTGACAGTCAAGCGAAACAAGTACTCCTAGAGTGATCTGGGAAAACATCAAACATCACACAATCAGTCTCAGGGTCAGCAACCTCGTAAGACTACGGACGCAGAGGCTCTGCTGTACCTTTCTGATGTTAGTACCGATCAGGAATGGAAGGGTTGCGATTGGGTACCCAGGTTGCAGCAAACTGCAGGGACAATCGCAACGTTTTCTCCAAACTCTCGCGGTATGTGCGAGTTATCAATTTCCAGACAATCAACTGACTCAGATATAAAAGATAACAAAGATTCCAGACCACAATCAAGGAAAGAATGAATTGCAAACCAAGCATCGAAGCCAGCAGATCGGGTGAAAAAAGCCCACCTGCACATACCTAGGCGTGGATGCCTGAAGTACCTTGACTAGTCCAAGTCGGCGTAGTAGAATCCCGTAAGACTATCTGACGCAGGGCGTCTAACCACTTTGACAGTCAAGCGAAACAAGTACTCCTGGAGTGATCTGGAAAAACATCAAACATCACACAATCAGTCTCAGGGTCAGCATCCTCGTAAGATTGTCGATGCAGAGGCTCTGCTGTACCTTTCCGATGTTAGTACCGATCGGGAATGGAAGGGTTGCGATTGGGTACCCAGGTTGCAGCGCATGCAGGGACAATCGCAACGTTTTCTCCAAACTCCCGCGGTATGTGCGAGTGATCGGTTTCCAAGCGATCAACTGACACAGATGCAAAAGCAAGCAAAGATTTCAGAGCATGATCTATGAATGACCGGGTCAGAAGTGGGGTGTCCACTCACTTTGGCATTCAGTTGCACGCAACCTCTGCCAAAGAGGGGCATCTGTAGACACCCCACCTTCGGCTACACTGTTGGTAGAGATAGCTGGATGAATGGAGGACCATACCCCCAAATCCCAGGTCCAAACTCAGCCAAACTCACCCTTGTAAGCCCCATTCCATAGCCCAGTTCAAGCCTGAACCCAGTCAACCCAGTCCTAAACACCACCCTGAAAAACCCCCCATAAGAAAAATCAGTCAAAAAATCTCAAAAAAGTCAAACTCACTAAGTCAACCCGCTGAGTTAACCGGCTGAGTCAACTCGCTGAGTCAACCTGTCGATTCAAAACACCGAGCCAAAACAACGAGTCAACCCGTCGAGTCAACCCATCGAGTCAGATCACCGAGTCGACCCGCTGAGTCAACTCTCTGAGTCAACCCAGCGAGTTAAACAGCAGCCCCGAGGAAGCAACCGTACATCGCTGAAAATCGAGGAGCGGCCGTACGGGCGGCCCATAGCAGGCAGCCCGAGATAAATTACGCGGAATGCCACTCTCCGCTGCTATAAATACCCCCCTCCCCTTCTCATTTCATAATCCATTCGAAGCCCTTTCAACCCGAGTGCGATCCGAATCCCCTTTAGTCCATTTTTCCACCAAGGAGAGCCCGAGTGAGGAGAGCCTAACCCTAGTCCAGCCCAGCCTGACCACTGGTCCAAGCCTCCCAAGCCGTCCAAGTCTTGATCCAGCCACTCAAAGCCAATCCTTGCGACACCTTCGTCCATCCAGCTACTCTTTTCCAGCATCATCTCATTCGCATCTAGCATAAGTGCAACATTTACTTTTCTTCCAACCCCCCTGCTTCACTACAAGCACCTTGATTATTCAAGTACACCGCATATGTCTTAAATTAAGCACCTGTCAGTTCGAGCGTATGCTCTGGGCTTGCCCGTTGTTGGAACCTGCCCATCAGAAACTCTTACTGTTCAGACCTGCATTCACGCACATATCACTATAAGCACTTTGAATATTCAAGCACATAGCATGCATCATCTCGCATAAAGCACCTGTCAGTTCGAGCGTACGCTCTGGGCTTGCCCGTTGTTGGAACCTGCCCATCAAAAACTCTTACTGTTCAGACCCGCATTCATGCATCATGTCATCCATGAGAATATACGAGGATTAAACTAGACTTTCAAGTATTCGATCGATTCTGTGAAGTAGAGACCGTACTTCGGTACGGGCAGTGTGTGGGGTGCTTAACCTCTTCCCACCCTGTAACCGTGATCCCTTACCTCGAATCTCTGACCGCAGATCAACAAGAGTCATTTTAGAGGAAGGAATCTTCGAATTCCCTTCTCTAACGTTTCTACGGGGTTTAGCCAACTGTAATTCGAAGTAACTGGCTAGTGGCGACTCTGGTCTTATATAAACTCATTTTAACACATCCAGCTTAACACGACAACTAAACAAAGCCCTCGAGAACGAGGCAAGCCAGTGGCACAAACGGCGATTTCGCACTCACGCATCCTCTCCTTCTTTTTCCGAAAGGGGAAGGGGCGAGAACAACGTCGTATGGGAGCGCGGAAAACGGCGAGGGTCCATAGTGTCCCTGGAATCGTTTTCTGATGTTTGATTCCATTTGCTGCACAATACTCCTTAAATCTCTTGTCACAGTATTCTCCCCCATTATTCGATCTGAGACACTTCACAGTTTTACCGGTCTCATTTTCTACGATAACTTTCCACTTCTTAAATATATCGAATAAATCTTATTTGTGTTTTAAGAAGTAGACCCATAGTTTTCTACTAGCATCATCAATAAAAGAAACAAAGTAACGTGAGCCACCAAGAGATGATACATGTGCCGGTCCCCACACATCAGTGTGTACAAGCTCCAATAGATGCGTCTTAGGAGCGCGTCCTGTCTTCTTGAAGCTAACTCTCTTCTGCTTGCCATACACGCAATCCTCGCAAAATTTCAGATCAATTGCCTTCAACCCTGGTAGCTTCCCCTTTGACAATAACACTTTCATCCATTTCTCACTCATATGTCCCAACCTCTGATGCTATAACTGTCCGTTCACTCCAGTTGATGCGACTGCGAGTGAACTATACGATTCGGAAGTCACATACAAAGTACCTTCCTTCTTACCTCGAGATATAACCAAGGCACCTTTTGTGACCTTCCATGCATCGCTTGTGAATGTCGTCACATATCCGGTATCAGCCAACTGCCCCACTGAGATCAAATTCCGTTTCAAACTTGGTACATGTCTGACATCCTTCAGCTTCAAGACCGTTCTGTCTTTCTGACTTAGGTGAACGTCCCCCTTGCCAACAATACTGCATGGCTCATCATCACTCAGGTAGACTCTTCCAAAGTTACCTGACACATAATCACGAAGAACTTCTTTTGATGAAGTGGCATGAAACGAAGCACCCGAGTCTATAACCCAAGACTTATTCCACGCATCAAGAGACAAGATCGTGTCATTCTCCTCAGATAGATTCACTGAATCCTTCCCACCTTGAGAGCTTCCTTCTTGTTTCTTAAGCGCCCTACAATCACGCTTCATGTGCCCCTTCTTCCCGTAATGCCAACCCCCGTCCTTGTCTTTCGGTCCCTTGGACTTATTCCTCGACTTAAAACGCCCATGTTTATTGCTACCTTTGTTTGAAGATCTTCCTCTTCCTTCAACGTTTAGAGCATGTCCTGAATTCCCTGAAGTTCCTGATGCCTTCCTTCTAGATTCTTCGCTTAGAATTAGACCGGCCACATCATCGAATTTCAACTTTGTAAATCCTGAAGAATTGCTCACGGCAATCACCAAACCATCCCAGCTGTCTGGAAAACTGGACAAGATCAATAGTGCCCTGACCTTATAATCAAAAGTGATGCCAACGGATTTCAATTGGCTCGTGACCGTACTAAACTCGTTTAGATGTTCAGCCACGCCGCCACCATCTGACATCTTCATGTTGAATAGTCTTTTCATAAGATGAACCTTATTTGACCCCGAGGGTTTTTCATACATCGTAGCCAAAGCCTGCATTAATTCTTTTGTGGTCTTTACTTTGGATATGTTGAAAGTGACGCTCTTAGACAAAGAGAGTCGGATCGTTCCTAAAGCCTTCCGATCCATTAAAGCTCATTCATCATCTGTCATCTTCTCTGGTTTCTTCTCTTTTCCTTCTAGAGGAATGTAGGTCCTTCTGATACAGATAATTCTCCATCTGCATCTTACAGAAGGTAAAGTTTGAACCATCAAACTTCTCAATTCTAGTTTTCCCATCTTCTGTCATCGCTCCCACTTGAACTAAACCAATAGCTTTGATATCAGTTGTTGCGCAGCACGGCAACAACGCCGGTGAACCGAGATCCAATCTCTGGTCTCACCCACAAACGATAAATAGGAAGTAATAATAACTAGAAAAGGAATCACACAAACCAACAATCCACAAGACAGATATTTACGTGGAAAAACCCCAACAAGGGTAAAAAACCATAGGTGCAAACTTCACTCTGAAGAAAAACGAAGTTACAAGCAATACACTTACCTTCTCATATGCTCCCATGCACAGAGATGGCCCTTTTGCTAATCCTCTCGCCTTTTTCTCACCTTGGACGTATGGAAGCCCTAATCCCTATTCCTAATCCCGGTTTACAACCCTTTATATAGTAAACCCCGTAATTAGAACATTAAATAGGAAACCCGCGCTTTGAGTCCGCGGCCGGTCGGGCGCCCGGTTGTAACTGGGTCAGGCGCTCGGCCATTACAAAATACGTCCAACAACAAAAAAGGTAAAACAGTGTATTATCGGGCGCCCAGTCACTTTGACTGTCGGGCGCCCGACCGTTTACAAAACAGTTCAATGGCTGATGGGTTAAAATATATGCATATCGGGCGCCCGGTCATTAGACTATCCGGGCGCCCGACCATCCTCTGTTGAGATTTGTCTCCACACTCAACAATTCAGATATGCAGAATTTTGTGTGACTACACCATTGACTCGTCACGGTCGGAGTCCTCCGTGCAGTCGCTCAGTTTGGACCACCCACAAGGGTCAATCGTAAGACTGACTTTGGTTGGGCAATTTGGGATTTGGTCTTGGGAGAGGCTGGATTGCCTGCACAGCAAGGAATCTATGTATCTATGCCGTGTGTCCAGTTAGCAAGACAGCAGGATGGGGATTCAGACTGTTTCTAGGTGGGCCCTATTTGATGGCAACGGCCCAAAAAGATTTCGAGGGGAATGGGTATGAGCCACCGATTTTTCGTTAACTTGGAATTAGGTATGCAGACAGATAGAGTCACATCGGTACTGAGTTTGAAAGTTCTCCTTCACATCGGTACTGAGTAAATGCTGTGGGGCGTACCATGACTTATGTATTTTATCCACTCCGTCCATCCATATTAACAGATAATTTTAGGGCTTGAGCCCAAAATTGAAGAATATCTAAATCCCAAATGGACCACTCCAGAGGAAAAAGTGTGAATTTAACATCTGCCATTGAAAAATTCTTGAGGGATACAGAAGTTTTAGATCAAGCTGATATTTGTGTGTTCCCTTCATATGTCTGTGTGATCTTATGAACAGTTTGGATGACAAATAAACATCACTGTGGGACTTGGGAAGGATTCAATGGTGGAAATCATTATTCCCGCTGCATGGTATGGTCCACTTGAGCTTTGGATATGTTTCAATTTGGGCTCGAACTCTGAAATGAGCTAGAAAAACGAATGGACGGCGTGGATAAACCGCATATATTCACGGTGGACCCAACAGAGTTTACTCAGTAAGATAAAAGCTGTTCATCATCAGCTCCTCCGTGAGCCGAATCAGCGTGTTCACGGCAAACATGATCCAGAGCGGCTCTGTTTGGATCACTACGTAAAGCAGTGTCCCTGGCAAAGGATTAACTGGGTCGCAGTCCTACAAGTCAGCGACAACATAGATCTGCCAGTTCCTTCCCCCACCCCAAATGAAAGAGGAATGCGTGTTTGCTAAGTTTTTTTTTTTTTTTTGGTTGGTAAGTAAATATAGGCCTCCACTTCCTGTCGCTTAAGGTTAGTAAAATTCAGAAAGAAACGGTTCTCTCCCTCTCTCTCTCTCTCTCTGGAATTTTAATGGAGGTGTTCTTTTGCCATTTAGTCTATGAGTTTAATTAATGGTTTGGAGTGTAGTATCTTCCTTCGAGTTAATTTTTCTTTTCCCTTTGTCCAAAGCTTCTACAGCGAGTATGTGAGGGGGGTCAGAGAGAGAGTCTCCATTACTAACAGGCAACATCCTCACAAGAAGAAGGTCAGAGAAGTGGGTGGGCCAAATATAGCCCTTCGGCTCGCTGCTAGTTACTGTTTTCTAGGTGTTGGACAGGGGTATATGATAGGTGTCCCGGGTGTTTTTGGTCCTTGGGTCAGCCGAATCTGGGTTGCTGTACAGTTTTCCCTTCCTTTGTGAATAAAATTTCATTTTCCTTAAAAGAGAGAGAGAGAGAGAGTCGTCCTTGGGTCAGCCGAATCTGGGTTGCTGTACAGTTTTCCCCTTCCTTTGTGAATAAAATTTCATTTTCCTTAAGAGAGAGAGAGAGAGAGAGAGAGAGAGAGAGAGAGATGGTGATATTCGTGACTATCTTTCTCTACAACAATGCGTAAAGCACTGTTTGGTTCAGCATTCTGGCTGAACCAAATCCCAGAGTCAGCTAGCCGCTGCCGGTAGCTCTGCCGGTGGGGTTTGCACCTCCAGCAGTCGTTGTTTGGAAACCCCAACTGGGGATGAGCTTTTCTTTGAGGAGGCAGAGGGGAAAACCTATCAACAGAACATGGCCCAGTGTATCAACTTAGATAATTTTACTACACCGTCGAAACAGATTCTACAATTTATTTATTAAAAAACACACACATAATTTATTTTTTCTTTTATTCGATTACACACAAACTACAGACTGATACTCCAAATATCAACTTCAATAATGCAACCACACAAACTT
>PVNU02003273.1:0-30037 GCA_003013855.2 Liriodendron chinense
GTTATGACTCTGTTGATCATTCACTGCATAAAAGGCTTTTAAGTCTGCTAAAAGCCCATGAGCTATGAATTGATCCTACACCAAGCAAGCAACATAACTCCAAATTTAAGGGAAGAAGATGGTACAAGGCGAGTAAGACTTACCGGTCAACATGACGGTCATCACGTGCCTTTGGCTCCTCAGATCGAGGTGGTCCTCCAGATGCTATCTGCTGTGGTTCCCTGAGCCAGTTGAAGAAGAAACTTAGACTTTATATGCATATCATTCAAACCAGGTTAAGTACAAAAACATGAAGTTATGAACTGATTGGAACTCAGTCTTACAACTCAAATGAAGCAGCAGACATAACACTCTCTCTCTCTCTCTCTCTCTCTCTCTCTCTCTCTATATATATATATATATATATATATATATATATATAAACCAATAAATTAGATATTTGATGAAGGAGAGATGAAATTGGACTTCCCAGGGACACTGGACACTGAGGCTCGCCCAAATGGAAATCTGAGCCACAAGAGAGGATTTGAGTTTTTCAAAGGTTCCCTCTCCAAGCAAGGAATCATTGAAGCAGTCGAGAAGTGACCAGGTGGGTCTAGATTTCAATGCAAAACCATGGAAGATTATCCTTGACCTTATTGAACTGGATTAGGAATTTAGCCTCGAACTATAAATGTGGTGTTCCACCATGTTTCAAGGAAGCAAATGGGAGAGCAGAAATGCTTGCTAGGAGGGAGAGTCGAGAATCATTTATTATCTTGAAACATTGTCTCCAATTTCTTGATGGATATTGTTCCCTTTTTTTCTTTTAATAAAATGTTGCTCTTAAAAGATAAGGAATGAAAGAAAGAAACTAACCAAATGATAGCAATTACACAACACTTTTTGAGTCTGAAAAGGCCACAGGCTACCTAATCAAAACAAGTCAGGAACAATTTTCCTATGATCTTCGTACACTTTATAATTAGATGAAGGGTTTGAGGTTGTCCCTGATTTGATTGGCAGACCTCAGAGGTTGGACTAATTGAACTGGAGCAGGCAACAGAGGTTCAAATACTATTAATATTTCAACTAACATAAAATGATGTTTCTATCTAATCAACTTATGGATGCAACTGAAACATTAAACGATAATGGAAAGTATAGACTCAGCCTTTCTAGGGTCCAAAAGCAACTAAGAGACTAAGATTGGTAATATTCTGAAGTTGGGGCACCATCCGGTTCAAACTATGAATTACTGATACAAAAAATTCATGGTGAGGATAAATAGAGTATTGATGCATAAGAAGGATAATATGTCGCTTGCTAAGCTCACATCTATGTGCAAGTAATACCATGTCCACACCACCAAATTTGCCAGCATGGCAAACAGGTACAACATCCACATGGGCAACCAGGTGGGCCGACATTAAAGATGATATCAGCAAAAAGCTGCAGCTGGTCCACTAATCAGGTGGACTGTGATCTTAAAAATAGATGGAACAGCTTAGAAAACATCGGCAAAGTTTTCTTCAGCTGTACACTTGTTCCACAAACTGTGGCCCCTTGATCAATGGACCGAACTCTCTTATGCCAGAGCATCTATTAATCTCCCCAACCCGATGCATGGATTGGACCTCATATGTGCCATGCTGGCATATATGGTCGTGTGTAGGTCTTTTCCAGACTAGAAGACCACGGAAATGATTTCTCATCAAACCCGCGACCACCAACTATAAGAAACAACACGACAAAGAGAGCGGACACCATACTTCCCAGAATCAACGCTGGGAAGGAATCGGTCTGACTTTCGTTTATTGTACGATACACAATTACTTAATATAGTTGCCCCGATAGCGACAGGTACTTTTCAGATGAAACCTACCCCCTTTTCTAACTCCGATTTTGTGAGCTGCCTTGTACATGTGTACATTATATGCTATGTAAAACTTCCCTATAATCAGCATATAATCTAACAAAAAGCAACCAGGTTGGCTTCTCACTATCAAGAAATATTATGAACACACACTATATGATTAATTCCTGTCATAAATAATGATCAACCAATTGCAGAAGGAAAAGTCATAGTAGGAACAATAGAAGCTGTTTTTTTTATGAAATACCTAGTTTTATAATTGTTCATATTACCATTTGCACCGGAGTCATGTAATGTGATACATGGTAGTCACCATGCCATGGTATAGTTAAGTAAATACAAGTATCCATGCAACTTGCAAGCATAGGACTCGTGGGTTGTGCAAGTACAGATGGATAAAGGTGTGTGCATATGCATTGCAAATTTCTATAGGAATTAGCAATTACTCATCCAAAATCTGACAAAAGGAAAAGGCAAGTACCTTCCAGAGTACTTCTGATTAAGATCTTCACCGCCTACCCTGGTTGATCCAAGTCCACCACCCAATCTGCGGGTCTCCAATTTGGAACGGTCCTCCCACGCTCAACATCCACAAGTACTCTTCTGTTATCTAGCTTCGTCCATCAGCTTGTTTGTATGCAGCTGTAATAAGCAGAGCATCAGCATCGAGGAGCAGCATCCAAAGGCAGGTTCATGGAATGATCACAACGTGATCACAAAGTTGCACCCATAGATGCTAAAGGCCTATTTTGGGTGCCACTTAAAAATGAGTTCATCTCATTTTAGTTAACCGTAATTAAGTATTATAGAACATATTTCTTCTTGGTAAGGTTTAAAATAATCTCGATAGTCAAGATAAATGATCTCTAATAGATAACTATGATCATCTAAAATGAGTTAAGCACCCAATAGGACCTAAAAGACTAACTAATCACTTCTTCAGAAGTCCTTGAGAACATACTCTTCATGTCCCGTGTATGCATGTATTCAACAAATGCATAGCCTCTAGGCTTATTTGTCTCTTTATCGGTGATCAAACGAACCTGAGATGATCACAGGACAAAAATGATAGATTACAATCAGAAACAGCAATCATAGTTAAATGAGAGATAAAATAAAAAAAATTAAAAAAAAAAAAAAAAACATAAATTAAAGCCAAAGAGTTCTAGCAACTTGGAAATGACCAAGAGCTTACAGTTAAAAAATATTTTTCAAAGACACTAAATCCTAAACGGCACGGTAGACAGGCACTATGCCTCACTAGCCGTGCTCACCTTTTAAGGTGTACAGCTTCGCCATGCAGGACGCATCACCACCGTTGCAATTGAGTTGGGAGAAAACTGATGTACTTGGCCGACTTAAGTGTGTGAAACAGTACCAACCCCCTTACCAGGGAAATTTTAAAAAGTAGCAAACTAGCACTATGAAAAAAATATAGAAAATACCAGCTTATCTTCTGAATCTCGGACAGATTTTGGCCTTTAAGTCAAAAATAAAAATTTTCAGTAGCAACATAAATCCAAAATACCCAGAAATCAAATAATGACAAAAACCTGCTAGTACCCGTGACTTATGTTTACCAGCACCCGGATATCAAGGAGGGAGAGGTTGATGATCTCCTTTCATAGCTTGAGAGTAAAGGATAATAAGACACTGCATCACTACCCTGCTTACCTTAAAGGTTTTAGAGCTTTTCCATGAAGGATAGCACCACCCGGTGGAATTTGGTTGGCAGGAAAAAAGAATAAGGTATGTGTCCCAATCATGAAACAATTAAACAGCACCCCCTTACCACCAGGGATATTGCTTAAATAGCACATGAAAACCAATTTCTAGAATCTAGTCTCTTCGGAATCCCTAGAATAACTCTTTTTTTTCTTTTTTTTTGAGAAATAATCCCTAGAAGAATTTCTGGTGGCCATCAAAATCAATGCAAAACTTACCAGAGGAAACATATATGCGACAGACCCACATTTCCGTGGTGACAAAGATGCCTTTATTACTCCCTATTTGCATTTGCCCAGCGCCTTAGAAGCTTGAGAACAGGGAGATGATGAGTCATCCCCATTATTAACTTGAATGTGAAAGCTATCAAATTGAAGCTAATCATCTCTAGGTGTACTCACTTTCAAGGTTTACAGCTTCACCACAAACCGCCATTGAATTGAGTTGGCATAACAATAGGCATTCATGACTGACTTACCAATTGGCAAACCCTTTAACCACCCCCCTTACCAGGGATCTCACTATAACTAACAAAACAAAAACCATGAAGAATAAAGAAGCTAAGGGATATCAGGTGTATCAGACTTCGAGATTTGCTATTGGCATTTCAAGAATGCATGTGGAAACAAATAAAAACATACTAAGTATTGCTTTTAGTGGTTAAAAACCTGTATTAACTCCTGATTTGTTAAAAGAGATAAATTTAAGAACACGAGGTAAGTAATCGCTTTCAAAAGCTTGAAAATAGCGGAAAAGATTTAGAACTTCCAGAGGGAAAATAGTGGAAAAAGTTTTAGAACTTCCAGAAGGGAAAAGATCATGTTAGTGCAATATGTTCATTGACACTCTTACCGAAGTCAAGAGCAATAACCTGAGCCCCCTCTGGGGATGCTCTAAGATACCTACCCGCTTGATTGGCCCATAAGCTTCAAACTCCCTTTTGATTCTATGTTCCGTGGTCTCATAGTTCTGGCAAGAGTCAGGCAATAGAATCAACATTAACTCGAATTGCAAGATAAAATTAAATCACCAGAATTCGAGAATTATCAACAGGCAAACAACAAATACTCACAAGCCTCGCCACAAACAGTGTCTTGTAGGGATCGCCTGATATGTTTGGATCGTTGGAGGGATCATCTGCATAGAAGGCATGGAATAGAAGAACAAAGCCTCCAAAATATCATTAGAAATTAAACAGCAAACCAGCAACTTTTTAGTAGAAAAGGGGCATAGTTACATTTCTGAAGCTCTTCAGCAGCCTTTATGGCACCCTTTTCCAGCCGAAGACGTGAATTCTGGCCCTTCTTTGTGCCTGTACGAACAATTTTATAAGCCAAAAACAGGAATAGACATAGATCATTCCACAAACAATGGAAGCAAGACACATTGCACATAACCTCTGAACACGTGAAAAACAAAATAGGCATTGATGTGTCCCGGCCTCCCTTGCTTCCTCCCTCCCTCCAATGGTTCCTTCCACTCAGCAATCTAATAAGGTGTTGTGGTGAAAAGAATTACCCCCAACCAGCTAATCTAATAAGGTGTACATGGTCAGGGATAGTTAATGGTGGCAGGCCTCTGTAGCCATATCAGCTATTGTCCCAGGGATCTGTAGTTTTTGGTCAATCATCTCAAGAAAAAAGAACAGCAGATATTTCTACATGCTCCTAATTAGTCTGATGAATAGAAGAGAATGGAAGCTAAAATAGAAGGCGTATTACCTAGATCTAGGCATCATGCTGTGTCCTATTAAGCACTGAACAAAGTTCTATTAAATATTTATCCCTTCCGCTTTACCCATATGTAACTTGCCACAAGGAATATGTTAGTGTCAGACACAAAAACAAGGTGTCAGGCCAAAGAGAGACACAAGAGTCAGAAATGCTAATAAAGAGAGGGTGCAACTCTGAGTAACTCCTTTTTGGCTGGCAACTTTAAGTAACTAGTACATTTGCAGCATAGAAAAAAGATGTTTATCCATTCATCGTGGATGGTGAAATTGTCAAAGGAATCACTGTAAACTTCTGATTGGTGCTGTCCATTGGCACAGGTTACAAAACAAAATGCCATTGCGTGCTTCACCTATAGTTGCATGAAGCGCAAAGCAAAGCAGCAAAAAAATAGGTGCGGGAGTGGGGAAGCATCTATTTCAAATGTAAACAAGTTGAAATAGTTAGGAAGCAGGACTGGGAGCAAGAGTCCAGAGTGCAATTCAAAGCGGGAGAAGCACCTAGTTAGAAGGATTCTACAACTAAGGTTTCACCATGTGAGGTGTCCATTTGGGGCATGTTAAATGAAGTTTAAATGAAAAAAGAAAAGAAAGAAAGTGTCAACTCAGGACTCTCTAGAGTACGTACTATAGAAAAAATTCTTTACATGGAAGTTGTTTGCCTTAGAGACCAAGAATTATGACCTCCCAGAGAAATAAATGGACTAGTTTATCTGATGTCCATATTTTAAGGCAAAAAAAACAAATATATGCATTTTTTAAATGGCAAAAGATTTTTGCGAATAAATGCGCATCCATCAAAAAACACTTTACAAGCATAACAAAATCATTTCAAGGGAAACAATTATTTGTCCCAAAAGCAGAACAAATCTGCACAACTTGCACCATCCACAGGATACAAATTGGGATTCTATCAAGAAAAATATCTACAAGTAGCATCTATACAACCAAGCATGTAAAGGAGAATAATCCAATGTAGTAGAGCTTCTTACCGGAGTTTCACCCTTTTGGACTGGAGGAGCATACTCAGGATCTCCTGGTTCAGCAAAATTGCTCACAAATTGTGCCATGCCTACAAAGAAACAGAAAATGAATTTCAGCTCAAGTAAAAAAAAATTTTGAAAGATATTTCAACTCAAGTAAAATGCCTCAATATTATAATGAAATGCATCCTTGAAAAAATCGGTATACCTGTATATGGTAGGCATTTCCTTTTCTCAGGAGGAGGTTTATATTCCAATGGAGGCCGGGGTTCAAAAAGCTTCAAAAGGTTAGAGGTCAGTCCAGTAGGATGGCTCTGCCCAATCTGCACAAAAAGTGGATAAGGAGATGAATAAAATTACTAAGCAGTAGATGGATCCTTCACAATATGAGGATGAAGTGAAGTCAAAGGTGAAAAATATTAATCAGCAATAATATGGATAAAGAAAATGTGAACCAAATAAACATTCAAAATGCTTAGCGAGTAAACTCCAGAATCACAAACGAGAAGTTATACTCCCAGCTTACCATAACAAAAATAAACAAATAAATAAGTTGAACGTACAGCCTACCAAAGATGATTGCAATAAGAACAAGAAGGGAATGAAATTCCCAGAATACAGAAAAGCTGGGAGGCACCATGTTGAAAACTGGTGCCTTTAATCTATGCTGGAACAGAGGAGTTTGATCGGTCAAACCCCTGGCTCGATAAATCGAGAAATTCCTACGTTCTCGACTTTGCTCACTGCACAATTTTGTGCATGTTTTGATCGCTCGAACATGGATCGTCAATCGATTGGCCGATTGCTCAATGGCACTCAATCGACCGAAGTTTCATTCAACGGCGTGCACAGTTTTGCATAATTGCATGATGTGTTTCCTGATCCGGGTGTAACTCTATACAAGGGGTTGTAATTGCGAGATTAGGGTAAATTAAAGGAGGCCAAACATGTCTAGGGTTTTGCAAATGGGGTTCCAGGGGTTTCTACTCTAGGGATTGATCTGTAAATGGTTCCATCTCTTGTAACTTCGTTTTGATAGTGGATTATTGTCGCTTTGTGCCATGGTTTTTTTCCCGAAGGGTTTTTCCACGTAAATCATTGTGTTCTCTGTGGTTTGCTTAAATTGTTCATTTCTCTATTGCTTTATTTGATTCATCATTGCACCACACGCTTCCGCCTTACCCAACACACCAGAGAGAGCAACCTCATGAACAAGCTGATTGGTGCTGTCACCAACCAGGTTTAAACGAAACCCAGCAGCCACAGCACAAATATCCTGAAATACAGAGGGAACATGCCCTTCCCCACGGCCCAATTGTTAGCAACACTCAATCCTTCCATTACAATTCACGCTTCTGAAAATGACAGTGCATAGCTCTAAATGCTTCCCTGATAGCAAAGGCTTCAGTCTGAAGATCAGACACTATGAATAATGGGCCTGCGAAGACGAACATCACCTTTTACTTGCCTTCTACAAGCAGACCCGGGTTCCTTACGAGCCTATGGGATCATTACAGCAAGAACTGGAAATCGCCAATCAGCCAAAGACTCATTGGTCATGGCATGGAGAGAGAACTGATTGTTCCAAAGCACATCTACTCCCGGTTACAGAGAATGGCTGATGCTTATAATCCTTGAAAGCTTTGTTGTTGAGCACCCAAATGCAAAGATTTGCTTTGATTTTCTGCCTAATCTTCATCACAGGAGATTTGTCATCATTAAATATGTGTCTGTTTCTGATTGTTGCTGAGGCTCTAAGTCATATGCTTTCTAAAGGTTTCAAGATTGTTAACTTTCCTCAATTTATCAACCACCTTCGGTTTGCCGATGATACTCTTTTGTTCTATGAGGCTTCTAATTCTCAAGTGGCTACTCTTAAGGATTGCAGTTAGATGGTTTGAGGTAGTCTCTGGTCTTAGCATTAACCTTGCTAAGAGTGAGTTGTTGGGTATCAATATTTCCCAAGCTGAGTTAGAGGAATTCGCTGGCATTTTCAGATGCTGCCCTGGATCCTTTCCTTCAACTTACCTAGGGCTCCCTCTATGTTTAGGTAAGCCAGCTTTACATCTTTGCGATAGGGTTTTAGAACGGTTGCAAAGAAGCTCTCCTTGGAAAAGAAAATTCCTCTTTCTGCGAGGGAGAATTAACCTCATCAAGGCCTCTTTTTCATAACTTTTTTTTATTTTTTGCCCCTCTTTAAATGCCCGGCCTTAATTTTAGATCGCAATGATAGGCTGAGGGACTTTTTGTGGCAAGGAGGTGCAGAGTATAGCAAATCCCACCTTCTCAATTGGAATGCGGTCTATAAACCTGTGTCTGAAGGTGGTGCAGGTATCAAGTGCTTGGATATGGTAAATTCGGCCTACCTAGGTAAGTGGGTGTGGAGGTTTGGGTTGGAAGAATCCAATCTTTGGAGAAGGGTAATTGCGGCTAAGTATGGTTCTGCCAAAGGTTGGTGGACAAGAGAGTCCTCTTTGTACAAAGCTTCCTTTATTTGGAAATCGGTGTCAAAAATGTTACCTATTAACGAGGCGGGGACTTGTTTTGTGATGGGAGATGAGACGAGAGTGCTTCCCTCTTAAGGAATTATTCCCTGCCTTAGTAAACCCAAGTCCTTCGGCCAACATTTCAATGGCGTCTTGCTTCTCTTCCAGTCCTGATGGGGGTATTTGGATTCCCCCATGTAGAAGGAACCTTAACAATTCTGAATTGGCAGACTTAGTCTCTCCGTTGTGGCGTTGTCCTTGTTGCAGGATAAGGTGCCTGCTATTGGAGAAAGATATTCAATGTTCTGAAGTTTCTCTAAGGAGAGTTCTCGATGCGGTCCCTTTACTCGACGTTGACTCGTTCTTCTTCCGAAGATGGTCCAAACCCTATGACCTTTATTTGGTCTTATGCACTTGATGCATTTGTGTGGTTAGAAGGAAGAAATAAAATCCTAACCATCGACAACTTGCGGAAGAGGTCGTTCATCATTCCTAACGATTGTTCATTGTGTTGGAGTGCTGAAGAAGCTGTAGGTCATCTTCTTATCCAGTGTTCCTTTGCTCGGATAGTATGGTCAAGAATTCTTAGAGCAGCTTCAGTGTCTTAGGTCAAAACAACGTATTCCACTCACTAATGGGCCATTCAATACCAAAACAACTGAAGACAAAAGTACCAGCACCATTAATTTCCCCATCTCGGAAGTGTGGCTTCCACTGCTTGCTAATGGGCTATTCAATACCAAAGAAACTGAAGAAGGACCGACACTAGCTAGATAGGCATGTGCATATACATAAAACATGTATTAGTATGGCCAGTAGTCAGAAAATATCGCAGTCTGAGGGAAACATTGGGGAAACATTGGAGATACATTGGGAAAAATGTGGAATTTTTCAGTGAAACTTCAGAAGATGTTAAACAACATATGTTTACGCATGTAGCAATCAAAATATTGGGGAAAAAACAACTATACATAATAAATTTTCATTTTATAGGGGCCTTACCATCTATTATTGAAAAAATCAGTATAAAATAAATATATAAAACAATCGATCAATAGATCGGCCAACACTCATTAATAATGTCCACATTAATTAACAGTGAAAACACATATTTTCCAACAAAAATATGGAAAAATTAGGATTTCACTGATTTCCTCCATTCTTCACTTAAATGTTAATTTTTTCACCAAAAATCCATGTCAATGCATGAGAATTATGCATGGATATAGATTTCCATTGCAATCCATGCTAACATTTGAAAAAAAAAAAAGAAGATTTTATGGATTTTCATCACCTTTGAGTTTCGGCCCATCTTCATTTCAAATCAAGATTGCTCACTAAAACCAAACTTTGGTTCAATAAAAACCACAAGTGATTCGAACCATGTAAGAAACAAATTAAAAATAAAAATAAGTCGGTTCAAACTTTAGTTCCTTGGTTTTTTAAATTGTTCCCAATTTTCTGTCAATTTTCGCCTATTTACAGATGTTTCCCTAGTATCGGGGATATTATTGCCGATATTGGGAATATTATTGATGGTATCACCAATACCAAAGAACTTCTATAAAGGATTCTTCTCAAAATATAGCAGGATTCTTCTCAAAATATAGCTAATATCAATAATATGAACAATATTTGGAAAAAAAAATTTAACTGCCATCAGTTTCGGAATCACTGACCTAGGGATACTGATGATATCAACGATGTTATCAATAATATCACCAGTATTTGGAACACTGCTACAGTAGTAACGCTAAAGCAGTAACTTTCCCACTTACCGCCATAAACATTGTGGTAAAACCTTTGCGGGCCCCACCATGATGTATTGATGACATTCACTCTGACCATCATGTAATGTCCCTTATGTTTAGCCATGTGCCTCAAAACCAGGCCAATCCAAACTCATGGACACACCAGCAAGAGCAGTTGGGAAGGGGATGCTCACCATTGATTTGTGTTGGGCCCCACCTATGTTTCAAAATGACCTGATTTTTAAGTATCCCATCTAGGATAGATGTTTCATATGAATGGATTGGATGGCATAAACTAATGAGATCCTACCCCTAGCGTACCACACATCGGAGAAAGTAGCGAACCAAGTGCTTATTCTTGTACCAAGTATGGGAACAACCCGTGGTCCAAGTAACCTTGGGCCTTGGCATATACACAACACGGTGGGCCTCTATGACAATGACGGGTGGGTGTGCCCTCTCAATTGTTCTGGGTGTTGTGGGCAACCTAAGTCATGCATTGGCCTGATTTTGGGGCCCATGCCCAAACATGGGACAGCATGCATGATGGTCGGAGTGGATATCAGCAACACATCACGGTGGGTCCCATGAAGGTCATTACAACCATAGTTATGCTGGTAACATTACTACTCCAGCTTCTGTGTGCAAACACACGTTGCACAACAACCATGATCATGTGTAATAGCACATCCTGCAACATGAACACACAGACAGATGCACACATAATAATAATAATAATAATAATAATAAACAAAAAAAACCTAAATGATACTAATGAAGAAGAAGAAACCTAATCAATACTATATGTAGCCTGACACAATAAGAGGCTATTAAAACGACTTGAGGAAAGAAAAAAAGTTCTGAGAGTGAAACTAGAATATTACAAACGACGCAATCTGATTTGCTGGAATTAAAAATGTATTACCTATGCCGACAAAGGAACTATTTCTTAATGATATGATTGTAAATCTAAATCCTAATCACCTCCTTGAATTGCCCACCAAAAGAGATACAAGAAGAGTAATGCTACAGCAATTAGCTCGGGCAATTTGCTGAGCGATTCACCATAGTACAGCAACACATGTCTTCACCCTCCCCATGTGGGCAACATAAATTTCTGCTGGGCCCACATTATGTATATGTGAAACCCAATCTATCCATCACATGAACCAGCCCATTTTAGGAGGTAAGCCTGAAAATCATGCCAATCCAAAACTCAAGTGGGCCACACCATAGGCAAATGTGGGAATAGAGACGTCCACCATTGAAATCTTGTAGGGGCCCAATGTGATCTTAATATGACATCCAACCCCTTCACAAGGTGAGTATATGGAGGATGAAGGGCAAACCAAATACCTGCTTTATTCAAGACTTTGGTGGTCCCATGATGATTTCAATGGTGTGTGTGTCCTATACTGCTGTTCCTTGGGGTGTGGCTCACTTGGGATCAAATCTTATAATAATCTGTTGTGAATGATGAACGGAGTGGATTTCACCCAAACATCACGGTAGCCCCATATGTATTTATGCCGTCCTCAATGCCTCCTTACAATTAAATGCAGGGTAGAGGATGTGTGTCAACATAATAAGGTAAATTGCCCCCCATACGACTCACCGTAGCATTACTCATAAGAATAGTACGATATTTAACCCAAGGATATGCATTGTATTCTCAGGTTTATGGTTGCACTTGAGTCTGTATGAGTGGGTCAATGGTTCAGTGATCTAGACTGCCAATCAAATGGGCTCCACTCAAAGGGAATAACCCCCCTGATCATCAGGCTGTGTGCAAATGGAAGTTTAGATTAGAATAATAAAAAATAAAAAAGCAATAGTCCACATTAATGGAAATGTGCTGATAATTGGTATGCAAAGGATCATAGAGGCTGGGGGATTGTTAGGATGCTAGTAAAATCCTTAGTTGGAAAGGGTTTAAAGGTAAACACTTTACAGGCAGGAGTTTGAATCGCAATATTTGCATGGTAAAGTGTTTATAAGTTGTAAACACCTTAATAGGTAAACTCACCATTTTTCAGGCAAAAAGATGTGTTTCAGATTATAGGTAAAGTCTTTACAACTGGAAATACATTATACATTAAACATAGTAAAACAAGATGGCTGATACACACTCATGCGGTGAGGGGCCCACCGCGATGTGTGCAATTACAATACATCCAATCTGTCCATCGTGTTAGTCCCTTGATGATCTCCTATGGCTCCGAAAAAACAGCCCAATTGATCATCAGATAAGCTGATGAGACACCGACCCCTGATAGATTCTTTGGGGCATCGCCTCTCCACTGCAGGGAGCATCAAATCTACAGTCTGGATCACCGATCGCATAGGCCTCGTGGGTAAAACTCAAACCCGAAGTTATTCAAGATCATATACAATAAATATTTATACCGAATCGATATTTCATCTTTGATCAAGCCAAACAAAAATGGAAAACATAAAATCAGATAGTCGGATCAGGAGAATCTAAGTTTACGAAACTACGGAGATCGAAACGCTACGCAGCAGAAAATCAGAACCATCCGGAACGAGAAACAAAACGGATCGACCATCACAAAAAGGGGGAGAACGAGACAGAAGGAGGCTAGGGTTTCGAGATAATGGAATAGAATTTGTAAGGAAAGGGAAGAGGAATACCAGCTTCAATTGAAGGACGTTAGCCCGGTTCTGGGCTTTGGTGCGAGCTTGAACGGCTGCATCTCTGTTGCGCATGAAAGCATCGTTGAAATCTCCCATCTTGATCAAATCCTAGGATTTCCTCCTACTATTTCTTCTTCTTCTTCTTCCCGATTTTCGCGACGAGAAGAGACGATTTCTCAGTCGGCGGAGGAAAGAGCTGGGGGATTTTTCGATCTTGTTTTTTATAGACACGCTGAGGGGCTGTTTGTTTACCACTTTGAGTGTTTGTTTTCTCAAATCCTCGGCAAATACGAGTCAGGGCCTGTTTGGATGGAAGGATTCCATGGCAATGTTGTGTGGTCCACTGCAAATGGGTAATGATTACCCTACAACGGTAATTCCGAAGTAAAGTCGTATGTAAGGGCACGAACTAGGGTTTACCCGCCTCTGTCCATTCGTTTTTTCAGACCATTGTAGAACACGATCTCAAAAATTAAGCACATCCAAATCTCGGCTGAACCACAACACAAGAAACACTGATGATTGAACGCTCACCATTAAAAATTTTGAAACGACCATCGTAAGAGGTAATGTTTATTTGTCATCCAACCTATTAATAAGGTTAAGCAAGATGTAGGGAAAATAAAAACATTAGCTTGATCCATTACCTTCGTGTCCCAATAAAAGCTTTTAAGGGTCATTCACCAATTTTTCTAGTGTTATGGTCCACCTGAGATTTAGATCTGCCTAACTTTTGGCATAACACCCTTAAATTAAGGGAAAAAACAGATGAACAACATTGATATGAAACACATTCATCAAGGTAGGCCCCACAAGGTAAGGGTATTAGCTGCTCCCCATATGTAATACCAATATCACTCCCGTGGATTAATTTTTTTATATGCATGTAATGTGATCACTTGATTGGATATGTGCCTAATAAGTATTATATCCACACCATCTATCCATTTTGTAATGTCATTTTAGGGCATGACCCCAAATATCAGCTTCATCAAACGCTTCTATAGGTCGTAGGAAGTTTTTAATGGCAGGCATTCAATCTTGACATGCCTAATATATATTATATCCACATCAGTCCATCCATTTTGTAATATCATTTTAGGGCAGGAACCCAAATATCAATTTCATCCAACACTTATATAGGCCGCAGGAAGTTTTTAATGGCATGAGTTCAATCCCGATTGCTTCTATGGTGTGGTCAATTTCCGTCTTGGATGTAGTTTATTTTTTAAATCATTCCATAAAATGATATCGCAAGATGAGTGGACGGTGTGGATATAACATATACATCATGGTGTTGGCCACAAAACTATGCCATGTCAACGTGCATCCGCCCATCCAAGTCAAATGAGCATTTCTACATATTAATTCCTGTGATTGAACAGCTTGGGTTATCCAATGGCTAGGAGTAATAGTGTAAGGTCATCCTAACAGCCCTAAATGTCTCATTATTACTAATGGTAGATGTTTGGTTTTTGTGAGTATTTTCACCTCGAAATCCAGTCTAAGATAGATTGACTTAGCTATGTGGAGCCCATTGTGATTTATGTGACTTATCTACGTTGTTCATCCATTTCACATACACATTTTAGGACATGAGCTCAAGAATGAAATAGATTCAACCCTCGAGTGGACCATACTAAAGGAAACAGGAGCCCTAAACCATCCACCATTGGAATTAGTTTCCTTCCCAGGGCTGAAACAGATGTTTATTTTCTATCTAACTTGTTCATAAGGTCACACGAATGTGGATAAGGGGGACAAAACAAATATCAATTTGATCCAAAACTTCTGGGACCTCCAGCATGTTTTCAATAATAGGCGTTCAATTCCCACTGTGATGTGTGGTGTGGTCCACTTGAGTATTGGATCTTTAGCATTTTTGGAAGATACCTTAAAATCAACTAGTAAAACAAATGGACGGTGTGGATAAGCCACATACATCATAGTGGGGCCACACTTTTTTTTTTGCACCATATCTCAGTTTTTACATCACACCATTTTAAAAATTGAAGGCAGTCAGTCAATCTTTGCTCATGGAGTGTTGCTAAAAATAGCATGTAAATAGTTATTACTTATATTTTTGGAATTAGAAATGTAAACTTGAAAACAAATATGCCCTTACTATACCACTGAAATCTGAAAATCATATTTTAGCTAATTAGGGCCCGTTTTGTTGGCATATAGAAACCTGTTTCCAGCTTAAATCAGGATTCCGGTAGAATCCGATTTTAACTGGGGTATTTGTTGGCAAGTTCCAGCCAAAGAGGATTCTGTCTAGAAACCTAAATTGAGTGGAACCGGGATTAGTGGAATCGGTGTGGGCAACCATTTATACGGAAGGGAAAAGAGGCAGAAGTGAGCGTCACCACCTCCATGTATGCATTGTGCATCTATGTTGTATATGTTTTATATCTCCATGGTCCATTAGTTTTGAAATCTCAATTAAGGGCATTGGACAAAAAATGAGGCAGATCTAAATCTTAAGTGGGCCAAACCACAAGAAAACGGTATTGATTAAACGTCCACCATTAAAAACTTCCTAGGGCCCACTATGATGTTTATTTGCCATCCAACCCGACAATCTGTCTTGCAGAACTATAATAGGCCAGGGGTAAGGTTCTCAGGTGGATCTAAAGCCCAAGTGGGCCATGCCACAAGCAACGGTTGGAACACAATCTGAATTGCACCGTTTTCAACCAAATAGCAATTTACGGATGAAACCTGGGTTCCACTCTAGTTTCTGCAATTTTGGATTCCAACATCGGAATCTAGATTTTCTCTAGAATCTGGGTTCTGCAACCAAACAGGCCCTTAATGTGATATTTTGGGTGTTGTTTAGCACGCTTTAAAAACGTCCTTAATAAAAAAAAAAAACGTGAAATTAATTTGGGGATGGTGCATGCACCGAAAGGGGTAAGTGGTGAGGGCTCTACATTAAATTTTTTTTTTTTTAATGATAACTTTGCTTGTTCGAAGTAACTTCTAGTAAAGCTTTCAAGGCTATTTGCATTGATGTTGTGTTTACGTGGCAAAGATATGTCGGCTCCACCATGATGTATGCTTTATATCCACACTATTCATCCATTTTGCCAGATCATTACAGGGCATGAGCAAAAAAATGAGGCAAAACCAAAGCTCAAGTGGATCACGCCACCTAAAGTAGTGGGGCAGTGACGCCCACCGTTGAAACCTTCCTAAGGACTATCATGATGCTTATTTGCCATCCGACCTGTTCATAAGGTCACACAAACCTGGATGAAGGGAAAACACAAATATCAATTTGATCTTAAATTTTTTTTTGCCCCTGAACAGTTTTCAATGGTGGTGTTCAATCCCCTTAGATATATGACAAATGGATGGATGGAATGGATCTAACACATAAATCATGGTGGGGCCAAATAAGTTCCACACGTTAAAAGTTATGTTGTGAATTACGCAATTTTTTGGGGGAGAGCGTGTTTTGTTAGGGGGTAGATTGGGTGCTAGTCCCACCAGACCTAGTTAGGAAGATCCCGTTGGGGGATATTTAGGGCCCATATATATGTTTTATACACACTATCCATCCATTTTGACAAATCATTTTAGGCCATGATCTAAAAAAGATGCAGATTGAAGGCTCAAGTGGACCACACCATAGGAAGCAGTGGGGATTGAATTCCTGCCATTAAAAACTTCTTAGGGGGCACAAAAGTTTGGATTAAGCTGATATTTATGTTTTCCCTTCAGACAGGTCTATACAACCTTATGAACAGGCCGGATGGAAAATAAATGGCACAATGGGCCCTTAAGAAGTTTTCAATCGAAGGAATTTAATCCCCATTGCTTCCCATGGTGTAGTCCACTTGAGCATTAAATCTACTTCCTTTTCAGGATTATGCCCTAAAATGATATTTCAAAATGAATGGATTGGGTGGATAAAACATATAAATCATGGTGGGCTCCACAAAGCCCTTAACAAGATAGTTTGTCTCTAGTTAGGTCTTAATAGTAGCACCCAATCCTTGCCCTTTTTATGAACTACATCAACAGCTGAGATGTACTGATGAGAAAATATGGTCAGTGTTTTAAGCATTGACGATATCGGCTAATAAATCCCTCGATATATTTTGTATCCCACATGTGCGATACGAAATGCACAAGTAATGTGATATATTCCACATGTTCAATTCGGTAAGCATTTTCAATTATCGATCGTTTTTTTCTTGTAAATCATGTAAAATCAATATTAAATTATTACAAATCCATTATTTTCATGTATTGCATGAAAAAATCATGGATTTAGAGCTTGGATTTTACAAATTGGATGAGATGGGCCGAGTTGTAAAAAATTGAAAAGGAATAAAAATTTTATAATTTCTTGCAAATCGATGGCAATCTTTATGTTCAAACATAAAATCAAATATATAACTTGATCCAATGATTCTTTTTTTCCTTTTACATGTATTGTTTATGTTTCCACGTGTCTTCTTACATTTATAAATTATAAGAATAGACTATGAATATACTTGCACAAATTCAATTTAACAACGTATAAATTAGGACCACATACAAAGAAAACATATTATATGCATTTCTTTTTATAAAGTTTGATTTATAAGTGTGTATTGATGTTTTTTTAACAATCATTGAAATTTCATTAAAAGAAAATTAACCAATTTCTAAATGTTTCTTCATGTTTCCAACAACAACAATACATTATGTAATACGACTAATATATCCCATGTAATAACCAACACACACACACACACACACACACACACACACACACACACACACACACACACACTGATTGAAACGACTATATTGGACTGAATTCGAAAATCAAGCTTTCGAGTCAATGTGGACGTTGGGATTATGGGCGGACCGGATCACGCTTACTAGTGTGATTTTTGTCATGTGTAAAGATTGGTCATATTTGATTGAATTCTCCACTAGCTAGTTACTTTGTTCCCACAATCAACTCGACCCTGTAGAAATGTGAGGACTGAGAATCATATGAATCTCAATCCTAAAACGACTCTCTAATTTGCAACTGGAGATTAAGGGGAATGGACCACAATTACAGAGAAGGAAGGTGTTAGGCACCCACTTTGACCATATAAATGTACGGTCTCTACTTCATGATATCTAACTAACTATTGAGGATTATGACTAGTTATTGTGTGCTAATTATACAAATTGTGTATAATATCGTGTTATATGTAACACCCATGACAAGTTGTAGTTTAGGCTGGATGAATCTGCCTTAACCCAATTACTTGCTGAAGCAATTAACCAGCCAAATCAAAATTCTTATAGGTAGGATCCAACTAAATTAACAAGTCGTAGAGTATATCCTTGAATTGACTGGATGTTGAATGTTATACATGTACTCCGATGTATACAAAGTTACGCATGTAAAATTGTGTGCGATGCGATGTTGAATGCAACGCCTGTGACAAGTTATAGCCTCGGCTAGATAAACTCAACTTAACTCCCTTACTCGCCAAAGTGTAAACTAATCGACCTGGGTTTCCAGTGAGCAAGATGCAGTTATATCGTAAGGCTGTAGAGCATAAGTTCGAATCAATTAAGTACACAATGAGATGAGCAATTGAGTTAACAAGGGAATGGGTATTGCACAACATTAATGTAAAAGATAAAGAAAGCTGATTAATAGTTAATTGGCTGGATGGATGGAGATGTTGCAGGGGTTAGGTTGAACGGTTAGGAATGAGACATTGGTTGCTCAAGTGGCAAAAAGTTTGGGCTAAAATGGGTTGACTTAGGATGGACTCCTTCCTACAACTCTCTTCTCTCCTTTGTAGAGGGATGGAATGGCTAAGATGGCTAAGAGAGAGGCTTAAAGGATCTCTGAAGGTGATGAGGTGTATTATGTATGCTTGAAATGGGAAGGGGAGAGGGCTATTTATAATCCCCAAACTCGATTTTCTTGTAATTTTTGCAAAGTCTGGGGATTGAAAGGATGTGGACAGGATTTAAGATTGACACATGGCATTATATTGATAGCTAAATGAGTTGGTAAAATGGTAGTTTTAGACTAAGGAGAGGGGTACCGATGTCATTGCACAGTGCCATACACTTGCACCTTACTCCAGGAAAACATCCACATGCAATGGGGCTCCCCTACTAGCTAAGGATCCTGCCACGTGGCCACAACGCCCAGAGCCACATCTGGCTCCTTACTTTGGCAGGTGAGTTGCCAAAGTTTGTTGAAGCTTTTTGCTCCCTAGGTGCTTCATTGTTGACTCTCTTAATTTTCTATGAGCTTTGGAGTTTAGACTTGGCCCTGCTTTGACCTTAGGCTTGACTAGATGGGTTGATTGGGTGAGTTTGTCAGGTGAATTAACTGGGTGAGCCGGGTTTCAGGATTCCTAAGGTTTGGGCTTTTAAGGTTCTATGGTTGAGGTTTAGGTTTGGGGCTTGAGTTTACGGTTTGGTTTAGAATGGTGGATTCTGTCAAACTTAATCAATTTGTCAGCTTGGTGGGGTGTTTACAAGTCAACCACTGGTTATGATCAACGATTGAGCGATTTGTGAAAGGTTAGGGTGAGTCATTTCTATTCTTTTTTTTCCTTACGACTTCGACACTTTTCTTTTTACCACACGTTTGTGATTAATATATATTTAAAAAAAAAAATAAAGATGAATAGATAAACTAGAAAGGCTAAAGCAATGCTGATTTTTATTAATATATAAATATGACTTATTACAATTGACAAAGTAAAATAACTAGAGACAAATAAAGATAAATACATATTTCAACTGTGGGAATAGACAATCTCAACGAATGATCAACAAAATGTGATCAGAAAGATTAATCGCCAAAGTAAGGACTCAGTTGATCGGGATTCCGCAACTTAGGGTTGTGAATATTTAATTTAATGCTATAATATTGTAGCAATGGCGCTGAATATTAATGATGCATGCCATGGCTAGGTTATGTTAAGATAAATATAAAAGAAGATAGACTGTGTTTGGCGTGGGCCTCAATATCTTCATTGATTGCTCTTTTTATTAGTTGTTGAGTCGGAAAAATCCTCATTGAGTTTCATTGCTGGTTTAGGATCCTTCGCATTTCTAACTTTACATGTTGAATAAGGAGATCCATATAAATACAAAATAATTGATTTTTAAGTCTTCAATTTTATGTAGATGCTCCTCACATTGGAGACTGTCAGGACTCTGCATCTAAATTTGAGATCAATCAAGGGAACCTCTACCATTCATCCCGGATCTCAAATCATCAGGTCATTCATGCATTTGAATGACCCAATCCACATCATCTCCGTCTTTCTATGGTCCTTTTCCTTTTTGAACAAACTAGTGGGACCAGACCCACCTAATCGAGCTCTCACATTCTCCTAATTCCGGGTTCGTACACAAACATGGTTTAATTTTGTTTGTGTCCATCGTCTCCTGATTTAGGTCTGTCATGTTATGACTAATCTTCTTTGTATTAGTCCGATCTTTGGGCATTTAAAATCTCTATGATAACTTCAAAATCTCTAAACGTCTTTGGGAAGATCCCCCATCTTAGATGGATTGTAAGAGACAACCTCACTTCATAACTATATCCGTGATATGATTGTTTTCCTCAGTAGGTTTTTTATAGACGTGCTAGGTATGTTAACTCGTTAAAATGATGGTAATCGTGACCACACGCCATCCATCATTTTGTTCTCTTAATGGCACACGTATGGTTTCATGTCACCACATTAATAACGAAAGACATAAGTTGAAAGAAAATCAACGAAAGATATCTTTGGAAGCAAGTATAATTTCTGCTAGTATCGAACTCGTATGGTCTATTTGGTACGCGGTATTAAGTGAGATTGTGTGGGATTAAATTATAAAACCAGTAATAATTATGTCATGTAAGGTATTGTTGTGGATTTTATATGTTTTCAAATTCCATGTTCATAATGCAAAAGGCTCGAGGAATTATAATGGCCACCATCCCACGGAGGTAGGGTTGAAAGTCGAACGGGTTGAGTTGGGTTAGTACTCAACCCTAACCCAAACCAAGGTTCTTATACCTCAACCCTAAGCAAACTCAACCCAACCCAACCTCGGGTTGGGAATTCTCAACCGAAGTCCAACCCAAGCGAGCTAAGTCGGGTTGATACATGTTAATATTTTCATTATTACATTAGTCTGTTATGTTTCAATCCACGTCTTATTTTTTGTACCTATGACTTTATTAATTATCTATGTAGTTATTTATTATAAATAATTTCACTTTTTCTAAACAAATAAGCTAAAATATAGGATAACTACTCCTTTAACATTCAAGCATATCAAATTTGAGCATGTCAAATTTCAACTATTATAAATTTACTTACTAAAGTAATATAAACTAGTAAGTTTACTTAATTAAAGTATAATAAAATTCTAAGTAACTTGTATATAGATAGGGTTCGGGTTCGGGTTCGGGTTGGGCTGGGCAACCCAAGACATCAACCCAAGCCTGACCCAAGCTTTATCGGGTTGGTGTTTACATAGCCAAACTCGATATTGGATCCGATGCTTCCTGCCGAAGCCCAACCCAATGTCGGGTCGATCAGGTTGAACCCGCCCAACTTTCCTACATGGAGGTTGGGATGTAACATATAGCCTCATGTGGACGGGCATATCAATAAGAATTCAATGTTTTGAATTGACCGATCGACCATTGTTGTATAGGAAATGTCTCCAAACAATATATTAGCCCAAAGTATTGTGTTTCCATGTTTGGATACAATGAATCGTATGCGAAGATTATGTGCTGCACTTGTGAATTTTTGGATCCACTAAGGTATGAAGGATCCTTGACCATGGGTCCATGCTCATGTTTATCGCGTATATCCACACAGCCCAAACCTTTGTACAACTCCACTCAGGATATGATCTGAAAAACTGATCAATGACCACACCTCAGTTGTTGTATAACACATGAAATAGGTTATGCATATCTACGTGTAGAGGTCGAAAACTATCGATAGATGAAGAAGCCGTTTCTGTCATAAAGTAATTGGAAATTTTGGGCTACATACGTCATCGAAACACGAAATCTTGGCTCCTTCTCGATCTACTGATGGACATACCCTACATTGACGGAGACCACCTTCCAACCTCCCTCTATCAATCGACATGGCAGAAACTGGTAGAGATGCTCTTCAATCATCGTGAAGCCCATTTGCGCATGGCATTCATTCAGGCCAACATTACTTGGTACATGAGACGAGGTGATGGCGTATTGTCTTGGCTGTGATGAAGATGATGGACTAAATTGTCTCCTTCAAATTCCATCCCTGGTGCGATCGACGGGAACAGGACAATCTCTCTTGAAATTGTACAATTATTAGTACAAAACCCAAAGTTGAAATCTATTGAACAAGTTATGCTCATCAAACATGTGGTGAGGGTTTTAAACATGGGATACGTATCGCAATCCCACCTAATCCTGCTCAATACAAGCACCAAACGGGCCTATAGTGTCGACACATGGTGACTTCTCATCAGTTTGCGTTAGTGTGCTAAAAATGGCTTCATTTTCTATATGAATACGGATCCTTTGTTGGCTGCCAAATAGGAAATCCCTGTTTGCAGCCTTTTTATTGGTCCACGTCATTACATAGGTTTATAACCTAGTCACATCCTCAGTGTAACCTGATCACACCTTAGTGCAACTTAATCACACCGACGTCATGCAATGTGACGTGGACCAATGAAAAGGCTCCAAATAGGGATTTCTTATTTGCCAGCCAACAGAGGATCCAAGCTCCTTTTCCATATAGTTCCTGAAATGATTAGAAAAACCGAATGGACAAAGTGGATACAGAATACATATATCAGTATAGGCTTAGTGATAAGGGCCGCATCGTCTTGTGTGAGTTAGGGTTTGACCCAATCTACTCCCCTAAAGGGGGTGTTTGGTGCATGGGATTATGTAGAATTAGGCGGGATTGAATTGCAAATCCAACCATTTAAATTCTCCATATTGTTTGTTTGCTACTTGAATCTGCGTAATTGGAAAATGTGTTATTTTAAGAGGGATATCCATAGTTCATCTTCATCCGCCAAATTCAATGAATCTGGAGCGAATTTTGTGTGGGGCACACAACCGAACTCACTCACATCATTAGGCTATGTGGGTCCTACTATGATGCACATATTACATTCACATTGTCCATCCATTTTTTAAGATTATTTAAAGGGATCGGTACAAAAATGAGGAAGATACAAAATTCAAGTGGACCACACCATAAAAAGAAGTGGCGACAATAATGCCTATCATTGAAACATTTCTAGGGCCTACCATGATGTTTATTTTCCATCTAACCTGTTTAGAAGGTCACACAAACCTGGATGAGGGGAAGAAACAAATATCAACTGGATCCAAAACCTCTGTGGCCTCGAGAAGTTTATTGGTAAGCATTCAATCTCCACCACTTTCTATGGTGTGGACCACCTGAGTTTTGGTTCGGTCTCATTTTTTGTACCATGCCCTAACATGATCTTGCAAAGTGGATGGATGGTGTGGATATAATAGATAAATCATAGTGGGGCCCATGTGCTGCTGACAATATTGGATGGATAGATAAATTCATCATCCTCCCAACATGGCAGGTTAGGGCCTGTTTGGTTGCGAAATCTAGATTTTAGAGAAAATTTAGATTTAATAGTTGGAATCTAAAATTGTAGAAACTGGATTGGAAACTCAGGTTCCATCTTAAACTTGTTGTTTAGTTGAAAGCTTTCTAACCATTGCTTGCGGGCCTACGGCATGGCCCACTTGGGCTTTAAATCCGCTTTAGAACTTGACCCTTTTGGCTTATAACAGTCCCGCAAGGCAGATGGCATGGTTGGATGACAAATAAACATTATAGTGGGCCCTAGGAAATTTTTAACAGTGGATGTTCAATCAACACTGTTTTCCTATGGTGTGGTCCACTTGAGATTTAGATCTGTCACATTTTTTTGTCTAGCGTCCTTTATTGAACTCTCAAAATGGATGGACCGCTTGGATATAAATTGCATCCATCATAAATATACAATGCATACATGGAGCCTAGTGACGCTCACCTATGCCTTTTCTCCCTTTCCTAGAAAAGGTCTCCTACATTCTAGCCAATTTAGGTTTCCAAGGTGGATTCCTCTTTAGCTAAAATTTACTGCCAAAGACAGTTAAAATTAAGTTGGAAACAGGTTTCCATATGCCAACTAAACCGACCCTTACATGTATGGCACGGAAACATGGTTGAAATTTTACGAGAATAGTTGGCACGTAATCCACTGTCAAGCAGGATGATTATTTTTTTTCAAATTTCATTCCATCAAATACACTCTAATCCCTTGCCCAACACCCCCTAAATGGGATGGGTCGGGATGGAAGCAATTTGCCTGCAGCTCAGGTTGAAAGAGCAATAAAATACATTTAGTCCGTCCGTCTTTTTTTCCATCTCAGAAACACGCCTGAGGAAATCCAAAACTAAAATGCGCCGCACCACAAAAAAGGGAGATTAGAGGAGATCCAGAACTCAAATGGGCCACACCACAAGGAAACACGGAGACTGGACGAACAACACACCATTGAAACCTTCTCGTGGCCACAAGTTTTTGATCAGGCTGCTAATCCAGATGTGAATCATAAACATCAAGGTGGGCCAGCTGTGCATTGTGGTGTGGCCCACTCGAGTTTCGGATCTCCCTCGCGGTGGCGCAGCTTAGCTTTGCCTTCCTCCGAGGAAGCGGATTGCCTACTGAGTAACTTAGTACGCATAGTGGGGCTCGCCTTGCATGCATGTGACATATCCACACCGTCCTTCCGTTTTTCAATCTCATTTTAGGGCATGTATTCTAAATGAAAGCAGATCCTAAGGTCGAGCAGACCACACCACAGGAAACAGATGGGATAGTGACATCTACCGTTGAAACCTTTGAGGGCACACAATAATGTTTATTTATCATCCAACCTGTTGATAAGGTCACACAGACATGGATCAATCGCAAACACAAATAGCAACTTGATCCAAAACTTCTGTGGTCCCAAGAAGTTTTCAACGGCACGTGTTCAATTAAAACTGTTTCTTGTGTGTGGTCCACTTGGGCTTTTGATATGCTTCAAGTTTGGTATCAATCCCTAAAATGAGATGTTTAAACGGATGGACGGCATGGATAAGATACATCCTCCCTTGGGCCCACACTGTTTGCTCGGTAAAGCGTACCGAGTTACTCGGTACGCAGTCCGCTTCCTCCGACAGGTTCACGTGCATTTGCAGTTGCCGCTACTTCTCGCGCTATAAAAAAAGGACGGAGAGCTAGGGTTTTCTCGCATCGGTCTCATTTCCTTTCTAGGGTTAGGGTTTTGTCTTTCTAGGGTCAGGTCTCTCCCCACAGCTGCAGCTATAGAGTTCCTGCACGCAGGTCACAATCTCGATTTCATAGAGATTAAAATCCCAAACCCCTCTTTGATTTCAATCTGCTGAGAAATTTTATTTCCGATTTTACTCTCCATTTTTTAGATAAAAATCCCAAGCCCCTGCTACATTCATCCATTCATGCATTCATACATACATGCGCGTGTGTATTTCGTGTCCTTTTGTTGATTTTTATTGCTGTATCTGTGGATGCATGTTCTGAAGGTGAATCTGTCGCATGAGAGTAATGGCGTTGCACCGTTGATGTTGTTGGAGTGAGAAAACGAGTGACATGGCCTCCATTAAAGACAATGACGATGCGGTTCAAACTCCATCCCCGTAAGTATCTGGCCTCTGCCAGCGGGCTCGGCCCATTCTCGGCCGTTCATTTGTTGGGTCTGTCCAACTAATGATAGCCATGAAATGGTCTGGATTCGTGTTCAGGCTCGGGTTATTGTACGTCCAGACCGTTGACCTGATGGGTCATATCGTCGAAGGGGGGTGCCCTAAAAGTCCCCCTTTTTGGTAGATCCTAACCCTTCTAACAGTGGCCCGCAGATAGTCAGAAAAAGTTCTGTAAACCATGGAGAAAAGGCCAAAGATCCAAGGGTCAGGATCTTTCAATCTGGGTTTTTTTTGGTTCGTATGATTGACGTGGGATGTCCTGAAAGTCCCCATACTGGTAGATCCTAACAGTGGCCTTCAGGTAGCTGCTTAAGGAAAGAGACTGCGACTTTTCACACTCTACAGAGAAAAGGCCAAAGATAAAAGCGTCAGGGTCTTACAATCTAGGGTTTTTTTTTTTTGGTTCATATCATCAATGCTGGATTTCCTGAAAGTCCCCCAGGCTCCACATTGCTAGATCCTAATGCTTGTAACAGTGGCCTGGAGATTGCTGTTGAAGGAAAAATACTATAACTTTCACATTCAGCACAGAAAAGAACAAAGATCTAAGTGTCAAGGTCTTCTGTTCTGGGGGGTTTTGCTGCATTATACATCTATGGTTGGATCCACATGTCAACAGTCTGCATTACCAAACCATGGGTCCATTCATACGAATTGAGATTCAGGACCCATATTTCTGATATGAAAAATTTATTGTCATTGTGATAAAGAATTTGTGCTATTCAGGAGGTTTTTTATGCTTCAATTACCATCTCTAAGAGGCTAAGACGTGTCAAGTTTGCCTGTTTCATGACAGATGCATTGGCATTTGATGTTTTGTGCAGACCCAAGAACGTATACAAGGATCCTGATGATGGGCGGCAGCGGTTCTTGCTTGAATTAGAATTTGTTCAGTGCCTAGCTAATCCTACCTACATCCACTGTAAGTTCCCCAATATTTTTAAACTGGCATTTTTGCTTTGTTTTCTGCTTATCATAATGTCACTTTTAAATCATGGGGTACAAGAAGTGGTAGGATACAACAACAAAAGAAGTACATGTTCTAAAGTGTCTCACAATATTGCAATGTGAGAGCAACAAAAGATTTTTGTAGATGTGTGCTTATGGTTTTCTTAAGTTCATTTGTTTTTCCTTTTACTGTAAACCACATGTCTTCCACCTTTTCTAATTAAACATTTTTACTCCCCTACAAGCTTCTTCAACTGCCCAACCAGACATAAGTCAGGTGTCTACCCTAGATGTAACCATCAAATGGTAGGGATCGTTACATGTCTGGTACATAAAGGAAGAGATGGAAAGCTGATGGATGTGTCTTGCATCTGTCTGTCTGATCTCTCTCTATTGGTGTCCATTGTTGCCCGATAATCTGGATTTTGTGATTATGAGAGCTACATCTGGACCCTACACCTCTTTCTGTTCTGAACTTGATCATGATTACAGGAAAAAAATAAAATTAAATAAATTATGGGAAAATATAAGAACACCAAGCTTAGTATCTTTTAGTCTCTTATCTTAAATTTTGTCCTGTTTTATTGTGAGTCTGATTTCTCTCACCTGCTCTGCTAGTGCTGTAGTTTCCTTTCCAGGGAGTCAAGTGAGATGTAAGTCAGGTGTCTACCCTAGATGTAAATATCTATTGGTAGGGACCGTTACATATTTGGCAGATAAATAATGAGAAGGAAAGCCAATGGATGTGTGTTTCATTCATTTGTCTGATCTCTTGTTATGGTGTCCATCGTTGCCTAGTAATCTGGATTTGGTGATTACAAGAGCTACATCTGGACGCTACATTTCATAAAAACTAACACTAGTTTGTAGTTTTTATAAGAAACGAAGTTCTGAAGATGTGGAAATATACAACATGTTCAATGTCCAATACCATAATTTAACAATGTAATTCAGTTACTTAGTAGCATTTCAGTGTCATTTTCATTTAGTTTTTTGGGTTTCTTGTTGAAGTTAGTTTGCATTAGGGCTCTAACTTGGGTTTGGGTCAGGTTAGGTTTGGAAAACTCCGACCCAATTTGAAATCAGGTTGGGTTCGGATCGAGCAAGTTCAGGTTGGGTTAGGGTTGGGAATAATCACATGTATTTGGGTTGGGTTGGGTCGGGTCGGGTCAGTTTAGGGTTCAGTATAGAGGAATTCAGGTTGGGCACCTTGGATAGAAGTTGGGTTGGATTTTGATCTGGGTTCTCTAGAGATTCTGTCAGGTTTGGGTTGACCCTCAGCCCTAACCAACCCACCCGAGTTGCATCCCTAGTTTGCATCGTGCTGGTGGTGGGTTGTGAGAGATATCAGATAGGACAAGTTGATGCTGCTCTTTTGATGTGGTCACATTTGCACAAGTGAGTTCCTTGATCCTTTTGCCTCTCGGCTTGTCTACTTGGGTTGAATTTCACCTAACGCTAACAAACTATTTTGTTTTTTTTTTGGTTAGTACACACACCCCACTGGTAGTACACCCATCCTCACTCTTAGTCACACTGCAATGTTAGCCACCCCACTTGGGAATTAATACCAAGACCTCAGTGTTGAAACAAGGTTATCTTCACTCAGTCTACCACTTGAGATATGGATCAGGGTGTGCTAACAAACTATTGTTGCGGCTTCAGCGAAGCTGCAATATGCCATGATCAATTTGGCAAGCCAGTAGCTCCACAAGCTTCAAGCTTCAAGCTACAAGCTACAAGCTTCCTATTAATCTTAATTTGATTCTTGACAATATTTTGATACCATATGCAATTCATGGATTTATGGCCTATTTTAAAGAGTTGTTTCCTGGAGCTCATCATTACCCAATCTAGCAATTGTGGCTTTTTTTTTTTTGGTCTCTTAGCATTTTGTCACTGATCTATTATCTTGTGCAGATCTGGCTCAAAACCGTTATTTCGAAGATGAGGCCTTCATTGGCTACTTGAAATACCTTCAATATTGGCAACAGCCCGAGTACATAAAGTTTATAATGTAAGCTTCTTCAGGAGATGTTTGCTCTTCTCATGATGCCATGCATGATGTTACACTTGATTTGAAGTTGTACTATTGTTGTTGGTTGTATAAATTTAAGTCAAAACGGCCAGAAATATTAACGTAGGGTTGCATAATCATGGCTTATGTGGTCACGTACTTATCTGTGCGACTGCATAAAGCATATGCATTCATACTCCTAAAATGGCATATGGGTTGTATAAATTTAAGTCAAAACGGCCATAAATATGAACGTAGGGTTGCATAATCATGGCTCATGTGGTCATATACTTATCTGTGCGACAGCATAAAAGCCAATGGTCCAAAAACTGCATATGCCACTATGGCTTATGTGTTTCATCCTCCTAATTATGGTATGTGTTTCATCCTCCTAAAATGGCATATGTGATCACATATGAAAACACTGAGCTTTTCTAAAAGAAAAAAAAGAAACAATTTATGCCAAGGTCATTTTTGGGAAGTGGGAAGTAGAAAATGTGGAAGGATCTTGAACAAGTGCTTCTGGATATCAGAGACCCCAATGTATTTCAAAGAGCTTGAAGCAGTCCATAAATGCATTCCTGTATTGTGAATGAGAAGATGATTCACTAACTCTTCTCCCCAACACAAAGCATAATGCTAGTGAAGCTTTGATTCTTGTTTGTTTGTTTGTTGTTCTTTCTTTTTCCTTCGAGGTTAGAAATTATTGCCCATTGTTTTATGACAAAATGCCTCTGCCTAGGGCTGCCAACAGGCTGGGTTTGGGTCGGCTACCGGTGCCTGTATCTGGATGCAAGGGAATCGAGTTCTGGCATGGGTGCTACATATGATGTAGCTTCATTGAACCTACTTCATATGTGGTACTGGTGCCTGTACATTTGGCTGCTTGTGTTTTTTTTTTTTATATTGAAAGATAAGAAATTTATTAAAGGAGGAGGCCAAAGCCAACCAGAAACTACAACCTAAAACATCTAAAACAAAAAAGAAAAAAAATCACGGTGCCCAATCTCTGAAAAAGACCATCACTTTAGAGAATATAGCTGCAATGGAGCTATTCTGGTTCCTTGTCATACAACTGG
>PVNU02003274.1:0-42040 GCA_003013855.2 Liriodendron chinense
CATTTAACCAATCCGTGTGTAGGATCCAAACCAACCATTCATATGAAATAGGATGACCGGTTAAAAAAGGTGACATGTCACCTGATTATAACACTACCCATTAGCAGGTAAAGCACCTCCAATGTGCATGTGAATCTTATACACATCCATCAGGTGACCCTTTTCACTTGCACCTTACATCCTAAAATACAGCAGATCAATTCATTTATGCATGTATTAAACAAGGTTTGAATTTAAATTTTAAGCAGGCAACCAAACTTACTATCAATCCATCAGAATAAATAAATTATGAGTAACTTTTTGTGGTGGTATAATACAATTATAAATAATAATAAATCCAACGCGTAAGCATTGTCCAATAGGTATAATAAATAATACTAACAAGGATTAGGCGTGAACCAAATAGATTGGGGAATAGTTCCCAAGATTCAATACCATAATATCGATCAAGCTGCATCTTTTAAGTTAAATATGCCCAAATCATGTCCCCATGGGGGAGATTCTTCAAAACACACATCCACGCGTCATCACAAAATAGATACAATTCGCTTGCAGTCGGAGAAGCTGCGAGCAGAATATGAAATGATTGATTACCACCCGACAACGCATGGTCACCTAAGCTGTTAATTGGGTCCACATTGGCCCACTTTGATTGAGCTTGAAGACTTCAAATCTAGTTGTTTTTTGTTAGCCACTTTCCATATGCATCACACGCATCCCTACTCTTCTTGGAAGCATCGTACTACAAGCAACAGATCACCTGCAAGCTCTACCAGGTACTTCCTTTCATATCCTGTGAGTGGCATGCCCAAGCGAATTTCCGTGGCCACAGGAGAAGTGCCAAAAACATCCCAAGCTATAACAAATCCCCTAAACTCACCACATAGAATCTACCTTTATAAAATATGATGTCCTGGTAGAGTTTTTTGACCGGTGGTACCAATGTCCACGACTCGTCTCCAGGTCTACAAAATGCGAGTTCCTCCTGCTGACCACAGATGATCATAACCGCACAATCACCAGCTGTGTTGACACAACCACCTTACGTATAAAAGAGATGCACACATGTTTTTGCCTGCACTTGACACATGCATCTTTAGGAAATGGTACTCTATCGATGAGATATTGGAACTTTGGTGAAAAGTCGACACACCACTTTCTGCTACTTCGCCTTTGTCCTTGACAATTGGAACCACAAATTGGTATGAATGTAGTCTCCAATTTGACACAGGAAACTGCTTGAGCGACGGGAGCTGGATCTTAGCTCTTGAGAAGGGATTCCATAAACTGATGTCACCACTCTCATTGAGGGTTACCAGCCCACCTTAGACGATCCGATGCACCCGCATACCACGAAAATCTGGTAGGTTGAGCGTCCTAACCTTATTGTCGGATAGGCTGTAGAAACTGCAAGATTCACTCTCTAGGTTGCCAAGGAGCATCAACCATGGAATTTGTTGAGCTGGACAATACAACTTCTTTCTACCGTTGAGTACCAAGAGCGCAAACAGCACCAGCACGGATATGGTCGATGTACAGCAGATGATTCATATCATCACCCCCAAGATGTCTTCTGGAAGGTCTGCCCCAACTTGTTGCTCCATGCTTGCACCGTTTGTTACTCATCTGTTTCAACATGTCATGTGTTTAGTAGGAAAGGCAATCAGACATTTATTATAGTAAAATAAAAGGGCCAAGTGACATACATCTTTTAGGATGGATTTAAGAGCTATGTAGAGTCTGTAAAATATGCCATGTGTACAATGGAAAACTCACCATGATTTTCAAAATGATGCAAAACTAACATAGGATATAGCTCATGTTCAAGAAGATGATCTTAAATTTCAAGAGGAAATTCAAACAACTTCAAACATCTTATTTGTGTGACTTCTGTTACATACATCCATAATCGGGTCAGCAATTTGAACGGTCTGGGCTTCTGTGTATGACATGCCTACGGTTAAAGAGAGCACCAATTTTTTAAAATGTTGGTTAATTATCATAGAAGCTGACCCCAACTAATTGAAATAAGGCTTAGATGATGATGATGATGGTTAAGTATCATAGAAGTTCAACTCAATAAGATGAGGATTGCTAAGCACACATGCGTTTACAAGATGTGTGTGTGTGTGTGTGTGTGTGTGTGTGTGTGTGTGTGTGTGTGATTACAAGAAGAATCTGGAACATGTGTGAGATCCAAGCTATCCATTAGGTTGGTCCCAACATGTAGATACTAGTTAAAAAGAAAAGTAAGCCAAATCTGCTCACTAGATAGGTCACAATGTTAGAACATCTTCTGCGTTTTTCTTTTACAAATATTTAATTTGTAAATTGTAGCTCATGGGATCAACGCAATAATCCGACTTTCAGAGAAGGGAACTGCATGCCCATCTAATGAATAGTTTGGATCTCACACAAGTCAACCATTTTGGCACAGCAATTATGTACGAATGGAGTCCTTCGTACATTCGAGTTGGCTTAGAAAAACAGGATTTTGTTTCAAGAGGGTCACAAGAATACATCATGATGTGTGGTAATAGTATACACCAGGACTTAGCTATGACTCTATTAAAAAGAAAAAGAAAAAAAAATGATACACCGGGACTTCAGCCATTGAACGGGGTCCATTTCAATGACCTAAGATATTTATGCGATGGGCCCCACTGATGATGGAGAATATCTAAAATAACTACAAGATGGACCAGACAGGTTAAATCCATACCATACACACACCACAGCGGGGCCCACGTGGGCCACGCCATAGAAAACAATGCACGCAGCCACCCAAAAACCTCCGATGAAGCAAGATGGGTTGCATGCATTCCATAAACACACCACATCAGGCCATCTAAAATATTAAAAAAAAAAAAAAAAACGATGGAAAAATCCTAAAAGAAAGAATAGATCTTCATTCGAAATGAAAAAGAAGTCATTAACAAATAATAAGGGGCAAAGAACATACCTTTATCGAGCTTGAGAACAAATTCAATTAACAGAAAACTAAAATTTTGAGCTTCGAAGCCGCTCACGGATGTGAAAAGTGGGAAATTTGATTACCACCTTCGTTTGAGATCTAATGATCTTGAAAATACAGCAAATCAACCTTCTTGCATGATCGACTGATCAACCAAAATTTCCCCTTCAATGGCCTTACCGATCCAAAGAATCTAATGAAAGGATTTGGGCGGAGGGGTGCTGCGTCGATTGGGTTCCAAAAAAAAAAGAAAACCCTTTTTCAATCGGACGCGGATGCGTATTGCATGCGAAAGGCTTTCGCAGGAAGTTACAGCGCTGGGAAGCTAGTTGGGCCCACTTTGATGTTGTGAGAAATCCACTCCGTTCATCCGTTTTACCAGATCATTTAAGGTTACGAGACAAAATTGAGGCGGATTCAAAACTCAAAAAGTTTTGATGTTTGTATAATGCCCTTAAATGATATGGAAAATCGGATGGACGGCGTGGATACATAATACATACGTCAAGGTGGGCCCCACGGTAACACATGGTAGGGCCGCACCGTCTTGGGTGAGCCCGGGTCTCACTTAATCCGCTCTCGAAGTTCAGGAAGCTAGGTAGGGTCCACTGTTGATGTTTGTGGGAAATCCAACTCCGTCTATTCATTTATTCAGACCATTTTATGACAGGGCCTAAAAAGATGCAAAATCAAGTGGCCCTATGACAAGAAAACGTGGGTAGGTAAATGCCTATCATTAAAAACCTACCCGAGGTCCACCATGTTGTTTATATGCCATCCATACCGTTCATAAGTTCATTCTCACAGGGATGAACTTGAAACGAAAAAAATTAGCCTGATCCAAAGATTGTGTGGCCCACGAATGCTTCAACAGTAGACATTATATTTCACTATCGTGCGGCCCACTTGAGTTGTCGATTTGCATAAAACTTTCTGGCACACATCCTTATAATAACCTGGATAACATATGGACGGGGGGTGGATTTCTCACAAACATCAAGGGTTGGATTTCTCACAAACAACACTAGCTTCGTCAACAGAGACTTCCTTTTGCAGGGAAATCGCATCCCTCTGGCCTGTGTGACTTGGCAAGTTATGTGGCATCTATAAGTAAGGTATGTGTTATATCACACTGTACATACATTGCCAAATTATTTTAGGGCATGAGCCCACAACTGCGGTGGATCCACATTTTAGAATAAGCTCAAAGCTCAAGTGGGCCACACCACAGAAAGCAGCCGAGACAATGACGCCCACTATTGAAAACTTCCTAGGGCCACCATGGTGTTTATTTGTCATTTCCAACTTGTACTTATCGTCAACAAACCTGATGTAGGGAAAACACCTCATCCAAAACTTGTTTGGCCCCAAAAAGCTTTTTCAATGGCCAAGCGTTCAATCCCAGCTGCTTTCTGTAGTGGTCCTCTTGAGCCTTCTGTCTGGATGGACAGTGTGGATATAACACATAATCATGGTGGGGCCCACAGAAGTTTGCCCCATCAACACACCATCAAGGTTCATCTACGTGGGTTGGGTGGCCACCCCTCCAATACAAGGTCAGTATTGGTTGGTGCTGGAAAAGCTCTGCGGGCCCCAACATGATCTATGTGTTTTATCCATTTGGTCCATTTATTTTCACAGCTGATTTTAGAGCACATCCCCAAAAATGAGCCAGATATGAAATCTCAAGTGGATCACACCACATGAAACAGTGGTGATAAAATATTACATGTTTGACTGTCCCAGAGACTTAGACAATTGAACAAGAGCACGGGAGACAGGTCACCCCAATTAGCTGATCCAACCAGTTGGTTATCTCTGAAACCTGTTGCAGGTTATAGTCTATCCATTCTGTACAACTATGTTTGCGAGTGTTGGGCCGTATGGTACTTTTGGTCGAAGCTATTATTGAAGTCGAGAGTAGTTCTGATCTTGTTTAGGATGGGGTGTCTATATATCTAAAACCACTGATGGGGATGATAACTGCTTAATTTTGCATCATTTCCTCGTGCATATTAATGATAAATTGGCTCTCATTAGATGAATTTTCATTATATATGAGAAAATTAGAAGTCCCAGATCATTTGAGCTGTTCACGAACATTCCAAAGCCCTAAAAGAGATTGAGATCAAGATCGATGAAAACATGAAGAATCAAAGTCCTGAAGTTCTCAGTCAACCGAGATATGTTTTTAAGTCAACCCAAGCACGCGGTCAAGATTTTAGTCGACCGATTCTTTCTGTGAAGATTTCAGTCGACCAAAGACATCATTTGGTCTACTGAATGGGCGTGATGAAAGTAGTTTTACGAAGTGCAATTTTTTTTTTCTAACTAAAGCTAGCCTCCCATTTAAACTGCGTCTAAGCACAAATTAGGGCATAAACTAATGGATAGACAAAGAGAGATAGAGAGAGGATCAAACTTCTACCACGTTCTTCTTCATTGTTCTTCTTCCTCTTTCCTTTCTAGTTTAGGTTTTTCATGTTTTCTTTGAGAATAGTTCTACTTAGCACTATGATTGACTATATCTTAGCTAAGGCTAAGGGGGTGAACCTTTGATGAATTCATGATGTTTGATTTATTTTGATTCAATATGGAGATTTGAATGATGCATTTTAATTGTTTGGATTTGAATTATTAGTTTAGTGAAAGTTTTTTATAAGTAAAATCTCTTGATCTATTGTTAACTCTGGGTACAATAGATGCTTGGAATTCCTTGCGATCAATTCCTTAGTCTTCATGTTTAGATCATCAATTGAGATTAATATCTTTATTGAAATTATAAATTGATTTAATAGTTTATCTTTCGATTAAATTAAATCCTTATTTGATTTCAATTAAGTTATAGGGTTGAATAAATGAATTATATATTGTGGATTGAATTAAAAGTATATTCTTAAAGCTTTAGTGTTTTCGTATTGATTATTTATTGTTTCACATACTTTAACTCACTAGAGTGGAAAATTCAGAATTTTTCTTCTCATTCTAGAAGTGTTTTTTTCCCAATCCCTATGGATCGACCTCGGATTCACCAAGTAATTTATTACTTCGCTACCTACACTAGGGTATACAATCTTAAAGATGTAGCAATGGCCCACTTAATTTTTTAATATGTATGAAACTTAGTGTGACCCCTTGTCCAAGTGGAACACACGCAATGAATGGGCTAGATGTCTAAACCACATTACAGTGGGCCGTATAAGCAATCATGAAGGCTTTAATTGGTGAGTATCTACTCTCAATTATTATTTATGGTGTGGCCCACCTAAGTGATTGAATGGCCTAATTATAGTCATGTGGCCCACTATGGATGGGTGCATCTAATTGATGGGGTGGATGTCTAATGTAGATCATGATTGGGCCACAGAGCTAGAACTCATGGGAAGCTCCCATGAGGTCAACCTCACATTACCTTCTTAACCCCATGGGAAGAAAAGGTAATATGAGGTTGATATCATGGTAACCCTTCTTGTAAGTGCTAAGCACAAATTTTGAGTGTTAAGCACATAGTTGTTGTCAATTTTCGTATACTATATTTAAAATAGTGCATGAGGTTGAGTAAGCATGGCAAGTATATTAAGAAGACTAGAGTCAACCTCAGCAATCATCTCAAGATCAAGACAAAATCGACTCAACAACGGAGGTTTCAACAAAGCTTCAAAGATAAACCATATACATGCCAACTTAAATGTAAAGGTAACCTACGATTGACCCTAGGTGGTAAAATGTTGGCTTTTAAGTTAAATGTTTTCAAATCATTTTTGAAGTCACGTTTCAGGATAATTTGGCTAGCCTAACCCTTTATTCGGTCAGCCTGAGAGAATCTTCGGCCAATGTAGACACCCCAACCCCACCTTCGGCTACACTGTTGGTAGAGATAGCTGGTTGAACGGAGGACCATACCCCCAAATCCCAAGTCCAAACTCAGCCAAACTCACCCTTGTAAGCCCCATTCCATAGCCCAGTTCAAGCCTGAACCCAGTCAACCCAGTCCTAAACACCACCCTGAAAAACCCCCCATAAAAAAGTCCAGTAAAAAAAGACCCAAAAAAAGTCAAACTCGCTGAGTTAACCCGCTGAGTCAACCCGTCGAGTCAACCCGTCGAGTCAAAACACCGAGTCAACCCGTCGAGTCAAACCACCGAGTCGACCCGCTGAGTCAACTCACTGAGTCGACCAGCGAGTCCAACAGCAGCCCCGAGGGAACGGCCGTACTCGCTGGAAACCGAGGAGCGGCCGTACGGGCGGCCCATGGCAGGCCGCCCGGACAAAATTACGGGTTCTGCCACTGCCTGCTGCTATAAATACCCCTAGCCTCTTCTCATTTCAAAAAATCCATTCCAGAGAGAGCCCCGTCCGTCAGTCACACCCCTTCATCCTTTAGCCCATTCCTTCACCAAGGAGAGCCCGAGTGAGGAGAGTCCTAGCCCTGGTCCAGCCCAGCCTGACCACTGGTCCAAGCCTCCCAAGCCATCAAGTCCTGATCCAGCCACTCGAAGCCAACCCTTGCGACCACCTCCGTCCACCCAGTTACTCATTTTCCAGCATCATCTCATTTCCATCTAGCATAAGTGCAACATTTACTTTTCTTCCAACCCCCTGCTTCACTACTAGCAACTTGATCCGTCAAGTACACATGCATATGTCTTTATATTAAGCACCTGTCAGTTCGAGCGTATGCTCTGGGCTTGCCCGTTGTTGGAACCTGCCCATCAGAAACTCTTACTGTTCAGACCTGCATTCATGCTTCACTAAAAGCACCTGATTACTCAAGCACACTGCATACGTCTTACATTAAGCACCTGACAGTTCGAGCGTACGCTCTGGGCTGCCCGTTGTTGGAACCTGCCCATCAGAAACTCTTACTGTTCAGACCCGCATTCATGCATCATGTCATCCATGAGAATATACGAGGATTAAACTTAGACTTTCAAGTATCCGATCGATTCTGTGAAGTAGAGACCGTACTTCGGTACGGGCAGTGTGTGGGGTGCTTAACCTCTTCCCACCCTGTAACCGTGATCCCTTACCTTGAATCTCTGACCGCAGATCAACAGGAGTCATTTTAGAGGAAGGAATCTTCGGATTCCCTTCTCTAACGTTTCTACGGGGTCTAGCCGACTGTAGATTCGAAGTAACTGGCTAGTGGCGACTCTGGTCTTATATAAACTCACTTAAACATATCCAGCTCAACACGACAACCAAACAAAGCCCTCGAGAACGAGGCAAGCCAGTGGCACAAACGGCGATTTCGCACGCACGCACCTCTTCTTCTTCTTCTTCCGAAAGGAAAGGGAGAACGACGTCGTGTGGGAGCGCGGAAAATCGGCGAGGGTCCACAGAATGGCGACTCTGCTGGGGATTAGCTAGTCCCACTAGTCGTGATCCAACTTGAAAACAGAATCCTTCCCGTACTTGAAAGTCATTAATCCTCATACAATCTCATCTGCATAGCATTCTACCCAAACCCAAACACAAAAAAAATAGAAATTCCAAAACAAAAAAAATAGAAAATCCCAAAACCCAAAAAGAGTAGAGTACAGTCCTCACCATTGCGCCTCCTCGGGCTCAACGTACGCGGAGACAACTTCCCTTCCGCAGCATAATCCGCAATCGGGCTCAGCAAGCCATGTCCGACCACGAAGAAGAAACTCATCACTTCCCTGCTCTCGAAATAACCGAAGCGCACCTCCAGCGCAACAGCCCGTTGACAATACGCCAATCATACAAGAATTGGCACAAGGAATGAGAGCAATGCAAGAAATGCTCTTGCAATTCATGCAAGCACAAACCACCGCAGCAGCCAACAATCAGGTTGGCCCAGTTCAGCAAGCTCAGCAGCCATGCCGGGTCCTCCCGGCCTCCAGTTCAAATCAAGCACAACCATCGGAGTCTGCCCAAGACTACCGACAGCAGCCATCTCAGCCCTTCGCTATGGGGCATCCTTCTCAATATCTTCCTGTGACGACAAGGCCATCTCAGAGCACCTCCGTTGCAGGAACATCCAGTCAGCTTCCAGTCAATCTTGCAAACAACAATCTCAGTAGATCTCAGCATGTCCCCACCGATGGGACACCTTTTCAATTCCAGCACATCCCCGCCGATGGGATTTCAATTCAATTTCCAGCAACAGGGACAGCACTGGCGAATGCCCATAATGGGGGTCAGTGTCAAGCCCACATCAATCAGCGGACAGTGGCGAATACCCAACAAGGGGGTCACTTCCCAGCATCTCAGCCTCCTGCAAACAGGAGCACTTTTCAATTCCAGCACATCCCCTGCCGATGGGATTCCAGTTAATTTCCAGCAATCTTCAATTCAGCAAAATCCAGTTAATTTCCAGCAATCTTCAATTCAGCAAAATCCAGTTAATTTCCAGCAAGTTCCAGTTCAACCTTCAGTACAGTCTCCAGTTCAGTTACCATCAGTTCAAGCTCAAGTTCATCAGAATCCAGTTCAATCATCAAACCAATTTCAGCAACCCGCGGTTGCTTTTCAGCAAGCCCATAGGGTTGAAGACATCGACCACTATGCCGAAGAAGAACGTGCCTTATTCCAGGAGGCACCAGTCGCTCGAACAGATCACTCAGGACTGGACGAGTTGCGGGAGCAGTTCCAGATCTTGCAAAATCAGCTTCAGCGACAGCAAGGAATCGACTTACCTTCGACCAAGTTCAGAGACTTGTGTCCTTTCCCAGATGCTCGGGTACCTCAAAACTTTGAGGTTCCAAAGTTCAAAAGATACGACGGCAGCGGTTGTCCCACAGCACATCTCAAGGCCTTCTGTGGAGAGCTGAGTGCAATCTCAGGAAACGAAGGGGCCCTCATTCGATTGTTCCAAAATCTCTGAAGGGCGATGCCCTAGATTGGTACACTTCATTGGACTGCCACCGCATCAGAACATGGGAACAGCTCTCCCAGGCTTTCGTCGACAGATTCGCATATAATCTCAACATGGCACCCAGAAGAGCCGACCTCGCAGCACTCAGGCAAAGGAGTGATGAAACACTATCAGCTTATGTGGGACGTTGGCGAGCTATGGCAGCCAGAATGCGGACAGCCATCGACGATGAAGAACAAATCTCCATGATTGTTCATTCAACATACCCAGGCATATCCGGGTATCTCATCTCGCATCCATATGCGAATTTCTCACAATTGATCCGTGCTGGAGAGCAAGTTGAAGCAGGAATCCGGGCCGGGACGATCTCCCATGGCCTCATCAAGCCACTCCAGTCAAGAGGAACAGAGTGGAAGGAAGACCTATCGGGCACGGGAATGGAAACCGCAATGGTTCTCCTCCCCGCCCAACAGAGGTAAACAACATCAACACCGCTGCTCAAGGAAATCAACGTGCTCCCCCACAAGGACGTCAACAGTATCAGCAGAATCAAGTTCAGCATCAGCCTCAGCGATATCAGCCACAACCGAATCCTCAGCCACAGCCACCTCGACAACAGCAGCAGTTCAGGGGAAATGGCCAATACTCATACCAGAACAGGCAGAATTACAGGGAGTTCAGGAAGTTCACTCCACTCAGTCAACCACTTAGTCAAATCATGACTACGCTGGTACAAAAGCAGTTACTCACTCTGATGACACCTAGGCCTCCGCCTCATCCTCTGCCTCCAAATTACCGAGAAAATGAGTACTGTGACTACCATCAAGGACGTGGCCACGCCACTGATCGATGCTATACTTTGAAAAATGCCATACAAGACCTGATTGATGACCGCAAGATCGTCATCTCGGTCCCTGGAACTTCTCCAGCAGCTTCCACCAACATCCTTCAGAATCCTCTGCCTCAGCATCCAACGGACCCCAGTTCGTCTCGTGGCCCTGCCGTCAATAGTATAGAAGAAGGGGACCATATCGATCGCTTCTTCTCCCCTATTCAGTCCATTCACGCCTACACCTATGAGCCGAAAAATCCTCCTCCAGTCTTACAAGGGGCAAGTCCCTTTCTTCCTTCAATCTCTGAGCCAGTAGTGCTTGAAGGAGCACCTCCATATGATATACCAGCTGTTCAAGGGGCACCTTACAACCATTCAAGCTGGGAACCAGTCGTCCTGGAAGGAGCACAATCATACATTGAGCCCACATACGAACCTGTCATCTTGCAAGGGGCAACTCCTGAACAATCCAATCCGCAATGGAAGGATTACACTCATCAGCAGCAAGAGCCCGTTGTCTTCAAAGGAGCTCTTCCAGTCAAGCCTGTCATATTGCAAGGGGCAAGTCCCGGAGGCGTATCAATCACACTACGGCAACTGGGACGAACAGAGAGACCTCCTGCCATATCAAGAGGACCAGTATTCATTCCATGGGAGCCTCCTGCCCCAGGAACAGTCAAGCCAGGACCACGACCTTATGTGGTCTATGAAGACAAGCCTCGATACTACCCCTTCAGCACAGGCAACAATGTAGTTCTCAAGGCAAAAGCTCTATACGAGGAAGATCTGGTACCCACTACGGCACCGTTGCAAGAACCAGTGGTCCTAGAAGGCAAAAGGGAGGAAAACTACAAAGAGGTTCCATGGCACTATCCAGAATGTGCGGAAGTGGGGAACATGAATCCCAACGGGCGTTGCATCCGAAGAGATAATCAGAATAGAGGAGATACCAAAGGCGCTCTCTCAGGCCTCGGCAACAAAAATGAAGCCGCATACGATGTAGCAACTCAGCTCAAGTCAATCCCTGCACAAATCTCAGTATGGGAGCTACTCTGCACATCTCGCATACACCGAGAAATGTTTGCCAAGACCTTGAATGATGCTCATGTCTCCTCCGATATGGCACCAGAGATGATTGCATTGATGATTGGACAGCTACTGGCTCCGCGCGCCATCACCTTCACCGATAATGAGTTGCCACCAGAGGGACGAGATCATGGGCGATCCCTCAACATAGCCTTACGATACAAAGACCTCTGTGTTCCGCTGGTCCTTATCGATAATGGCTCAAGCTTAAATGTCTGCCCACTCAAGACCGCGGAACGCCTGGGAATCAGTCCTTCTTCATTCCGACCCAGCACCATATGCGTCAGAGCATTTGACAACACCCGCCGATCAGTGGAAGGGGAGGTCGACATAGAGGTACAGATAGGTCCAGAAGTTTCTACCATCACATTCCAAATCCTGGATATATCAGCCTCTTTCAACATGCTGCTCGGACGACCGTGGCTGCACAAGGTTGGAGCTGTGCCATCAACCCTGCATCAACGAGTGAAGTATATCTGTGGAAATCAAGTGATCTCTATCCATGCAGAGAAGGAGCTCATCATTCCTTCCAATGCTACTGCCACTGAACCAGATATCCCGGTCATTGATATCCAGCACTCTGAAGAAGACATCCCGTTTCACAGTTTCGAATTCGAGACTGTGAACTCTATCGCTAATCCAGAACCGATAAGGGTGGACCGTGTCTTTTCACCGGCAGAGCGTCTGAGCCTCAAATACCGAATGAAGAATCACTTCAAGTCCAGAAAGGTATCGCTAGTATATAACCAACGCAAGTGGGGACTCGGATACAGGGCAACCTTCATGGACAAGAGAAGGAAGAAATTTCGGTGCTCACCCATCCAATTCGTCAAGCCAGGAGAACCTTGCAAAGATCCAGGAGGGAATCAACCGACTGCACTACACAAAGGCCTCCCGATGAGCCTAGTTTGGGCCACGTGGCCCCCCATTCGATGGGATCAGATTCTCGAACCCTCTAAGCCTCCAGAAGAAGGAGGAAATGATGAAGACGAAGAAGGAAGACAAATACAGCAGCTTCAGGACCAGGTTACTCTGACACCTGCTCCCGGCCAGGGGCACAACCTGCCCACTTCAATCAACCAGGGGCACAACCTGCCCACTTCAAACAGCCAGGGGCACAACCTGCCCACTTCAATCAGCAAAGGGCACGACTCGCCCATCTCATCACCAATTAGCAAGGGGCACGACTTGCCCATCCCTGCAGAATCAACATCATCCATCATCAGCCAGGGGCAGAAGCAGCCCATCCATTGGACCAAGAAAGGGAAGTGGCCAGCCCTAGATTGGTCTGATGTCCAGGTTCCAAACTTGTGTCTCACTGTGGAACCAGACGAACTGCAATGCGAAGTAAGTGATCCGGGAGGGACTGAGTGCGACTCAGATCTCGAACCTGATCAGCAAGAAGTCATGGTCATTGGGCCAGACCATGATTCTTCGCCCAAAACATCAACCCCCACCTCTCCAGGGGAGGAAGTGTGGGGTCCTGAATGGTCATCTGTTCCCCTAACTTTTGAATCAGCCAAAGAGCCACCTGAGGGATCTGGCTTCCAAAAAAAAACGCCTGTTTAAGCAGCAGCCGGAACTTTGGAACAAGTTGGGCTCAATCATGGGCTGCAATGCCCGCTTGTTCAAAGTCCCGTGAATTTTAAAAAACCAAAAAAATCAAAAACTTTCAAAAGACAAAAACATCTAGTATTACCATTTCAGAAAAATCTCAAAAACCAAAAAATATTTCTTTTCCTGCATTCAATAGTGTGCCAAGTTCGTCTAAAGAGTCGCATGAGTTTGAAGTTGAATCATATGATTTCGACATCGAATTAGACTTCGAGCTCATAGGTCTGGACGAAGCTCGGGACGAGGAAGATGATGATCCAGCTCCCGAACTAGAGGATCTCCTCAAAAAGTTCGAATCTAAAGCCAATGTTGTAGCCGATGATTTCGAGATAGTAAACTTGGGGACGCCTGAGATCCCTAGGGAAGTACGCATTGGAAAATCGTTGCCACCTGAGATGAAACAGAAAATGATAGAGTTCTTAGCTCCAAGATTGTCCAACTTCGCGTTCTCATATGAAGACATGCCGGGGCTCGATGAAGAGCTCGTTGTACACCATCTGCCAACCAAGGCAGATATGAAGCCCGTGAAGCAAAAACTCCGAAGAATGAAGCCAGAATGGGCTCTGAAAGTCCGAGATGAAGTCATCAAGCAATACAACGCGGGATTCTTGGTAGTCTCCAACTACCCTGAATGGCTCGCTAACATCGTACCAGTACCGAAGAAGGACGGCAAGGTTCGAATGTGCATCGACTTCCGAGATCTCAACAAGGCCAGTCCAAAAGATGACTTCCCGTTGCCACATATCGACACTCTAGTCGACAACACTGCAGGATACAAGATCTTCTCATTCATGGACGGGTTCTCAGGTTACAATCAGATCAAGATGGCCGTCGAAGATCGCGAGAAGACATCGTTCATCACTCCCTGGGGAACCTTCTGTTACAGGGTAATGCCGTTCGGTCTGAAGAACGCAGGAGCAACATATCAGCGAGCAATGACAGCACTATTCCACGACATGATGAACAAAGAGCTCGAAGTATATGTGGACGACATGATCGTCAAATCTCGCACAATTGAAGGACACTTTGAAGATCTGAAGAAGTTATTCAACAGATTAGAAAAGTACAAGCTTCGCCTCAACCCTCAGAAATGTGTCTTCGGTGCAGTGGGAGGTAAGCTCCTCGGCTTTATGGTGAGCGAAGATGGCATCAGGGTCGACGAGACCAAAACCAGAGCAATCATCGAGATGCCCCCTCCTAGAACAGAGAAAGAAATTCGTGGCTTCCTCGGCAGAATTCAATACATCAGTCGCTTCATCGCACAGCTCACACCCATCTGTGAGCCCATATTCAAGCTCCTTCGGAAGAACGTCCCAAAAGAATGGAATAACGATTGCCAAGTCGCCTTCGATCGCATCAAGAGATATCTCATGAATCCTCCAGTCCTAGTGCCGCCCGCTCCCGGACGACCACTATTGTTATACATCTCGGTAGCAGCAGAAGCCATCGGCTGTGTCCTCGGCCAACACGACGAGACCGGGAAGAAAGAACAAGCAATATACTATTTGAGTCGAAAGTTCACCGACTACGAGACCAGGTATTCCCCGATCGAGAAGACTTGCCTCGCCCTAGTCTGGGCAACTCAGCGACTCCGTCAATACATGATTGCATTCCCTATTCTCCTTCTCGCTCACATGGATCCGCTCAAGTACCTGTTCGAGAAACCGGCACTCACTGGAAGGATAGCTAAATGGCAGCTACTCCTGTCTGAGTTCGACATCACCTATGTCACTCAAAAGGCAATCAAGGGACAGGCCCTCGCCGATCATCTTGCGGCTCACTCCCTCCTGGACTATCAGCCGCTCAAGACATTCTTCCCTGATGAAGATCTCTTGCTCATTGAAGAGGAAGAAAAGAAGAAAAAAGATGAATGGACGTTATTCTTCGACGGTGCAGCAAATTCTAAAGGGAGTGGTATTGGAGCAATCCTCTACTCTCCAGATGATGTCCCTATTCCTATCTCGAGGCGCATCGCATTCGAGTGCACCAACAACATGGCAGAGTACGAAGCATGCATCGCTGGCTTAAGGGAAGCCATAATCTTGGGAGTCAAGAAGCTACGAGTATTTGGAGACTCACAGCTTATCATCAATCAGACCAATGGAGAATGGAAGACCAAAGACGAGAAGTTGATACCATATCATGTGTATCTTGACAATCTGATCGAAGAATTCAAGGAAATCACTTTCTCATACATGCCCAGAGCCAAGAACCAGTTTGCAGATGCTCTCGCCACGCTCGCATCAATGCTCGAGATCCCAAAAGGAGCTTCAGAATGGGAGCTCACAGTCGAAATTCAAGAAGAACCTGCTTTTTGCCTGCAAATAGAAGAAGCCGAAGCTGTCCCTGACAAACCCTGGTATGCCGACATCAAGCAATATCTCGAAACGCAGGAGTATCCAAAATCAGCAACCGCAACAGATCGCCGAACCATCCAACGTTTGGCCGGCCAGTTCACCATCAGTGGCGAAGTTCTCTACAAGCGATCCTATAATCACATCCTCCTCCGATGCGTCGATGAAACAGAAGCTGCAAAGATCGTGAAAGAAATACACGAAGGAATCTGTGGCCCACACATGAATGGGCACATGATGGCAAAGAAGATTCTACGACTCGGCTACTATTGGCTCACCATGGAGACAGACTGTTGCCAGCACGTCAGAAAATGCTTCAAGTGTCAGGAGCATGCAAATCAAATCCATGCCCCATCATCAGAGTTATACAATCTGACCACACCCTGGCCCTTCTCCATGTGGGGGCTCGACATCATCGGCAAGATCAGTCCCAAAGCATCAAATGGTCACGAGTACATACTTGTGGCAGTCGACTACTTCACCAAGTGGGTAGAGGCAGCCTCATACACCACGATTGCAGCATCTCAAGTGATCAAATTCATGAAGAACAACATCATATGCCGATATGGAATCCCTAATGCCATCATCACAGATAATGGGACCCCGTTCGTCAACAAGAAGATGGATGACTTCCTCAGCAAGTTCAAGATCCAACGTCATCGATCAAGCCCCTACCGTCCCCAGATGAATGGTGGGGTAGAAGCCGCAAACAAGACAATCGTCAGGATACTCGAGAAGATGGTCGTGACATATCGAGATTGGTCAGATATGCTCCCATATGCACTTTGGGCCTATCGAACGTCTGTACGGTCTGCTACGGGCGTTACTCCTTTCGAGCTTACTTACGGAATGGAAGCAGTCCTACCAGTCGAGGTGGAAATACCATCACTCCGAGTGTTACTCGAAAGCGGAATTGAAGAAGGAGAATGGCAACGGGCCAGATTCGATCAGTTGCAGCTGGCAGATGAAAAACGCATGCGTGCACTAAGTCATTCACAGTGCTATCAGAAAAGGATCGCTCGGGCTTACAACAAGAGAGTCCGAAAAAGGAGCTTCAAGGTAGGCGACATGGTCATGAAGAAGATTCTACCGTCGCACCTTCCAGATCCCAGAGGAAAGTTCAAACCCTCGTGGGACGGGCCACTGATCATCAGAGAAGTACTTCCTGGAGGCGCCCTCAGACTCACCAGCATGAGAGGGGTGGATCTTCCTTCGCCAACCAACGCCGACAACGTGAAGATCTTTCACGGGTAAGTTATTCTGACCTTATCAAAGGTTACTTTAACAGAGCTGAAGTCAAGGGGTCAAAGCTAAGATCTCTGAGAAATCATTCCCGTCCACCAACAAGTATTTCAAATAAGGGGATTCCAAAAGAGAAAAATACAAAAAAAAGGGGGGGATTCAAAAAGAAAAGACAAAAAAAAAAGAGAGAGAAAAAGAATACAGAAGAAAAAGAAAAAAAAAGAGAAAAGCGAAAGAAAAAGGGAAGCCAAAGCAAGGCACCCGAGGAAAAAATCAACCCAAAAAAGAACACAGTCATCCATCCATCCATCTCAGAGGGGTCTTTAGCAAAGACCGACAGCTCTATTATCGTAACTCAGGATAAGGGCTGAAGGACTGCCATAGGCCGGCAACGACGGATTCCCGACCTCTAGCCGCCGCAGTTATCCAGAGATTCAGAAAGAAAAGAAAAAAAAAAGAGGAAAAAAGAAAATGTGTGCCTAAACAAAGAGGGCGGAGTGAAAACCCGAAAGGGCGCTCCGAGTAAAAACAGTGGGCATACAGCGGACTTGGTGAAAACCTGAAAGGGCGCCAAGGGTAAAAACAGCACAGCTGCCAAGGGGCAGGCAAGACCAAATACCCGGGACGTGGTGAAAACCTGAAAGGGCGCCACGGGCAAAAATGACGGGAAAAAGCCGGCTGTGGTGAAAACTCGAAAGAGCACTACAGGCAAAAATGGCTCAAAATGAAAAAAAAAAAAGAAAAAAAAAGAAAAGAAAAATAAAAGTGCAGGTACCAAGAAATCAGACAGTCCAGATCGGTTCAAGCAGTAAAAGTACAAGAACAAGAGGAAGTACAGTCAGGAGCAAAGAACTCTACAAACTCTGACAATCTAAGGAAGCAAGAGTTTCCATTGCCTACATCTCTAGGGAACCAAAGGATCAAGCAAGTCGAATCTCGAGACATCGGTCAAATCATTGACCGAGCCCCAGTTCTGATTCCTATATCCTGACACAAAATCCAGACACACTCACAAGACAACTCATGGCACAGTAGATTTTCAAACAGTTCTCTTTTTTTTAATTAAATGCATCATATTTCTTTTACATATAACATATCATCTTTTTCAAAAAATACAAAAATGCATCATCATCAATCATATATGCAAAAAAAGAATGTGCAGGTGGCCAACACAATCAATCTCTACCCTCCTCCTCGGCCACATCAGGTGAGTCCTCTGACTCATAAAAAGATAGTCTCGCTCTCAACCTGCTCACCTCCATACGCAGGTAATGCGCCTCATCGCGCTCAAGGGTACGGATCGCTGTCTCCTCATCAGTCAACCTCTGATCGGCAGCCAATCTCCTCGACATCATCTCACAATGATACCGAAGTGCAGAGATCTCAGACAGCAGATGGCCATGAGTGGCCAAAAGGAAGCCAGGATCGACAAAAGGGCGCTCCTCAAAAGGTTCATATGAACCAGATGAAGAGCCAGCATCTCCAAGAATATCCTGCTCATCCTCATCAGCAGTCTGGTGCCAACAAGGGATACGTCGATACAAAGACTGCTCAGCAACCCAGTACTGATATGGGGCGGTCGCCATCGGAAAAGTCCGTAGCTCAAATCCCAACAAATCAGCTGTCAAATAACTCGCCCAAGAACAATCAATCCGGGTCCTAAAGTCAGAGGATCTGGATGGAAGTGTTCGACGCCCGATACCCGCGAAAGCAAAAAGAGGAACATCCTGCTCATATCTAAACTGCCGCAGGAACCGAATGGGATGGTAAGAGAAGAAAGATCGAAAGCCTACCAACATCAGAGGAAGGCGGTGTGCATCGCAAAGCACTGGAGGAAGTGAAAGCCAAGATGACTCCCAACGAACGTTCCAGTCACGAAGTTCAGCGAACATCCTGCGATACAAGGGCTCGCTCATCCTAGCCGTATGCGGAAGGAACTCGATGATATAACGCATAATGTCAGAGCTAGGGATGCTAGGAAGAGGTACAGGAACGGTCAGAGAAAGACGCTCCCATAGCCATACCTGGTCACAGAAAGTAAAAGAAGTTCAGCTAGAGCAAAATAATTCCTAGCAAAGCAAGAAGAAAAAAAAAGGTGCAGAAAAGATACCTGAAGGAAAGCACAACAGCCGCGAAGGACACGAGTGCGGCCTAGGGCACAGTCGGTCAGCCCATCAAATAGCTCGGCCAAGATGAGAGAAATGATCCCCTGCCGACGGACAGCTCGGCTCATCACCTCAAAAAGCAAAGGAGTCTGGGACCTGCGCCATCCCGAGAACAGCACCTCAGCAATCAAACAGAACATCAGTGCGTTCCGAGCAAAGGTGGAACCGGCCGTACCCTGAGGACCCGAAAAAAGATCATACAGCAAGTCCAAAGAGAACACTACAGCATCCTGGCCACTAGCTGCAGGTCGAACAAGATAAGGGATCCCAAACCAGTTCTGCGGTGTAGCAGTCTTCGGCGATGTCTTCGGCGAAAAGTACTGAGTATAATCCAAGGGTAAGCCTGTCAAGCGTGCAAGCTCCTCCAAAGAAGGCCCCATCTCCATATCATTGAACGCAAACAAGTTCAACGAAGGGACCCAGTCAATCAAGGCAGCTCCGAGCATCCTCCAGTCAATGTCAACTCTAGCCATATGAATCAGACTGCCAAAGCCATAAGACTCCAAATCTCGAATCTCATAAGCTGACAAGCTGTCAAGCCAAGCAAGCAGTCGTGGCGAGCAAGAAGAACGAGGAAGCAGCTGACAAGTCCTCACCGGTATCCCCTCCAGCACAAAAGGCCCAGAAATCGAGGACAACTCATCAAGGATCGGAAGGTCAACAGGTGAAGGAGAAGGCAAAGCTGGAACCTCTGCCGACTCGACAGCCCCTGACCTGTCCTCAGTGGCGGCTATGTCTGATATAGTCGCATCGCCATCTGAAACTGTCATAATCTCAGCTGCATGAGAAGACTCGCCCACCTCATGAACAGAATGCGCAAAGGGCCAATGATCAAAGGAAGGACAATGCTCCCAACCAAAAGGACTATCAGTGAAGATCACACCGCACATCGTGGCATCCTGACCAATCTGACCGTCAAAGAATACATCTGAACCATCCAAAGGGGTCCCGGCAACCCCGATCAAAGAATCAACGGTCAGATCTGGACCTGCGGCCCCCTCCAACAGAAAATCATGAATCCAGTCATCATCCTGACCGATCAAAGGGATCATCGAGGCATCTACACCGTCCATCATCAAGGGGACATCATCAATGATCACATCAAGTCCACCCAAACAAGTGTGCCGCACATCTCGGCCCTCATCCAGAGCATCCAAACCGTCAAAGGTACCATCTGAACCATCCATCCCATCCAGACATGAGATCAGCCCATCTATGTCCCTCATAGTCCCATCATCACCATCCATCACATCATCCATGGGGCCCACACTCAAGGGATGCATAGCTTCACCCATGTCCCACCTCATCATCCTATCCATACCATCCATTTCTCCCACAATCAAAGGCCCATTCAAATCAGAAATTTCAGCCATCCAACCATTAATGGGGCCATTCAAAGCTCCACCAACCACCAAGCTTAAATCTTCATTAATGCCCCCATTTAATGCTCCATCTCCACCATCAATCAAAGGCACTTCATCATCTTTAAAGCCTTCATCAAGTGCTGAAGTGTGGGACCCACTAACCTCTCCCACAATGGCCCACAAGCCATCATCAATGGCTGCCCAAGAAAGGATCAACAAAGAACAAGACAAAAAGAGAAGGAAAGAATGGACAAAATGTAGATTCATGGCTGGAATCGAAGGATCCAGTGCAGAGGGATGGGGAACAAGAGAAAAGGACAGCAGGGAATGTCCGAGCACGAACCAGCCCAGGCCGCTCAAGAGACGAGCTTTGGGCGGCCTGCCCTGGGCCGCCCGTACGGACGCGGTTCCTCTCTCTCCGCGGGATTGGCTCCAAGGTTCTTGGTAGGTGAGGCTGACAGTCCACGTCAGCAGATGGCGCTCCGTGGGCCGCCCAAGGCTCCGGTCCACTCCAGGTTTCGACTGAAGATGATCAAGATCATACAAAAGGTGCCCCACTGGTCCAATCACGAAGCAATGTGACTGGAATAGGGCTGATCAAGCCAAAGAGAAGGAAAGGTGATCAGGTGGGGGCCACAAGCAATCCAAGCCATTCAAAGACTAGATCATCACGATCTAAACCATTGAAGAACCTACATGAGCCATGAAACAACAAGATCAAAGGTTAATCATCACAAGAAGGGCCAGAATCCAAGATCTAGTCATCAAGTGGGCCCACAAAGCCAAATCAAGCGATCAGAGACGTTCAAGCCATCATCCACACCATGAGAAGCATTCCTAACCTCACAAATCATCAAAAGAAGTGCCCCAAAGTAAAGCTAAGGTCTCAAGTGGGCCCACAGGGCCAAATCCATCAATCTGAACCATTCAAGGGCCAAATCATCAAGATCCAAACCATTGGAAAGCTTACACAAGTCATGGAGCAGCAAGATCAAAGGTTCGATCATCAAAAGAAGGGCCAAAATCCAAGATCTAAACATCAAGTGGGCCCACAAGGCCTAATCAAGCAATCTGAACCATTCAAGTCATCACCCATGCAACTAAGCAGTCTCAAATCATGAAGGAATGAGTCAAGAGTCAAAGCATACAGACATCACCAAGGAATTTGGGAGAAATCAAAGCCTGTATATTCATCCAAAAGGGCTTGATACAAAAGGGGACAAAAACAAAAGTACAAAGCCATACAAAGCAGAGCCAGCTACAAGTCACCAACATAATCATCATCGCCCCTCCTCGCGTCCCGCTCCCGACGATAAAGATCCATTAAAGGAGCAGTCACTGAACCTCCAGCATACCTGCGACGGCCACCTGGAACATAAAGCGAAGGAAGCAAAGGCCCCTGGCCAAATAGCAGATACCACTCGTCATAATCACGATCCGGGATCGTGAAACGGAAGCCAGGCTGGCCCACCAGAGCCTCAACTCTCTCATCAGCTGGCATCCGAGCAGCTGGAGGAGGTGCAGAACAGGGGACCCGAGCTACCCCAGTGACTTGCCGAAGCAATCTCTCTCCCAAGTACCATTGGAAGGACTCAGCGTCAGAAAGCATAATACGGAGACATGAAGCATCATATGCCTCCACGCGCTGGGGTGTGTAGTAGAGAGGGAAACTAGCGTACGGCATCCGGGCAAACTGCAGCAGAAGAGGTTACCACGATCAGTTACAAGTACAATACAAGGACAAAGACAAGCAAGATACTTACGTCCTCGACGGTCAGCCCGTCTATATCAGCACGCCAATTGTCCCCGGGAACTCGGGAGTTCCGCTGACGATTCTGCTGATGCCAGTACATGTGGCGATACTGAGCGGGTTCAATGTCATCTCGCATCCTCGGCGCAAGATGCGGAAAATGGTCATAAAAGCAGGTCTGGATGAAAGTACATTTAATGATCAGAGAGAGAAAGGAGGCAAACGGCTCCAAAGAGGATGAAAGAAGAGGTACCTCAACAACAGGCCAGAAGCCTGTGAAGGACCGGCTATGCCGACAGGTCTTGTCCAGACCTTGAAAGAGACGGGTCAGGATGGCCCCATTCCAGTTATAGGGGTGATGAAGATCCTCGACTAAACGAAGAAATTTAGGATCAACTCTCTCATTCGCATGGCAAAAAAGAAAGGATCCAAAAGCATAAGTGATCATGGCCCGCGCCTTGTGGAGGGCCTCTCGCTCGGTGGTAGGGACGACGGAAGCAAAATTATTGTAAAACCATCGCATCTTCACTTGATGGCCTTGGAATTCACCCTCAGGAGGGACGTCACCGACAAGCCGCAGCCAATCAGTGGAAGAGAGGGGAGCTAAAGAGCTAACTTGAGGGACAATTGCCCCATGAAATGGGAAACCTATCTGCATGTAAATGTCCAAAGGGGTTATCCCCCATTCTCCACAAGGAAGCTGGAAGGTGTGGGTCTCATCCCGCCACCTCTCACAAAGGGCCGCAAGCATCATACGGTTGGCGTCGTTATTATGGAAGCGTAGGGTGAGGAGGCCAGCAAAAGGAGTACCATCTAGTACTCGCTCAAGCAAGGGCTGTGGCTCCTTCATCCAATTGTCCCAGCGATCCCTGGTACCTCGACCCTTGATAGCAGGAAGAGGCTGATGCTCCATAGCTAGGGAACACATGTGGTCCCCCCGGCGGACAATGAAAGCAGGATCATCCTCGTCAACCACTTGGTGGCCCCTGGTACCATCCGCCATGGAATCCTACAAGCTTGGCAAGGTAAGTCCCTATCCTTTACCCATTAAAATCCAAATTCTCATCCAAGAAACCCATGGGATTGGACTCGCATTCAAATGCAAAATCTAAAGTCCAACTCCATTTGTCGCTTAGGATATGTGTTGGGCCCATTGGAAAAAGTAAGGCCCACCTTAAAGAAGGTGGCATGGCATGCCTTAGGTAAGAAAAGTCCATTATCCAAGGACACATTTTGGATAACAAATGCACTCAAGTGCCATGAGATCAACAAAGAACAAGAATCCTACTTCACATGAGAAATCCCTTTTCAAAGTCCATATGTGGCCAAGGATTGGTCCATTTTTTATGCCAAGGCCATAGCTCTCACTTAAGATGTTTCCATCTTTTTACACATGTGCATGGACAAGTGGGGAATAGAAAGGAAACGGGCCCCCAAGAGCAACCCAAATGCCTCATCTCAATGGATTGGAGAGAGCACATAGCCCACTTTGGAGAATATGAGAACCCATTCATGGGTTAACCATGGGCAACCTTATGTGCCTCATCTTGATGAAAGTTTTGACCATGAGAATACAACAAGGAGGTCTACCCACAAACATGTGAACCAAAGAAGCTAAGGGTAGAAAGTTGATGCACATAGCCCACATGAAGAATCAAAGTTGAAAATGCCCATGAAAAGGCAAGTTTGGGCAACTTATGTGCACCAACTTTTTCACCAAAAGGGAGACCATTTGAGCACAAAAGAGCATGGCTTGATGAGTCACCCAACCATCATGAAAATGGATAAGAATGGTACACATGGCCCACTTGAATATCAAAATCCAAAATGTCCCAAGGCATGGGACAAAAATGGGCAACCTATGGGTATCATTCTTTCCCACAAATGGAAAGAAAAACCACTCATACTTGAGAATGATAGTGGATGACCCACCAAGTCCCCAAAGAAAAGATCAAGGACCCATGGTTGTATGGGTAGCTCACTTGAGAATCATCCATTTGAGGTTGATAACATCTAAGGGAAACTCTTGAAAACCACAATCCTACCACAAAGAAAACCATTTGAACTTAATGAGATTGTGGGAACAACTCACTCATGGGACTTGTAGATGGTCAAGTAGCTCAAGACCTCCATCCATTAAAGAAAAGAGCATGAAAATAAAAAATCCACATGGACAAAGTGTAGTGGGGCACACATGGTTCAAAGAAGTGCCAAGTTTCAATGAAGGCCCAAAAGCCCATCCACATGAAAAACTTCAAGAAGCCCACCACACTTTGTGCAAAGATGTACATCATAATCAAAGAAATAGTGGAAGACTTGGGCTACTTGTCCATATAAGCCCACCTAGGAAAACTAGCCCACTTGAGATCCAAAATGAAGAATGGGCTAGCCACCTTGATCCATACACATGTAAGGAAAGATGGGGTCACCCAAAGTGAGCCCCATGAGCCCAAAACTTGAGATGGGCCCTACCATGCCCATGGGCCCAAATCTTGAAAAGAAGAGGGAAAAGAAAGGATAATTCCAAAGGAAAAATGACAAAGGCAAGAAAGCATGAGGGAGCCCAAAATGAAGCATTGGGCCCATCAAATACACCAAGGGCCATGACTTCACTTTGAGTCCATTTGATACACATGAAAAGAGGCCCAACTCCCATGAAAAAGATAGAGTATTTTGCCATGCACACTTGATGACATGGCAAAATTACTCCTTACACGCACATGGAGGGAGTGTGAAAAAGGAAAAAATGATGAAGTGGAGAGCTTGCAATGTCCTTCTCCAAGCACCACCTTTGAAAGACTTGAGATCTAAGAAAAGATCAAGAATGCTTGGGCCCACCTTCACACCCCTTTGAATAGCTACATGAAAAAGAAAAAGGATCATGAGAAAAGACAATGAAGATGGAAAAGGACAAGAAAGAGAAAGGAAGTGGTCCATACCTTTACCACTCACCAAAGAAGGACCACCTTGCTGTCCCAAGATTTCTCTAAGGCCCACCACTTGAAAAGAGCAAAGGACCACCAAAGAAGAGAGAGGAAACTTGAAGAAAGAAAGAGTATGAGAGAGAGAAGAGAGAGATTGCACGTTTGAGGGGGGGAGGGTGTCCCATGTTATATAGAAAAGGGGAAGGCACCCTTTTACCCAGCCCCCTGAAGAGACCAGGAGGCAGAGACCGGGCGGGCGGCCCATGGGAGGCCGTCCTAGCCTCTACCTAGGTGAAACGACCTCCCTCTCCCTCTCCTTGGGAAGAACTCCTCCTTGGGAAGGGTGGTTGCAAGTGAATCTTGTACCTTCATGTAAGAATGAAGTGATGGAAGAGAATGGTGAGAAAAAAGAGAAAATCTCACCAAAATCTCATCTCATGAGAAATGGGTGAGAAATTGGGTGGATGATGTGGAAAAGTTCCATGGAATTTCCAAGAAAAAGAAAGAAGAATTTGACTTGGTCAAACAATGATCTCAACCATCCAAAGGCATGACCAGATGATCCAAACCATTCCAAGAAGAATCCCAAGAATCTCCGCCCTTGATTACTGTTCACATGTACAGTTTTTGATCCGAAGACCTTAAACTACGTCGGGATCGACATCCCGAGAGATTTTCAATAAAACCGGCATCAGTCTTCTTCAAGATCTGGTGGCTCCGGACATTTTTAGAAAACCAAAAAAATATATACATCACTTGTACAGTTTTTGGTCCGAAGACCTTAAACTACGTCGGGATCGACATCCCGAGAGATTTTCAATAAAACCGGCATCAGTCTTCTTCAAGATCTGGTGGCTCCGGACATTTTCAGAAAACCAAAAAAATATATACATCACTTGTACAGTTTCTGGTCCGAAGACCTTAAGCTACGTCGGGATCGACATCCCGAGAGATTTTCAATAAAACCGGCATCAGTCTTCTTCAAGATCTGGTGGCTCCGGACATTTTCAGAAAACCAAAAAAATATATACATCACTTGTACAGTTTTTTGTCCGAAGACCTTAAACTACGTCGGGATCGACATCCCGAGAGATTTTCAATAAAACCGGCATCAGTCTTCTTCAAGATCTGGTGGCTCCGGACATTTTCAGAAAACCAAAAAAATATATACATCACTTGTACAGTTTTTGGTCCGAAGACCTTAAACTACGTCGGGATCGACATCCCGAGAGATTTTCAATAAAACCGGCATCAGTCTTCTTCAAGATCTGGTGGCTCCGGACATTTTCAGAAAACCAAAAAAATATATACATCACTTGTACAGTTTCTGGTCCGAAGACCTTAAACTACGTCGGGATCAAGATCTCGAGGGATTTTTAATAAAAATGGGTATCGATCTCGACCATCAAAATCAGAATCGATGACCCAGAATTTTTTTTCAAAAAAAGAAAACAAAAAAAATGTCTTTCCTCTTTTAAAGTTTTGGGTCCGAAGACCTTAAACTACGTCGGGATTAACGTCCCGAGAGATTTTTAATAAAAGCCAGCATCGATCCCAGCCTTTCAGGCCAAGATCTGATGATCTGGATCATTTCGAAAAACAAAAAAATGTGTTTGCCCCCCCCTTTTACTAAGTCTGGGTCCGAAGACCTTAAACTACGTCGGGATCAACATCCCGAGAGATTTTCAATAAAAGCCGGCGTCGGTCTTGTTTGCTCACATCAAGATCAATGACTCCGGACATTTTCAAAAATCATAAAAATATATTACCAGCCCCGATTTTAAAGTTTTGGTCCGAAGACCTTAAACTACGTCGGGATCGACATCCCGAGAGATTTTCAATAAAAAACGGCATCAGTCTGGATTGTCCATCCGCTGACACCGGACATTTTTCCAAAAAACAAAAAAACATGTTTGCCCCTCTTTTGTACAGTTTCATGGTCCGAAGACCTTAAACTACACTGGGATTAATTTCTCGGGGGACCTTTCTCGCTTTCAACTAAAAACCGGCATCGGCCTCGACCGTTGAAATCAAGGTCTGATAACCCGGATCATTTCAAAAATACTAAAAATATTTTAAAGCTTTCCATAAAAACTAGTGTCAATCTCGATTACCCGAGTTGAAGTCTGGAACCTTTTCAAAACAAAAAAATATAGATACAATATAAAAAAAAAATGATTCACCAAAAATTTCAAACTGCACAAATTCATCCCCAGCGGTCCGAAGACCTAAAACTACACTGGGATTAACTTCTCGGGGGCTTTCTTTCCTAACCTGTTCCAGACATGGCTGACACTTGATAGTACGGGTGTCTGGAATCTTTTAAACAGGTAAAGGCTGAGGCGGGCAGAACTCCGCAATCCTGTTCGTGTTGAACGCACCGTGATAGACAACCTTGAGTTGGAAGTCGCTGTTGAAGCTAACGGATGTTCCCTGTTCCTAGAACTCATGAAGGGGATTAAGGCTGTTGGGAGGTGAAGCTCACCCTCACGGAATTGTGAGCAACGTAAGACCCCAAACTGGATTGACTAAGGGAAATGTGAGGATGTGGCTCATCTTGTGGCCGAAGGAGTCCGTCGGACGATACGTGGTCTAGGTGCATTGCACATGAGGAACAGGCAACTTTGTGGGTGTGTTGACTGAAAACCCTCAAAATCTCCTCATCTGAAGATGTAAAACTACAGCACTTAACTGTGTGAGACTCGTCTTGCTCGCTGACGTAAAATGGATCGGGTGCCTTACCAGCAGTAGAAGCTGGAAATGGATGAAAATTCCATACTTTTCCCCCGCATTTCATAAAAATCACAAAAATACAAAAACATTGCAAAATCACCTTTTCAAAAATCATAAAAAATATTTCCCTTGCTTTCAACAAAATATTGTCAAAAAATCACAAAAAATATCTCTCTTGCTTTCAATCAAAATATTGTCAAAAATCACAAAAATATTTCCCTTGCTTTCAATCAAAATATTTCGAAAATCACAAAATATTTCCTGTGTTTTCAATAAACTGATCTCTACCCTGACCGCTCAGGTAAAGATTCGGATCCACATATTTACAAAAAATCACAAAAATTAGCATCCCCAGCACTACAATTCAGGAGTCTTGAACTCCGCTCACTTCACAGTATGGGATGACGGATCCAATCGCCCGCAAATTGGAATCTTGACCAAAACGGGCAACTAAACACCATCTCAATCACATGTATGCCCAGAAGAACATCTTGAAGTCAAATGATATCCTCGTACATTCTCATTAGCAGAGAAACAGCATCTTGGGACGATGGACCTGATCGACCACGGGTCGGGATCTTGACCAACCCGCTGTCCAAACCTCCGTATCAAAAAGAAAAATCCCCAAGGGAGTACAACCCTGTAAGCAATAAGCTCAAAATTCTCTGCATCTCCAGCAAAAGCAAAATCATCAAACTGAAAGAGAATGAGCCAAAGCCATGCATTCATCATGCATCTCCATGCATCAGCATCCATCACATCAATCATCATGTTTACCTGCTTTCAAAATAAAAGTCGGTTAGCTAAAGACCCCACAGGCATCCCTAGTGGAGGCACATGCGAACCAGATTTTCATTTCAAAAAGACAAAAAAATATTTCTATTTGCAAATAAAAACCCCACGGAGTATCACTCCCCAGAGTGGGTATCTTTTCAAAAACCCAAAAATATTTTCTCAGTAGAGCGTTCTGCCTCCAACACACCAGGAGATCTTCCATATCTCTGGGTAGGAGCCAACGCAAAAATCAAATAAGATCCAATGTCTCGCGGTTTCCCCGGAGATCATTGGATCCAATGCACTCAAAGTACGGTCGAACTGAACTCCAGTGTCAGTGCGGTCGTACCACATGCCAAGATACGAAAAGATGAAAAGCCAAAAGGCTCGGTCAAAGAAACCATTTGAACAGGTGGAAACGATGAATTGTAACCCAAGTATCAAAATCAGCAGATTGGGTGGAAAGAGTTCACCCGCACATACCTAGGCGTGGATGCCTGAAGTACCTTGACTGAGTCCAAGTCGGCGTAGTAGAATCCCGTAAGACTATCTGACGCAGGGCGTCTAACCACTTTGACAGTCAAGCGAAACAAGTACTCCTGGAGTGATCTGGGAAAACATCAAACATCACACAAACAGTCTCAGGGTCAGCATCCTCGTAAGACTAACGGACGCAGAGGCTCTGCTGTACCTTTCCAATGTTAGTACCGATCGGGAATGGAAGGGTTGCGATTGGGTACCCAGGTTGCAGCAAACTGCAGGGACAATCGCAACGTTTTCTCCAAACTCTCGCGGTATGTGCGAGTTATCAATTTCCAGACAATCAACTGACTCAGATACAAAGGACAACAAAGATTCCAGACCACAATCAAGGAAAGAATGAATTGCAAACTAAGCATCGAAACCAGCAGATCGGGTGGAAAAGCCCACCCGCACATACCTAGGCGTGGATGCCTGAAGTACCTTGACTGAGTCCAAGTCGGCGTAGTAGAATCCCGTAAGACTATCGGACGCAGGGCGTCTAACCACTTTGACAGTCAAGCGAAACAAGTACTCCTGGAGTGATCTGGGAAAACATCAAACATACAATCAATCACAGGGTCAGTAACCTCGTAAGACTGTCGACGCAGAGGCTCTGCTGTACCTTTCCGATGTTAGTACCGATCGGGAATGGAAGGGTTGCGATTGGGTACCCAGGTTGCAGCAAACTGCAGGGACAATCGCAACGTTTTCTCCAAACTCTCGCGGTATGTGCAAGTGAGCAATCTCCAAACGATCAACTGGCACAGATGCAAAAGCAAGCAAAGATTTCAGACCATGATCTATGAATGACCGGGTCAGAAGTGGGGTGTCCACTCGCTTTGGCATTCGGTTGCACGCAACCTCTGCCAAAGAGGGGCATCTGTAGACACCCCACCTTCGGCTACACTGTTGGTAGAGATAGCTGGTTGAACGGAGGACCATACCCCCAAATCCCAAGTCCAAACTCAGCCAAACTCACCCTTGTAAGCCCCATTCCATAGCCCAGTTCAAGCCTGAACCCAGTCAACCCAGTCCTAAAAACCACCCTGAAAAACCCCCCATAAAAAAGGCCAGTCAAAAAATCCCAAAAAAGTCAAACTCACTGGGTCAACTCGCTGAGTTAACCCGCTGAGTCAACCCGTCGAGTCAACCCGTCGAGTCAAAACACCGAGTCAACCCGTCGAGTCAACCCGTCGAGTCAAACCACCGAGTCGACCCGCTGGGTCAACTCACTGAGTCGACCAGCGAGTCCAACAGCAGCCCCGAGGGAACGGCCGTACTCGCTGGAAACCGAGGAGCGGCCGTACGGGCGGCCCATGGTAGGCCGCCCGGACAAAATTACGAGATCTGCCATTGTCCGCTGCTATAAATACCCCCCTCCCCTTCTCATTTCAACAGACCACTCAGCCAGAGAGAGCCCGTCCGTCTGAGTCACCCCCCTTCATCCTTTAGCCCATTCCTTCACCAAGGAGAGCCCGAGTGAGGAGAGTCTAGCCCTGGTCCAGCCCAGCCTGACCACTGGTCCAAGCCTCCCAAGCCATCCAAGTCCTGATCCAGCCACTCGAAGCCAACCCTTGCGACACCTCCGTCTACCCAGTTACTCATTTTCCAGCATCATCTCATTCGCATCTAGCATAAGTGCAACATTTACTTTTCTTCCAACCCCCCTGCTTCACTACTAGCACCTTGATCCGTCAAGTACGCATGCATATGTCTTTATATTAAGCACCTGTCAGTTCGAGCGTATGCTCTGGGCTTGCCCGTTGTTGGAACCTGCCCATCAGAAACTCTTACTGTTCAGACCTGCATTCATGCTTCACTAAAAGCACCTTGATTACTCAAGCACACTGCATACGTCTTACATTAAGCACCTGACAGTTCGAGCGTACGCTCTGGGCTTGCCCGTTGTTGGAACCTGCCCATCAGAAACTCTTACTGTTCAGACCCGCATTCATGCATCATGTCATCCATGAGAATATACGAGGATTAAACTAGACTTTCAAGTATTCGATCGATTCTGTGAAGTAGAGACCGTACTTCGGTACGGGCAGTGTGTGGGGTGCTTAACCTCTTCCCACCCTGTAACCGTGATCCCTTACCTTGAATCTCTGACCGCAGATCAACAGGAGTCATTTTAGAGGAAGGAATCTTCGGATTCCCTTCTCTAACGTTTCTACGGGGTCTAGCCGACTGTAGATTCGAAGTAACTGGCTAGTGGCGACTCTGGTCTTACATAAACTCATTTAAACATATCCAGCTTAACACAACAACCAAACAAAGCCCTCGAGAACGAGGCAAGCCAGTGGCACAAACGGCGATTTCACACGCACGCACCTCTTCTTCTTCTTCTTCCGAAAGGAAAGGGAGAACGACGTCGTGTGGGAGCGCGAAAAAATCGGCAAGGGTCCACAGCGACCCCAGGGGGTCCCATGCTGCAGACATCGTGCGTGCGTGCGCTGCCCAGCTGGTGGCCCACCCTGTGGGTTCCACCATGATGTATTTGTTTTATTCATGCTGGCCTTCTGTTTTTCTATGCCACTTTAAGATATGGCCCCCATAATGGGGCAGATCCAAACGTTAAATGGACCACACCTGCAGGGAATAGTGGTCATTGATACCCACCATTGAAAACTTCATTGGGCCACTGTGATGGTTATTTTCCATCCAACCAAAGGTTTTGGGCCCATCTTTGGGGTTCCACCTTGATGGATGCATTGTGTAGCATGCCAACCGTCTGACCGATGCGTGGGGCCCGATTTGAATGGGCTTCACTTAGGAAATTGTGGTGATTGAATACCTACCACTGAAACTTCCTAAGACCGATGATGTGTATTTGCTATCCGACCAGTGGGCGGGACCCACCATGGTCATTCCCTTGATATATATGTTTTATCCATGCCGTACACTATTTTTGTCGGCCTATTTTATATGTGCAGGCCCAAGTATAGGGCCGATGTGGTCTCAAGTGGGCTATGCCGCGAAGACCTTTACATTTCCAATGGGGCCCACAGTTCGGGTCCCACTCTCTGTATACATATTGGGCCATTTAAGGCCAACATTACATGATATGTCTGGTAACATGCTAGTATACTTAGCTTGATAGGTCACACTGATAATATGCTTAGTGTAATGAATATCATGCCCACTCATTTGTGCATACGCATCATATGTATGCCTGACTGTGGATGATGTTAAACATAGCATATGCCTTACAGCTTGAGATACTTAGGGGACCCATATGAGATAGGGTCACCCCACATGATCGCGCGATATGCGCAGGTTTGGTGCATGGCTTTGACAGCATGACTCATGCATCTCGCATTATGCATGTCATGATCAGATTCTCACCCCAGCGGCATCGGGGTTGTGACCACCACAGCCACATCATGAGTGGTAGGAATGGACACCGAAAATATGTTCTAGCACTTGGGCGGCAAAGATATCTTTGGGTGAAAGTCCATAAACCCTGTGATACCAGTAGGATGTCCAATGTCTAGACCGAGTGGATTTATGAGCGCATGAGGGCCAAATACCAGTAGGCCACGTCTCCCACTGTGTCGGGGTCGGTTGGAAGGGGGTGTGACCTTACCCGCCCGGGTGCAGAGGGCTATATATTAGGTTGAGTCTGACCAGCTCGTGAATGGGTTCACTATCGACGAGACGGGTGGATTTCCTTGTATGTCATTGACGAGGCGGATAGTGAGGTCTCTTCCACTCGCTTGGTTATGCCCGCGATGGGCGGCAACCAACGTCTGGAGTGTACTAGACCCCGGTGATGTCCCAGTTGTAAATCGTATAATATATGGTAGTTGAGGATTGACATGCGCACATTGCATCATTAGCATATTACACTCGCCATATAGGCCCCTTGCATTGCCTAGCCTCGAGATGGCTAATGACATTCATAGACTTGGTAGTGTAGCCTGCTATCATTTCTGCTTACTCTGATATCTGTATACCTGCCATATGCATTGCGCACACACCACGCACTCTCTAAGCTTCATAGTAAGCTTATACATGTTGTTTACGTGCAGAACATACTATAGCGCGACAGCAGTGAGACAGGAGCGCGCATTTGATCTTTCGGCTTTCAATTATACATTGTATTTTCCTTTTTACAGCACTGTACTCAAAAGATTATCTTAGTGGATATGTGATGTGAAGTTTTTGGTTTGGTACGCTTGTGGTTATGCTCATCTATAAAGAAAAAAAAAGTTTACCCTGAAAATCCTCCTTGTAGGATCCCAGGATCGGAACCTGGCGTATGGGAGCTAGGGGCCGAGAATGGAGTACTACGGAGGCTGTCGGCACCGGATTCGGTGGTCGAAAATTTAGTGAGCCCGATCACCGAGTTTGGGGCGTGACACGACGTCCAACTTTCGGACATTCGTGGGTCCACGTGGGTGAAAGTTACCCATTGACATGGCTAATGGGTCCCACACGCCCCAGTAGAGTGGGCTGCGGATTAGCTACTGATGGCTTCAGTAGCTTTCTCCCTACCGAAGTGATGTCACCAAGTTCTATGGGCCCACCATGATGTATGTGTTGTATCCAAATCGTCCATCCATTTGGAGAGATCATTTTATGGGGAGCTGTTTGGCTGGATCCGGATCCACCGAGGTTAGTGGATACCTAAATGTGGGGCTCACTGTGATGTATGGTCCTTACATCCACACCATCCATCCATTTTGACAGCTCATTTTAAGGCATCCAAAAATGAAGCAAATCCAAATCTTCGGAGACAATTCCACAGAAAACAGTCTTGATTGAATCCTCACCATTAAAAACTTCACGGGGGCCAACGGAATGTTTACTTTCCATCCAACCTGTTGATAAGGTCACAAACACCTGGATGAAGAGACCACACAAATATCAGGTTGATCCAAAGCTTTTGTGTCCCACGCGAAGTCTTTAATGGTCAATCACCCCTGTTTCCTGTATTATGGTCCACCTGAGATTTGGATATGCTTCATTTTTTATATAATGCCCTAAAATGAGTTTTCAAAATAGATGGATGGCCTGGATATAAAGAGAATACATCACGGTGGACCAACGTTCAGGGATCCACCCACCTCGTATCCACATAAACAGCGCTCCATTTTATGGAATAAAACAAAGAATGAGGCAGATGCAAAGCTCAAGTGAACCCCACCACAGAAAATCGTGGGAATTGAATGCTTACTAATAAAAACTTCTTCCAGGCCACAGAAGTTTTCGATCAAACTGAAATTTGTGAACTTATGAACAGGTTGGATTTCAAATAAACATCATGGTGGGCCCTAAGAACGTTTCAACAGTTGGTGTTATTGTCCCCACTGTTTTCTGTAGCGGTTCCACTTGAGCTTCGGATCTACTTCATTCTTTGGCTCATGACCTAAAATGATCTCTCCAAATGGATGGACCGTGTGAATACAAGACATACATCATGGTGGGGCTCATAGAACTTGGTTATGTCACTTTAGTAGCGAGATAGCTACTGAAGCTGCCGGTGGCTATCCCCATCCCAGTAGTGTGCCCTTTCCATGTTCATGACCCACGTGAGTGAAAGTTAGCCGGTCGCATGGCTAATTGATGTAGGGAGTAGACCTCGTGATCGAGGGCAAGGAGCGATCGTGTTTATGGAAGAGATGGGCCGGAAGAGGAAAAAGAGGAAACACGTTCAAGGACCGGTCGGCCTTCACAGAGGAAGGCAACCCAACCCGCTGGATTGTTACCGACCGGTCAGCCCTCAACTCCGGTCGGCCGACCGGCCATTGCGCAAAGTGTGCGAAAATACTTGCTATTTTGATGTTTTTTTTCATTCAATTTCGAGTTGTTTGCTTTCCTTTTGTAATTAGGACACCTAGGTTACGTTTCTAGAGCTTAGTTTATTATAAATACTTGTTTTATTTTCATTTTAAAGGATGATTAATATATTTTCAATAAAACTTAGAGTTTTCTCTTGTTTTACTCGTGGATTCGAGTCGTTCTTCGTGGATTCGAAGAGAAGGTCTCGTGGATTCGAGATATCCCGTCGTGGATTCGAAGAGAAGGTCTCGTGGATTCGAGATATCCCGTCGTGGATTCGACGAAGACAGGTTGAGGAGTCCCTGTGGATCCGTGGATTCAGATTAGTTATCCTCGTGAGAGAGACGTTGCTCAATCTCACCACATTCCGCCCGCACCAAATTAGTATTAGAGCGAGGTTCTTCCTCAGGAAGAAAAAAAAGAGAGATTATGATTGTGTATGGCAGAGAATTTGTAGATCAGACAGGTCAGATCTACACAGAGGTTGATCTTCCTCACCTCAATGGCTTGGGTCGCATCGATGACTGGCTATGTGACATTGAGTGCCTCTTCGAAATCACACAGATGCCTGAGGCGAAGAAGGTTTCGTACATTGCCCTCAAGTTGAAGAGCACTGCGTTAGTTTGGTGGGAATATCTCCAACACGATCGGGAGCGTGCGATGAAGGCCCCGATACGCTCTTGGCCGTAGATGAAGCACAGGTTGTTGGAACGATTTGAGTACAGAGATTTTGAAATTCAGACCTCCATCCCCATCAGAAGCGCGCGTGATGTACCTGTAGAAACAAAGGACCATCAACTACAAGAAGTTCCTCCAAAGGCTTTTGAGGTGGAGATCATCCCTCCAGATACGGGAGTCCTTCTCGTAGCCTTAACAGAAGATGAGCATTCTTCTTTGTTCACTCAGGATCATGATGAGGAAGTTTTTGAATTGGTCGATGTTGAGGCCATGGAAGAGGAACACAAGGGATCAATGATCACCACTGAAAATACTGCGCCAACATCGCAAGATTTCAAAGCAATTATGGTCGTCGACTCCTTTGAAGATCCGTTTGCAGTTTTTCTTGTTCATGATGAGAGGAAGACAACGATTGTTGCTGTGCTATGCCAAAGAATGACCGATAACAAGTATCTCCAATCACGTCCAAGTACTAGTCACAAGCCAAGGACGAGAAGAAAGAAGAAGACGATTCTCCAACACCACACGAGGTAAAACTCGAGGTCGAGTTTTCTCCGAGTAGGGGAGACTGATGTAGGGAGTAGACCTCATGATCGAGGGCGAGGAGCGATCGTGTTTATGAAAGAGATGGGCCGGAAGAGGAAGAAGAGGAAGCACATTCAAGGATCGGTCGGCCTTCACAGAGGAAGGCAACCCAACCTGCTGGACTGTTACCGATCGGTCGGCCCTCAACTACGCAGAGTCCGTGAAAATACTTGCTATTTTGATGTTTTTTCATTCCATTTCGAGTTGTTTGCTTTCCTTTTGCAATTAAGACACCTAGGTTACGTTTGCTTAGTTTATTATAAATAATTGTTTTATTTTCGTTTTAAAGGATGATTAATATATTTTGAATAAAACTTAAGAGTTTTCTCTTGTTTTGCTCATGGATTCGAGTCTTTCTTTGTGAATTTAAAGATAAGGTCTCGTGGATTCGAAATATCCCGTCATGAATTCGACAAAGACAGGTTGAGGAGTACCTATGGATCTGTGGATTCGGATTAGTTATCCCCATGAGAGAGACGTTGCTCAATCTCACCATATTCCACCCGCACCACTAACGGGACCCACAAGCCCCATAAGCTTCATTCCTTGTTGATTGATTGGCTATGCGATGGAAGAAGTATGTGTGAGTACGTATTTGCCCTCCCAATGCCGTGTGCAGAAAGGAAAAAAAGGAAGAAGAACGGTTTTTCTTTTACAAGGCAAGGGATCCAATACCTTCACCTGCGACTTTGCTGGCATGGTTACGTGTGGGGGGTGCAGACAAGCCATGAACTTGGTTAAGTACGAACAATTCAAAGACAATTAAAGTTCTGCAGACCCCACAATGGTGTATTTGATATATCTACACTGTCCATCTATTTTATAAGATCATTTTAGGGCATAATAAAAAAAAATGAGTCATATCTATATCTTAAGTGGACCACACCACAAAAGGCAGTGGGGACAATGATTCTCACTGTCAAAACATTCATAGGGCCCACCATGATGTTTATTTTCCATCCAAACTGTTCATAGTCACACAGACGTGGATGAAGGGTAAAAACAAATATCAGATTGATCTAAAATTTCTGTGACTGCCAAGAAGGTTTCAACAGTAGACGTTCAATCTCCCACTGCATTCTGGTCCACTTGATCTTTGGATCTGTCTTATTTTTGGTTTCAACCCTTATAACGATGTCGCCAAATAAATGGACGGTTTGGATATAACAAGAACCTCATGGTGAAGCCCACAGAACTTGGTGACGTCAATACACCAGCGAACTCGCTGGAGTGTGGTACACCAGCCAATCCGCTTCCCCAATACCTCGTGTATAGGCATGGGGAGGTACCTTGCTACAGTATTGTGGGCGCGGATTAGGTACTTCCCCCGCCTGTCCCGAGCTCGAGACAGGCTAGGGCTTTGAGGGCCACCGTAATGTATGGATTTTATCCACACCGTTCATTCAGTTTTCCATGTCATTTCAGGTCATGAGCCCAGAAATGGGATAGATCCAAGCTCAATTAGACCATGAAATGAGGATTAAAGTCTGACCGTTGAAAACTTCTTGGGTGCCACAGGAAGTTTTGGATCAAGCTGATATTTCTGTTTTACCTTCATCCAGGTCTCTATGATCTTATGAATAGATTGGATGGGAAATTATCATCACAATGGGCCCCATGAAGGTTTCAACGGTAAAAAAAATTAGTACCGCTGCTACTGTGCTGTGGCCCACTTAAACCTTAGATCTTCCTCATTTTTGGCAGTATGTCCTAAAATGATATGGGAAACTGAATGGACGGTGTGGATAAAATCCATACATCACGGTGGCCCTCAGAGCCCTAGCCTGTCTCGAGCTCGGGACAGGCGGGGAAGTACCTAATCCGCGCCCCAGTATTGTTGCTACATACGTGGCATGAATAGACTATATATCAAGCTGTTCATTTGATAAAGTTCATTTGATTAGATGGTTGAGATGGTGCATCAAAGAAATTCTTTTATTAGTCGCTAATCAATGACAAAGAGCCTCCAAAGAACCATGTTTCGATTATTATATGCATGTGACACATTTATGATAAACAACATGGAATCAGACCAAATAAATTATTTTAGTAGTCAGCCAATTAATGAGAGAGCCTTCAAAATATCATGTTGGAATTATTATGCAAACGTGTGCCACAGGTATGATAATAAGCAATAGATGGACTAGAATTCCTTGCTGCTAGAGGTGTGGTTTTTTTTATTATTTATTTATCCTTTGTTTTATAGGTGACATGGGTCGAACCCCAGACCTCAACGCCAAAACATCCCTTAACTTCCTTTCAAGCTCTATTATAGGACTGCAGCTTGAGCTTGAGACAACTCAAAATCGACTGGCTCAACACTAGTTGGCTTGGGTCGGGTCGGGTTGAGTTGCCAAGATCATTAAGTTGGATTTATGTTGAAAAACACTAACTCGATTTGAATTCAAGTTGGGTTTGGGTTAAGCAAATTTGGGTCAGGTTAGGTCCAGTTGGGAATAATCATATGTATTTGGGTTGCATTGGGGCTGGGTTGGGTCTAGCGTGGACGTTTTTGGGATGGGTTTGGGTTAGGCACCTCATGTTGGAATTTGGGTTAGGTCAAGCTGCAGCTGGTTAGGTCCTCTTAAGGTCAGGTCAACCCAGCGCTACTGCTATATAGAGGTGGTTCACTAACTTAATTTGTTTGGAAAAGCAATTGAAATAATAGATATTCATCTTTTGGAATAAAAAAAACATATATACTATGGTAAAACATGTGTAGTGCAATATAGATATGTGTCATCTCTATTAAAATATATATATATATATATATATATATATATATATATATATATATATATATATATATATATATATATATATAATTTATGATTCTACTGGCTTTGGTATTTAACTCCTAGACATGTGACCTATAAAAATAAAAAAAAACCCTCCTAGATTTGTGCATTTTATCTCTAAATAGAAAATACATGCCAGGAGATGGCTATCCTCATCTCTCAGTTTCTCTATACATCTAGATGAATTATATCTTCTTGAGTAAAATTGAAGCCTAGCTTTCTGATTTTATTTTATTTTCATAATTTGGATACTTGTGCCCTCTAGTATATTTTCATAATTTGGATACTTGTGCCCTCTAGTATATTTTTGATAATTTTTTGAGCTTTTCTTTAATTTTGAAATTGGAGTTTATTTTACTTCTTTTGGTTTCTAAGATAATCTAGACAAATTTAGGTGATCGGTTTCAGAATCTGACGATCTGATCAATGCAATTGAGCGTCGAATCATCCTACGACATGTCGTGGGCCTGATGGATAGTGGATCTTGTGATTTGGATCTCGAAATTAACAATGTACAGTTTGTTTATAGTAAAGGATCTGCTAAGAAGTTTCGTCTAGTTCGGAGTTCCATAATTCAATCTGTGCAAGTTATACGGGTTTCACATTCATATAATCTAACACTATTAATTCACAATTAAAATAAAATATTTCATGAAAAAAATTTGAGGATTCTTGGAACCCAGGTTTCAAAAAAATTGGGGCATTACAATCTACCCCTTAAAATAAATCACTCCCCGAAATTTTTACTATTCTATCCTTTGTGTGAGTGAGGTCATTTCAATCCATGTTGTCTAAGTTCCCACTATCTTCTTCATAGTGGGATCAAGTGCAAGTGCGTGCAAGTATGTATATTAACCTACACAAACATTGAGTTAGTAAAATCTACCCCCCTTAAAGTAATTTTCTGCCCTTGAGACTTAGACATACACATCAACATCATACTAGTATTCCACCATGCATTCGCTGCACACTCTAATTATTCTGAAAATTTGTAGAGTTGTTCAAAGGTACGTTAGTGGCCTCCAAAAAAATTACAAACATTTTTAGGCATGTAATTTGTCAGTTCTTATTAGGAACACTAATTTGATCCTGAAATTCAGTCTAAGTTGTAATAATACACTAATAAATTAGAAGTTTCACTTCTAGGAATTTCTAATTATTGACTCTTAAGGGAAACACTAGTTTAGGCTTGGGAAGGGTACTAGAATATCTAATTTCATAATTTTCCAAATTTTCCTTTGGGGCTCAAGTTCTCAAGATTTTGTTTAGTTCATACTTCAACATAGTGGAAATCATGTCCCACGGTACCTAAATATTGTTTCTACATTCAAACAACTATCCTAGAATATTCTAAGGGATTCTAGAAATTGTGTTTCTATGTTCTTCAGACTCCCTAATTCAATAGGGATTTTCCCTAGGTGTTAGAATTTCTAGTTTCATTTCACATAAGCATATGTAATAAGTTCCAACCCAAGGCACAGTTTATCCCAAACTCATTCTCTGATACCATCTTGTAACACCCTGAATTTTGAGGCCGAGTAAGGTACTCGAGTCCTGATATTCCAACTGTTATCTAAATTTCTCAAATTCATATTATATGAAATCTAACTCATTCCTAATTATTCCACATAGAAATATGCTTCACAAAGTAAGATAGACTGAAAATTAGGAAATTAAACAATCCAAGTACTACATCTAGGTTCGTTCACTCAAAATGGGACCTTATTCCAATTACAGTACATGAATTGCAAGTCCAACATTGACCAAACAAAAAAACCATCTACTAGTTCAATTCGAAGAGCTCAACAGCCCTATAGAAGGGCTCCTCAAATAGCTCCTCACCCACATCCTGAGAATCCTCTAGTCTATGTCCATCTAGTTGGTGTAATTATACATGAAGAGTGAGTGACCATCTCAGTGAAGAATTCCCACCAAAGTTACACATTTCATTGTTATATTCAAGCATAGTTTATAAAACAAGCAAACATTTACAATTATCAGATAAAAAAATCTTGATTAAATGCATGATCCATGAAATGATTCAGAAATCACCTGGTGAAGTCCACGGTGTTAGTGCACTTTTCTATGGCATACTAATGCACCTTATTTGTCAATTACTTAGGTCAGTGAGTCTAATGTCGGTTGAGCTTAATGAAGACTAAGACCGAAGACTCAAGACGGACCTGCTACATCAAGGAACAGGTAAAAGAGATGCCTTGGTGAAGCCTGAACCTTGAACCAAACCAAAATCATAACCTCTAGATGACCGTACCATTAGGCATACCCTTAGTCATCTTAGATTGGCCTTAGGTATCCCAAAAGATCACCAATGTATGGCTAAGAGGTTACATGAACTGCTGCAAAATAAAACAGACTATGCAGCAGAATTTCATGCTCTGACCGATCGTTCGACCGGTCAGCAGCAAGCCCAATTTGGACAGCAACCAAATAGAACATTTTTGTCTCTAGGGCATTAATTCGACCGGTTGGCGACCGACCAAATTAAGACAACAACATCTTGCCGTTCAGGCCTGTAATTCGACCGGTCGAGGACCCAGTCTGACCGGTCGGGAACTAGCAGTTTTCTACCCGTTTTAGATTCCGTTTGGACTTTTTCTTTAAAATGGCTTGGGTCGATTTGAGGGCTAAGAAGATGGTTTTTTAAAGGATTGAAGCCCAAAATTGTTGGGGACTATTAAAGGCTCAATTTATAATATTTACAAGGCATCTTTCATGTGATTTAACAAAAGAATGAAGTATTCCAAGCTCAAGAAGAAGATGGCCTTTACCCTCTTTTGATCTCTAGAGTTTAGATCCAATGTGATAATTATAATTCTATCTAAAGCTCCATGATGAGATGATTGTAGGTGAGCAACTCGAGGCAACCCATTTTCATTAGTTGTAGAGTTCTCAAAACCTACCCATCCAATCACCTTGGGCATCTCAAAAGCAACAAATGCTAGATAATCAATCAAGTATAGATGAGGCATTGACGACACAATGGCAACACGATCAAG
>PVNU02003275.1:0-65895 GCA_003013855.2 Liriodendron chinense
GCATGACCAAGCGGAACATGGTCGATTGAGAAGAGACCTGTGAGAACGGTTATCAAGACAAGTGGTAATAGAGACGAAAGGATCTTGAAGGCCAGGTCATGCTAAAACGGTTGTATAACCATTAAGATGTGAGGAGAGATTAAGCCAATAAATAGCAACCAAAGGAAATCAACAAAGCAAATTAAGGGTCTCATACCAACCAAACCAAACAAATCAAATCTATCTTTCAATTATCCATTATGTTTCTAAGCATAATCATTACCCGTAATCTTTAGCTATAATCTAAGTCTACGCTCATACGCTAGACTTAGTTACACTCCAATACTAAGCAAGTTCTTCATCCAAAAGGGTGCTCCATAGTTGTTTGTAATGGCCAACTGTAAGTGTTTCCTTTTCATTTGTCCCTGTGTTTGAAAGTCCTTTCATGCGGAAGGCAAATGTATAACCCATTTTCGGAGACCCCATCCTTTTTTTTTGTCTCCTTTTTTTCACTTATGTTATTATTCATTAGAGATATCCTCTCGGCCTCCTTCCACCTTTCAACTTCTGGTGATTCGCGGAGCCGTTCGCCTGGTTGCACTAAAAACCTGTTCTTCTCCCCACACTTGGAATCTATCCATAATGCCAGATCACGTACCCCATCCTTTGATAATTGCCTAATTATTACAAACAACATATTGTGAGTAGCTAATTTAGCAGCTGATCTTCTCAGATCTCGGTCATATATAATTGAGTTTGACGTATTCATCGCTTGGGGTCATAGTTGTTCAGTTGGAATCTGTTAGTGCACTTTTCTATGGCATACTAGTGCACCTTATTTGTCAATTACTTAGGTCAATGAGTCTTGTGTCAGTTGAGCTTAATGAGACATAGACCCAAGACTCAAGACGGACCTGCTGCATCAAGAAAGAAGAAACATGTGAAAGTGATGCCTTGGTGAGCCTTAACCTTGTACCTATCCAAAACCATAAAACTCTAGATGTCCATGACCAATAGGCATACCTTTAGTCATCTTAGATTGACCTTAGATGTCCCAAAAAACCACCATAAGAATGGCCAAGAGGTTGCATGTTCTGCTATAAAACAGCAGAAAAACATGCCTGTCCTGGTGCCCGACCTAAGGGAAATCTGTCCAGTGAGTTGTCCAGAAATCCAGATGGTCATCGGGCTCCCGACCATTGCAAAAAACCCTCCAGCAACACAGACCATTTCTGGACTGAATTTCGGGTGCCCGACCAGCTCAAAAAATGTTCAGTGACTTAAATTGTATTCTGGATTGGATTTCGGGCGCCCGACCACAAGTTGACCGGGTGCCTGACCCTATGCGAATCTGCCCATTATTTGACCATTGAAGCAAGTTTATAGGGGGGGGGGGGGGGGGGGGGGGGTTCATTTTTTAGAATAAGAGAGGGAATTTTGAAGCGATAGAAGCCACCATTGCTAAAGACCATTAGAGCCTCTATTTCAAACCCATAGCAAGTCATTCTTCTTGTGTTTCATCACAAGCTTGGGTTTCAATGCCAATATGAGAATGGACTTATTGGCCAGTGTGCACAGAAAGGGGCCCGATCTGTTGGCAGACCGGCCTTGATCGGTCGGACCAAATTGGTCCTTAGTCCAGCATTCCAGAGAGGGGGACAGCAGGGTGGCCGACTGGTCTTGACCAGTCATGGCTCCCTTGGTCGACCGGTCATGACCGGTCGGACCTCTGTTTTTCACAACTTCTTTCTTTGTTTTCTCTTCTTTCTCTTCTACTTTCTTTCTTCTTTATTTGGTCCTCCTTTAATCATCAATAGAAGTCCTCTAATTGGGTCTTTTAAAGCATCGATTGGGCGAAGTCGCTCTCATTCCTACAATCACAAAACTAGCATTAGATGGGTCTTTTAAACATGCAAACCACGCATATAATGTGATGTAAGGGGCTAGATCATGTATAAATTGCAGGTTCAACAATGATTAAATTAATGAAGAACTTAATCTATGCAACTCAAGTAAACTTAAATGAAAATGGATCAATTAAGCTCAAGTCTACTCAAGGAGTGAAAGTACATCTTGTGTGTGTGGATGTGCCTATCAAGTGCCTAACATATATTCCTAATTAACAATTCATAATTAATCACTTAAACACAATGCATAATAAGAAATGTACTCAAATACAATCATAAACACAAGCATGTATAGTGGTTCGACTACTTGTCTACTCCACTCCCGGTTCAAGTACTCAACCCCTTTGAGCACACTGGCATTCACTAGGGAGTTTAAATCTAGTTCCTCCCAACCAATGTGTTTTAAATCGGATCCACTCAACCAGGGAGTTTACGGGTTTCTCCCAACCTACACGTTCATACCCGTGTTGGTGGCTCCCTTTGGAGACTTGTTTAGGCTTGCCAAATGTGCCAAGGAACGGTAAACGTTCCTGAATTTAGGCCCAACAAACATGCTAAGGAATGGCAAACGTCCTACACTTTAAGCTCAATAAATAAGCCAAGGATCGGCAAACGACCCAAGAATGCGAGTTTGCCAAACAAACTCTACACTCAATTCCTCACAGGAAAAGAGTGGAACCGGACTCTTACAAATGACAATTTACTTATCGGATTGAGACCCTTTATATTGCCGCTTCAGGTTGCTTCTTCTTACTCTCTCTTGCTTGAATCTGTTCCCCTTGTGCTCCCCCAATCTTTGATGCCACTGTTTTGCTAAGGCTTCAACTCCAAGATTAACTCCCTTGCATGTGATGCTCCATTAGAGATGCCCAATGTGCTAGGGAATGGTGAAACCTCTACAAATGATAGCAAATGAGTTTCCTAGAGGGATACACCTATTTGGACTCCTAGGTGGTATTTAGACAAGGGATTTAACTATGATCAAGGTGTCTAAATGTTGAGCTCTTAAATGTGGATATTCTAACCCATTTCATTACTAACTATGCTTGAAATAAGTGATTAAAGACCCAACTAATTCATGGTTTTGTGGTTGTAGGAATGAGAGAGAGAATCCATCAATTGAGGGCTAAGAGATGCTGTTTACACACCTTGAAGATCAAAGGAATAAAGGACCAAAGGTGGAGTAAAAGTGCATTGAAGATGAAGGAGGAGAGGCTAAGAATTCAGCCAATTTCATGCCCACTGGCTGGCCGGCCACAGCCACCGACTGGACGGCCAAACCCTCCAGAAATAAGAAAGTCACTGGATACATTTTAGGAGGATAGACCCCTTGACTGACCGGCCTGATGGACTGACCGACTGGTTGGCCGATCGGCCGGCTGAAGGGTTGGTCTATACATATTCAACATCCAACGAATTCAGAAGTTCGAAGTAGTTCCATCGACCGGTCGGCTGATGGGTCGAACTATGTAAATAAGACTCCAGTGAGAATTGCATTTGCAGCCACTTTGTACGACCGGCCGGTCAACACTCAGGAACATCTGGAGCTTTGAAAATCTCTGCACAAAATGCAAATCTTGAGGGATTTCTCGAAGTTTCTTCCCACCTAGGGCCCCAAAGCTATAAAAGGACTCCTCTAGCTCATTCCTAGGGTATCCTAGAAGAGATTTACCATGGTGGGAGGTGGTGGAAGTCAGATCCAGAGTTCTACAACTCCTCCTAGTTTATTCTTCTAGTTTTATATTTTTCTTAGTTGTTTTCATGTTTCCTTGGATCATGAACGACTAAGCCTCTTAGCTAGGGCTAAGAGGTGAAGCTTGTAGTGAATCTAAGATGTTTCAATTCGTTTGATTTGGTTTCAAGTTGGATTAATAGTGAAGAACAATGGTTGAAGTTTGAATAAAGTTCTAAATAGTTTTTCTTAATCTTATGATGGCTCATGGATGTTTAGAAGAATTGCTTGAGTTCTTAATTATTTTGAATTATTCTAGACCTATACGCTCTGAGGAATTGAATTCAATACGCTCTAGACCTTTGATACTCATGTGGGAACTTCATACCAAAAGTTCTACTTTTTTGGAATTTCTGTTTATGTGTGGTTGTTCATGTGATTTGAATCAAGTTCAAATCATGATCTAGTTATACTTTGTGACAGAATTTAATGATGATTATGATTGTGATCTTAACCTATTGGAACTAGGATTGACTTATACAATTGAGTGTGCTCAAGTCCTAACTTGAATTGAGAGAATCATGTACTTGAATCACACATATGGCAGATTGTTTGTTTTAACTGCTCAATCATCCGACTTGATAGAATTTAATTTCGATTCTAGTTGAGAAAGTGAGAAACCACAACGAATTAAGCATCAATGATTGCTACAAGTGGATCCTTGAACCCCTAGTACTTTTTATTATTGATTATATTCAATTTAGTTCAAAATATCTATCTACACCAAATTTCAAAATCCTGTTTAGTTAGTTCTTAATTAAAAACCATTGGAAGTATTTTGTGAATTCCTGCACAAGTCGCTGTGGATCGACCTCGCTCTTACCGAGATTATTACTACATCGCAACCCTACACTTGGGGAAGCGAACAAGTATTTGGCGTTGTTGCCGTGGACTTTGACAGTTTTTCACAAAATTTCTTAAAATAATTTCTATTTAAGATTCTTAGGACTCCTTTACTAACTTAGTTTGTTTGCTTTGTTCTGTTTTTCCAGAAATTCTAGGAGTCGAAGTAGTCACTTGAAATCAGGTTTTTCTAACCCTTTTTATTTTTATTTTTCTGAGATTTGCACGCCACATTGGGTTCGGGATTCTAATAACCGAGTCATTAGTGAAGGGGGAATTGTTAAAGGGATTGATAGGGAGCCACGTGCTAAGAAACGTTTAGATTCTCCAATTTTGTCTGAAAGTATGGATGGAAATCAACCTAACCCTATGGCCAATCAAAATCTTGGCCAAAACAAAACCGAAACGGGAGGGAATGTGGTTGAGAATGTTCCTCGACCTAGAACATTACGTGATTACTTGCAACCTGCAAGAGCGAGCACTCCTCATCCATAGTTTTTCCACTGAATGCAGGGAACATAAATTTGAAACCGGGAGTAATCCAACTCATTCCAAAATTTCATGAACTAGACAGTGAAAGTGCTTATCAAGATCTTAAGAAATTTGATGAGGTGATAGCCACAATGCACTTTGCAAATGTAATTGATGATGTGGTGAGACTTAAATTATTTCCTTTTTCCCTTAAAGAGAAAGCTAAGGCTTGACTTCATGCATTAAAGCCAAGATCAATTGGCACATGGACTGATATGACTAGGAAGTTCATTAAAAAGTTCTTCCCTACTCACAAAACGATCATGTTAAGGCGCCTTATCATGAATTTTGCTCAAAAGGAGGATGAGACCTTCTTCCAATGTTGGGAGAGGTTCAAGTACTTGTTAAATGCATGCCCACATCATGGCTACGAAATTTGGTGGGTAATAAGCTTTTTCTATGAAGGACTGACTTCACCCATGCGTTAATTCGCAAATGTGCAATGGAGAATTCATGAATAAGGAAGCCGAGGAAGCATGCGACTATTTTGATGAATTGGCCGAGAATGCATAGTCTTGGGATACATCTAGACCAACAAATTCCAAGACATGCCAACAAAAGGAAAAATGAGGAATTTATGTCCTCTCAGAAGAAGATAACATAAGTGCACGTGTCGCTAGCCTCACAAGAAAAGTCGAGGCGATGGAATTGAAGAAAGGAGAGACGATCAACTCAAAAGACGTTGAAACTGTTTGTAGAATTTGTGCCGAAAATCAACATGCAACACAAGATTGTCCCACAATTTCTGCATTCCAAGATATCTTACAAGAACAATCAAATGCTATAAACAGTTATCAACGGCCATTTAGTGCTCCTAACTCAAACACGTATAATTCTAGTTGGAAGAACCATCCCAACTTCAGTTGGAGGAATGGACCCACTGCGAATGCAAACAATACCCCTCAAGCTCAACCTTTACTAGGTCCATCCCTAGTAATTACACCAAAATCTACGCTAGAGGAGATGTTGGGTTTATTCGTATCGGTTAAAGCTGAATGTAACAAGACTAATTCTCTGAAAATTGATGGGTTCATGCAAGAGTAACTGAAATTCAATCAAAATTCATCTCAAGCTATTAATGACTTAAAAACCTCAATGGCTAGAGTTGAATCTCATCTCAGTGTTAGGGAGAAAGGCATACTTCATGCCCAACCTCTTCCTAACCCAAGGACCCAATTTAAGATACAAGACGCAAGCTCATCCTCCCAACATATGGAGCATGTTCAAGCTATCACCACTTTGAGAAGTGGAAAAATAATCGATAAATTTAATCCAGTAAAGGCCCCAAAGCCTAATGATCCGAAAATTTTCAAAGAGGATGATAGCCTGAACAACACTCCACATGAGAAAGAACCGGAAAGGCAATACAAGCCGGTTGCCCTATTTCCCCAAAGGTTGATTTCACCCAAACATTTAGACAAAAACCTGAAAATTTTAGAGGTTTTTAAGCAATTGAAGATCAACATTCCGTTGTTGGATGATATAAAACAAATACCATCCTATGCTAAATTTCTAAAGGAATTGTGTACAGTCAAAAGGAAACACAATGTTCACAACAAAGTACTTTTGACTGAGAATTTGAGCGCTATTATCAAACAAGAGGTGCCCCAAAAATACAAGGATCTGGGTAGTCCAACCATCTCATGCATCATAGGTGACTACCAGATCAAAGAAGCCTTACTCGATTTAGGGGCAAGTGTTAACCTCATCACATACTCAGTCTATGAACAACTTGGGTTAGGTAAATTAAAACCCACAAAAACCACACTCCAACTTGCTGATAGATCTATTCGTATACCGAAAGGAGTGATTGAGGATGTCTTGGTCCAAGTTGATAAATTCTACTACCCAGTGGACTTTACTGTCTTGGATAGACATCCCATGATAGGTACCGGTGCTCAAATTCTCGTCATACTTGGCCGCCCTTTTCTAGCTACTTCAAATGCGATTATCAATTGTAGAAATGGGCTTGTACAAATGTCCTTTGGAAATATGACACTCAAGTTGATTTATGCAAACAACCACGGGAAGTTGATGACGAGATCCACGAGATAAATTTGATTGAATCATTCATGGAGGATACATTCCCCTTGACATTCTATTCCAACCCTTTGGAGGCATGTTTGGCCCACTCTCATCAGATGAATGATGGCACAATACGAGAGATGGATGCCATTTTGGATGTTATGCCGGTACTTGATAACAAAAGATGGAGGGCACTATTTGAACCTTTACCCTTAAGTGAGAACAAGCCTCTTCCGTCCAATATTAAGGCACCAAAGCTCGACCTAAAATCATTACCAAGTGATTTGAAATATGTATATTTAGGTCGAGATGAGATATATCCGGTGGTGATTTCTTCCCACTTGGATGAGGAATAAGAGAGTAGGCTAATAGCCACTCTAATAGAGCATAAGAGCGCCATTGGATGGTTGATTGCGGTTCTCAAAGGCATAGACCCACTGATTTGCACTCATCGCATACACCTTGAGAAAAATGCTAAGACATCTAGGCAACCACAAAAATGCCTCAATCCAAACATGAAGGAGGTGGTTAAGGCCGAAGTGGTGAAACTATTGGATGTGGGTATCATTTACCCAATCTCTGATAGTCAATGGGTGAGTCTAACTCAAGTGGTGCCTAAGAAATCCGGAATAACTATCGTAGCCAATGCCAATAATGAACTCGTACCAACCAGAGTCACTACCGGTTGAAGAATATGCATTGACTACAGGAAGCTAAACACAATCACGAGGAAAGACCACTTCCCCCTACCGTTTGTTGATCAAATTTTAGAAAGGATGGTGGGTCATTCCCATTTTTGCTTCCTTGATGGGTATTCAGTGTATAACCAAATAGAGATCGCCCTAGAGGACTAAGAGAAGACAACATTCCCATGTCCATTCGGCACTTTCGCCTATCGAAGGATGCCGTTTAAAGTACGTAATGCTCCTGTCACTTTTCAGCATTGTATATTAAGTATTTTTTCTGATATGGTGGGAACGATTCTCAAAGTCTTCATGGATGATTTCTCTGTATTTGGTTGTAGCTTTGATGAGTGCCTTATGCACTTAAAAAATGTGTTGAAAAGATGTGAAGAAAAGAACCTCATGTTAAATTAGAAGAAATGTCACTTCATGGTTTAAAAGGGAATAGTACTTGGTCACATCATCTTACAAAATGGAATCGAGGTGGACAAAACTAAAATTGATCTTATCACTAACCTTCCACCACCCAAGAGCATACAAGATGTGCGGTCCTTTTTGAGACACGTCGGATTTTATAGACGGTTCATAAATGACTTTAGTTCACTCTCTCGTCCGTTATGTAACCTCCTTCAAAAGGAAAACTTATTCGAGTGGACTGAAGATTGTCCAAATGCCTTTAACAAACTGAAAAGTATGTTGACATGTGCTCCCATAATGCAACCACTTGATTGGAGCCTTCCTTTTGAAATTATGTGCGATGTGAGCGACTATGCTATTAGGGCTGTGTTAGGCCAAAGAAAAGAGAAAAAGCCATGCGTCATCTACTATACAAGTAGAACTTTAAACTCGTCTTAAGAAAACTACACTACTAGAGAAAAAGAACTTTTAGCCGTAGTTTTTGCTTTAGACAAGTTTATGTCCTACTTAATTGGATCCAAGATCATCATATTCACTGACCATGTGTTCGCTCGACTCAAGTGTAAGGCTGCGATGTAGTAATAAATCTCGGTAAGACCGAGGTCGATCCACAGGGAAAGAGTAACAGCTTCCTAATTACTCCAGCAACTTAGTTTAATAGAGTAAATTCAGATTCAATGGGATGTTTAATTAAAACAGTAACTTAATGAAAAATCAGAGATATAATGTACTAAGGCTTTCAAGGATCCACTTGTAGCAATCCTACGTCAATTCAGTCAATCCAAGTAGAGAACACAACTAGATTTGAAGTCCTATCTCTCATCTAGTTGGAAAGTAAAGCATTCACACACATTCACCCAATTCAAGTTGAACTTCCAAGTTCAAGTCCATTCAATCAATGTAGAATTCAAATTCATAGCCTGCGGAGTAACAGCCATGCCTATGGACTATGGCCTGCTCAAGGATTACTATAATTCGAATCTAAACAAGCAACCTGTGATAATCTCAGAGAATTAAAAGGAATTCATGTCCGGAGCACATGAACTCAGATAAGACATCTCAAACTACCACCTATTGGACTGAAACATAAGAAAAATCAATTTTGAATTGAAAAAATACTTGAATAAAACTGAAATTAACATAGAATTGGCTACAAGCTTCACCTCTCAGCCTTAGCTGAGAGGTTTTAGCCGAGCATAGTCATGCTACAACTAAAAACTCAAAAATAAAGCATAAACTAAGAAAAACCCAAAGATAGATGTTGCAGACGCTCCACAGTCGCCTTCAGCCTCCAAACTCACGTTCCTTCTCTTCTCTGATACCTTAGGGAGAGCCCCTAGGTGGCCTTTTATAGCAACAACCCTCCCTTGCGTCGGATTCTGCGAAATCCTACGCATTGCGCAGCAATATTCGGAGTCCCAATTTAGAAAGGATTCTTCTTACGCAGGGCCGACCGGTCGTGACCGGTCGGCCTGGCTTTTCAAATACTCTAGAGAGCACAGCCGACCGGTCATGACCGGTCGGTGTGGACTGTCCATTGTTCCAGCGTGCATGCCCGACCGGTCATGACCGGTCGGGCTCTTTTTGCCTTAATCCAGTATACATGGCCGACCGGTCGTGACCGGTCGGCCTATCTTCAACTTGCGAAGCCTTCATATAGTGTGCATGGCCGACCGGTCAGGACCGGTCGGCCTCTCTTCTACTTGTTCCTGTGATGTGGCTGACCGGTCGGACGACCGGTCAGCCTTGTATTTCTTCATCTTTTTCTTCTTTTCTTCATTCTCTTTTCTCTCTCTTTCTTCTTCTTTCCTTGGTCCATCTTAGGACTTCATCCAATGTCTTCAAATATAATCTTTTGACTCCAATTTGATGAAATCCCCTCTTATCTCTACAATCACAAAACACATGTTAGGTGGGCCTTTAAACCATGAAAATCATGCAAAATATGTAGTGTAATGGGCAATGCAATGTATAAATTGGAGGTTCAACACACCCCCCCAACCAGCTTTTTGCTAGTCCCGAGCAAAACATGCGTGAAACAGTTTCAAACCTCCAAATCCAACTCTCTTCCAGAAACCATGTGTCTATCCATTCCAAGATGTATAAGTGTAAAATTTGGAAAAAATTAGGTGTTAGAAGCTGAACCTTGGACTCTCAAAACATAAGAAGTGTTTACATGAAATCCCCGCTGACTGATTGATAAATAGAAGAATTCGAACAAATTCAACCTAGTGTGCATAGTGAAAGTTCATCTCATGAGTTCCTGGAACCATCTTCTTCATAGATTAAGTAGACCAGGGATTCCAAGGTGCACAGAGCAACAGCAAGTCTATGACAGGAATTTGCCTTACCGTCCTTCCGACGGCTTTCACACTACATCCCATTTCCGGCTTTGGTTACGGTTCGACCATCCCCCGGTTGGTAATAAGTAGCCCTTTTCGGAATTTACCACCATTTTTCTTTCCTTCCCGATTTCATCCTTTCTTTCCTTTTTCTTTTAACTTAGATAGGATTTTTAGAAATCCATATCTTTCATTATTTTCCCATGGACAAGGATGGACAAAATACGCCGGCTTGGCTGCTCAACACCTCTAAACCAAAGTCTAGCTAATCCACAAATCACATAAACCTGTCACTCATGAAAATCGTGTAATGTGAACTTGGTGTAAAGGTGTTCAAATTTTCTATCAATCACAACAATAGGGGAATTAACATATAAAGCCATTATGTTGGAAGAAATTCAAGACTACAACATCACACACTTCGTTTCTCCTCCTCTTCTACTCATAGCCTCTCAAATGTATAGAAACAAAATTTTCTAAAAGAGTTTTGAGATGTTAGAAAATTCAAAAAAATTTTGTGCATATGAAGCTCTAAATGTTGCAATATGCTAGATGAGGGATCTCATCTCACCCCCCAACCAAATCTTGCATTGTCCTCAATGTAAAAGATAGTTAGTTAGCATGAACATGAGAACAATGGTAAAATATGAGAGAGTGAGAATCAATAGTACCTGAGAGAGCGATCATGGAGGTCTGCAATTCCAACAACTAAATCCTACTAAAACAGTAAAACAAAACTAAACCTACCTATGCTATACCTCCATCAGACTAGGAGATCAATCATCCTGATAGACAGGATCATTCAGGGAGATGGACATGTCCTCTGAATCAAATTTCTCAACAAATGGTTTAAGGCGTTGTCCATTAACTTTGAAACAGTCACCATTCGCTGCATTCTCAATCTCAACAGCCCCATGAGGAAAAACTTCTTTAACAATATATGGGCCGGTCCATCGAGATCGTAATTTTCCCGGAAAAAGATGAAGTCGGGCATTATACAAGAGCACTTTCTGTCCTTCATGGAAAGATTTTCTTAAGATGTGTTTGTCATGAAAGGCCTTCATCTTGCTCTTGTAAATCCTCGAATTCTCATATGCATCGTTCCGGATCTCATCAAGCTCATTTAATTGAAGTTTGCGAAGCGAGCTAGCCTTGTCTATGTCAAAATTTAGGGCCCGAATTGCCCAATAGGCTTTGTGTTCTATCTCCACAGGCAAGTGGCAAGGTTTCCCATAGACAAGTCTATAAGGGGACATTCCAATGGGTGTCTTGTAGGCAGTACGGTGAGCCCAAAGTGCATCATCTAATCGTAGGGACCAATCCTTGCGATCCGGTCTCACCGTCTTTTCTAAAATCTGTTTGATTTCCCTATTGGAGATTTCAGCTTGCCCACTTATTTGTGGGTGGTATGGGGTACTCACTTTGTGCCTAATACCATATTTCTTCATCAAAGTTTCAAAAGGTCTATTGCAAAAGTGAGCACCACCATCACTAATAATGGCTCGAGGCGTCCCAAATCTAGAAAGTATGTTTTCTTTGAGAAACTTGAGAACCGTACGATGATCATTGGTTCTACATGGGATAGCCTCTATCCATTTAGACACATAGTCTACGGCCAACAGAATATAGACATGTCCAAAAGATGAGGGGAATGGTCCCATGAAATCGATGCCCCAACAGTCAAAGACTTCAAGATGTTGAATTGGTGTGAGAGGCATCATATTTCGACGGGATAATCCTCCTAACTTCTGGCAGCGCTCGCACGCTTTGCAAAACTTGTGGGTGTCCTTAAATAGCGTGGGCCAATAAAAACCACACTACAGAATTTTTACAGTTGTTTTCTTGGCTAAAAAATGACCCCCACATGCTTGATTATGACAAAAGGAGATGACTGAATTGTGTTCATCATCGGGGACGCATCTCCTTATAATTTGGTCTGGGCAATATTTAAACAATAGAGGTTCATCCCAGAAAAATCTGCGCACTTCCCTTAGAAATTTACGTTTGTCTTGCGCAGTCCAATGAGTCGGCATCGCACCTGTGGAAAGATAATTGGCTATATCAGCGTACCATGGTGGATGCATAGCAACAAAGAGTTACTCATCAGGGAATGAGTCCTCAATAGGTGACTCGTCAATGGAATTTGGTAGGACTAGGCGGGATAGATGATCCGCCACCACATTTTCTACCCCCTTCTTATCTTTGATCTCCAAATCGAATTCTTGAAGGAGTAGGATCCATCTTAGCAAACGGGGCTTAGCATCCTTCTTAGAAAGAAGGTATTTCAGCGCCGCATGATCCGTATAAACAATAACTTTGGATCCTATTAAGTATGGCCTGAATTTGTTCAAGGCAAAGATGACAGCTAGGAGCTCTTTCTCCGTAGTTGAATAATTAACTTGGGCAGGATTCAAGGTCCTACTCGCGTAGTAGATGACATGGGGCTTTTTATCTTTCTTTTGGCCTAACACTGCCCCAATAGAAAAATCGCTCGCATCGCACATCAACTCAAAAGGCATGGACCAATCTGGTGGTTGCATGATAGGAGCGGTTGTCAACATGTCTTTTAGCTTTGAAAAAGCTAATTGACATTCGGCACTCCACTCAAATTAGTTCTCCTTTTGTAGAAGGTTGCATAAAGGCCTTGAGATGTGACTAAAGTCCTTTATAAACCTTCGATAGAAACCGGCGTGTCCAAGGAAGGACCGCACATCGCGTATGCTTTTGGGTGGTGGTAGATTGGAAATTATGTCAATTTTCGCCCGGTCTACCTCTATTCCATTGGACGAGATGATGTGTCCAAGGACTATTCCTCTTTGTACCATGAAATGGCACTTTTCCCAGTTTAATACAAGTTGCTTTTCCTCACACCTCATCAAGACCAACTTCAAGTACTCGAGGCACTCATCAAATGTACAACCAAAAACAGAGAAGTCATCCATGAACACCTCAAGAAACTCACCCACCATGTCCGAGAAAATACTCAACATGCATCGTTGAAATGTGGCGGGTGCATTGCATAACCCGAATGGCATCCTTCGGTAGGCGAAGGTACCAAACGGGCATGTAAATGTGGTTTTCTCTTGGTCTTCCGGAGCTATCTCAATTTGGTTGTATCCGGAATAGCCGTCTAGGAAGCAATAGTAGGGATGGCCTGCCAACCTCTCCAAAATTTGGTCCATAAATGGGAGAGGGAAGTGGTCTTTCCTAGTGACCGTATTGAGCTTCCTATTATCAATGCACATATGCCAACCGGTGGTCACCCTAGTCGGTATAAGCTCGCTGTTGGCATTTTCAATGATGGTAATACCGGATTTCTTGGGGACAACTTGGGTAGGACTCACTCATTGGCTATCTGAGATGGGGTAGATGATACCCACATCCAATAGCTTTAACACCTCGGCTTTGACAACCTCCATCATGTTTGGATTTAACCGTCTTTGAGGTTGTCTAGTCGTTTTTGCATTTTCTTCAAGGTGTATACGGTGAGTGCAAACCGAAGGATCTATCCCTTTGAGATCCGCTATTGTCCAACCTATGGCTTCCCGGTGTTTTTTGAGTAACTCAATCAACTTGAGCTCTTGGTCTTTTTCTAGGTGGGCGGCAATGACAACTGGGAAAGTTTCCTCTTGACCCAAATATACATATTTAAGCTCGGATGGCAATGGTTTGAGGTCAAGCTTCGGTGGTTTGATGCTAGCCGGTAGAGGCCTTGATGTGGTTGGTGGCAATTTTTCAAAATGAGGCCTCCACCGGCTAGTATCAACTACCGGTCTTTCTATATTTAATGCATGCACAATCTCACTGATGATGGGGTCTTTAGAATCCATGAAGTGTGCTAAGCATGTCTCCAAACTTTCTAGTGGTTCAAGTTGGAGGAGTTCTTCTTCTTCAAAGGTTTCAAGCATGTTTACATCGAAGAACTCATCATCATCAACATCCCTATGTCTTTTGCCCAAGTGAAATACATTCACTTCTAGTGTCATGTTTCCAAAAGATAATTGCATCACCCCATTCCGGCAATTGATGATTGCGTTTGATGTGGCAAGGAATGGGCGGCCTAGTATTACCGGTATTTGGGTGCTAGCATCCAAAACCGGTTGTGTGTCCAAGACGATAAAATCTACTGGATAGTAGAATTTGTCAACTTGGACTAGAACATCCTCAACTATCCCCCCCGGTACACGGATAGATCTATCAGTGAGTTGCAACGTGGTTTTGGTGGGTTTTAATTCACCAAGACCCAATTGCTCATATACCGAGTATGGGATCAAGTTCACACTCGCCCCCAAGTCTAACAAGGCACGTTCAATCCGGTAGTCTCCAATGATACATGAGACGGTGGGACTACCGGGATCTTTGAATTTTGGGGGGGGTCTTTTGAGTGAGGATGGCACTAACTTGCTCAGTTAAGAAGGCCTTTTGCTGCACATTATATTTGCGTTTTGTCGTGCATAGATCTTTTAGAAACTTGGCATAAGAGGGAATTTGTTTGATGGCATCAAGCAAAGGGATGTTGATCTTGACTTGTCTGAAAATCTCTAGAATATCTTGAGAATTTGGGAGAGATTTTGGGGCAACCAATCTTGAAGGGAATGGTGCTATGGGCTTGTAAATGCGTTCCGGTTGTTGTGGGGCTAAGTTAGATCCATTTTCATCCTTAGAATTTACCGGATCATTAGGCTCATCGGCCTTCACCGGAATAGTTTTGTCAATTTGTTTACCACTTCTAAGGGTGGTAATGGATTTAGCTTGCTCCATGTTTTGGTTGGAAGGATTAGGGATGCTCACTTCATGTACTTGCTTTGGATTGGGCTGAGGTTGGGCCGGAAAGGTCCCTTCCCTAGCATTCAAGCGTCCCTTAATCTCATCAACCGAGACTTTCAGCTCTTGGAACATTTGTTGATTTGATTCATTTATTTGCGCTTGCCCTTGCATAAATGCTCTCAAGGTATCCTCCAATGAGAATTGAGGTGGGGCCATATTTTGCATGGGTGGCCCTCTTTGGGAGTTGGTAGGATTGCCCGTTGGGGCATTCTTCCAACTGAAATTCGGGTGGTTCTTCCAACTCTCATTGTACGTATTACCTACCGGTCCATTGAAGGGCCGTTGATAACCATATGTGGCATTGGCTGTCTCTTGCAGCACTTCCTTAAATGCAGGAATTGTGGGACAATCTTGCGTAGCGTGTAAGTCGGTGAGACAAATCCCACATGTGGTTTCAACAGCTTCCTTGGACTTGGAAACTCCATTTTTGCTAAGTTCCATGGCCTCAACCTTCCTTGTGAGGTTGGCTATCCTTGCATTTACGTCGTCTTCCTCTTTAAGGACATATATCCCTCCTTTCTCTTGAGTAGGCTTGGGGTTCTTGGGTTTATCCGAGGTGTCCCAAGATTGGGCGTTTTCAGCCAACATGTCTAAGTAACTCCAAGCATCATCTGGATTTTTACTCATAAACTCGCCATTGCACATCATTTCCACAAATTGGCGCATATTAGAACTTAATCCATCATTGAAAAAATTTATAATTCGCCAACTCTCATAGCCATGATGTGGGCAAGCAAGCAGGAGTTCCTTAAATCTTTCCCAACATTGAAAGAATGATTCACCCTCTTTAGCTGAGAAATTCATGATGGCCCTTCGAAGAGTGTTTGTTTTATGAGCTGGGAAGAACTTTTTCAAGAATTCCCGGTTCATCTCAACCCATGACCCAATCGAATATGGTCTAAGAGAGTGAAGCCAATCTTTGGCTCTTTCTTTCAAGGTGAAGGGAAAAAGTTTAAGTCTGATTGTATCCCCAGAAACATTGGGATAATGCAAGGTGGCGAACACTTCTTCGAATTCTTGCAAGTGTAAGTATGGGCGGTCAGAGTCTAGCCCATGGAATTTAGGTAAAAGTTGGATTACACCCGGTTTTATGTCAAGGGTCCCACCGTTAGCTGGTAGAACTATGCAAGAAGGTGTAATTGTACGAGCAGGTTGTAGGTAATCCCGTAGTGATCTCATTGGAGGAACATTATGTACCTCATTCTCTCCTACTCCTTCCTGATTTGCGTTTGTGGTTGGAGTAGGGGGGAGGATTCCTTAAGGGTGTTTGATCCATACTCCCCAAACTTTCACGATGCTCTTGATAATTCCGGGCTTGTCTATGGACTGACAGTGGTCCAACTAAACCACCTTCAGATTGAAGACGATTTGAATGATTACGTTCCCAACGGGACATAACCCACTCAACCAGAAACTGAAACTAATCCTATTCTAGAAAACTAAAATCTGAACTAAAAATTCTGAAAAAGCTAAGTTAGAAAAGGTATCACCTAATGCGCTTGAAATGAAAGAAGAATTCCTACAAAACAGAAAACTGAGTTAGTTCTAAGAAAAATCAGAAAAACCTATCTACTTCTACTTCTACAGCCACTGAAACTATTTGAAAACTATTATCTAATTTCCCCGGCAGCGGCGCCAAAAACTTGTTCGCTCGCCTCAAGTGTAAGGCTGCGATGTAGTAATAAATCTCGGTAAGACCGAGGTCGATCCACAGGGAAAGAGTAACAGCTTCCTAATTACTCCAGCAACTTAGTTTAATAGAGTAAATTCAGATTCAATGGGATGTTTAATTAAAACAGTAACTTAATGAAAAATCAGAGATATAATGTACTAAGGCTTTCAAGGATCCACTTGTAGCAATCCTACGTCAATTCAGTCAATCCAAGTAGAGAACACAACTAGATTTGAAGTCCTATCTCTCATCTAGTTGGAAAGTAAAGCATTCACACACATTCACCCAATTCAAGTTGAACTTCCAAGTTCAAGTCCATTCAATCAATGTAGAATTCAAATTCATAGCCTGCGGAGTAACAGCCATGCCTATGGACTATGGCCTGCTTAAGGATTACTATAATTCGAATCTAAACAAGCAACCTGTGATAATCTCAGAGAATTAAAAGGAATTCATGTCCGGAGCACATGAACTCAGATAAGACATCTCAAACTACCACTTATTGGACTGAAACATAAGAAAAATCAACTTTGAATTGAAAAAATACTTGAATCAAACTGAAATTAACATAGAATTGGCTACAAGCTTCACCTCTCAGCCTTAGCTGAGAGGTTTTAGCCGAGCATAGTCATGCTACAACTAAAAACTCAAAAATAAAGCATAAACTAAGAAAAACCCAAAGATAGATGTTGCAGACGCTCCACAGTCGCCTTCAGCCTCCAAACTCACGTTCCTTCTCTTCTCTGATACCTTAGGGAGAGCCCCTAGGTGGCCTTTTATAGCAACAACCCTCCCTTGCGTCGGATTCTGCGAAATCCTATGCATTGCGCAGCAATATTCGGAGTCCCAATTTAGAAAGGATTCTTCTTACGCAGGGTCGACCGGTCGTGACCGGTCGGCCTGGCTTTTCAAATACTCCAGAGAGCACAGCCGACCGGTCATGACCGGTCGGTGTGGACTGTCCATTGTTCCAGCGTGCATGCCCGACCGGTCATGACCGGTCGGGCTCTTTTTGCCTTAATCCAGTATACATGGCCGACCGGTCGTGACCGGTCGGCCTATCTTCAACTTGCGAAGCCTTCATATAGTGTGCATGGCCGACCGGTCAGGACCGGTCGGCCTCTCTTCTACTTGTTCCTGTGATGTGGCTGACCGGTCGGACGACCGGTCAGCCTTGTATTTCTTCATCTTTTTCTTCTTTTTCTTCATTCTCTTTTCGCTCTCTTTCTTCTTCTTTCCTTGGTCCATCTTAGGACTTCATCCAATGTCTTCAAATATAATCTTTTGACTCCAATTTGATGAAATCCCCTCTTATCTCTACAATCACAAAACACATGTTAGGTGGGCCTTTAAACCATGAAAATCATGCAAAATATGTAGTGTAATGGGCAATGCAATGTATAAATTGGAGGTTCAACACCATGCTGCGCTTAAGCACCTTCTGTAACACCCGTACCCTAATTAGCCCTCCGTACACCTCTTTTCCAAACTCGACATACTTGGAACAGTCTAAACTGACGAGTTTAGATCAGACACCCTATTTTAGTACCGCAACTACCCGAGACTTGTACCCCTGCGACCGCGCGGACGCCACTACTCCAACGTCGTGCGGCACGCTCCGTTTCGATACCTAATTTGAAAGATGCGTACTTGTGCCCAATCAAGGTGGGCCACACCACACATGCATGGTGTGGGCCCCACTTGCACAAATCCCTAGGTTGTCCCATCAATTAATCAAACATCCCATCAATCAATCAAGCATCAATCAAGTGTCTCATCAAGTACATCCCTCTCTCTCCTCATAAGTCAACTAAGCCCATACCTAAGCCATCCACTCTCATAAATGCCCCATCCCCTTGTTATCATCATTTCCTTTTCAAATACCTTTTATGTCCCAAAGTCCCTACACAACAAGTGCCATACGTAGCCACTCCATTTGAGAGAAAGAGAGAGAGAAAGAGAGAGAGAAAGAAAGAGAGAGAGAGAGAGAGAGAGAGAGAGAGAGAGAGAGAGAGAGAGAGAGAGAAAAGAAAGAAAAAAAATAAGGGGGCAAGGCTCCCAGCGTCTCTAACGCTGGGAGCACTATCAGGTTGAGTAGCTATCTCGCTACTGACATGACATCAGCAACTTCTATTGGCCCCACCATGAGGCATGTGTTATATCCACACTGTCCATCCATTTGGAGAGATCATTTTAGGGCATGATCTGAAGGATGAGACAGATCCAATTCTCAAGTGGACCCCACTTGAAAGAAAACAGTGGGGACAGTGACCCTACCGTTGAAACCTTCCTACAACCCACCATGATGTTTATTTGAGATCCAACCTCTTCATGAGTTCACACGTGCATGTGAAGTAGGGAAACAAAAATATCAGCTTGATCGAAAGCTTCCGTGTGCCCCACTTGATGAGATTAAAAAATAAATAAATAAATAAATAAATAAAGAAGAAGAAAAAGGGGGCGCTGGCCGTGGGCTGGTTGGGCTGCCCAGTAGATGGCCCACTCGTGGGACCCACCTAGAATGTATGTGCCTTATCTATTCTGTCCATATGTTTTTCCAGCTCATTTTAGTGGCTGAGCCCAAAAATTTAAGCATATCCAATGTCAAGTGGACCATGCCACGGGAAACAGTGGGAATAATGATTTCCAGCGTTGAAACCTTCCCAGGCTCTACAGTGATGTTTATTTGTCATCCAACCTGTTCATAAGATCCCATGGATATGGATGGAGGGGAAAACACAAATATCTGCTTGATCCCAACACTTCCTGAGACCCAGTTGGGTACCACGCTGCCCAGCAGGTGGCCCACCCTGTGGGTCCCAACGTGATGTATCTGTTTAGTCCCACAATGATGTACCTATTTTATTCCTGTTGCCCATCTACCTTTCCATGCCACTTAGGATATGGCCCCCAACAATGAGGCAAGTCCAAATGTTAGGTGGACCACACCCGCAAGGAACGATAGTCATTGATGCCCACCATTGAAAACTTCATTGGGGCCACTATGATGGTTGTTTTCCATCCAACCAAAGGTTTTGGGCCCATCTTTGGGGTCCACCTTGATGGACGCATTGTGTAGCATACCAACCATCTGACCAATGCGTGGGGCCCGATTTGAATGGGCTTCACTTAGGATATTGTGGTGATTAAATACCTACCACTGAAACTTCCTAAGACCGATGATGTGTATTTGCTATCCGACCAGTGGGCGGGACCCACCATGGTCCTTCCTTTGATATATATGTTTTATCCATGCTGTATACTATTTTTGTCGGCCTATTTTGTATGTTCAGGCCCAAGTATGGGGCCGATGTGGTCTCAAGTAGGTTATGCCGCGAAGACCTTTACATTTCCAATGGGGCCCACAGTTCGGGTCCCACTCTCTGTATATATATTGGGCCATTTAAGGCCAACATTACATGATATGTCTGGTAACATGCTAGTATACTTATCTTGATAGGTCACACTGATAATATGCTTAGTGTAATGAATATCATGCCCACTCATTTGTGCATACGCATCATATGTATGCCTGACTGTGGATGATGTTGAACATAGCATATGCCTTACAACTTGAGATACTTAGGGGACCCGTATGAGATAGGGTCACCCCACATGATCGCGCGGTATGCACAGGTTTGGTGCATGACTTTGATAGTATGACTCATGCATCTCGCATTATGCATGTCATGATCAGATTCTCACCCCAGCGGCATCGGGGTTGAGGCCACCACAGTCGCATCGTGGATGGTAGAAATGGACACCGAAAATATGTTCGAGCAATTGGGCGCCAAAGATGTCCTTCGGTGAAAGTCCCTAAACCCTGTGGTACCAGTAGGATGCTCCAATGTCTAGACCGAGTGGATTTATGAGCGCATGAGGGCCAAATACCAGTAGGTCGTGTCTCCTACTATGTCGAGGTCGGTTGGAAGGGGGTGTGACCTTACTTGCCCGGGTGCAGAGGGTTATATACTAGGTTGAGTCTGACCAGCTCGTGAATGGGTTTGCTATCGACGAGCCAGGTGGATTTCCTTGTATGTTATTGACGAGGCGGAAAGTGAGGTCTCTTCCACTCGCTTGATTATGCACGCGATGGGCGGCAACCAATGTCTGGAGTGTACTAGACCCTGGTGATGTCCCAGTTGTAAACTGTATGATATATGACAGTTGAGGATTGACATGCGCACATTGCATCATTAGCATATGACACTCGGCCATATAGGCCCATTGCATTGCATAGCCTCGAGATGGCTAATGACATTCATAGACTTGGTAGTGTAGCCTTCTATCATTTCCGCTTACTCTGATATCTGTATACCTGTCATATGCATTGCGCACACACCACGCACTCTCTAAGCTTCATAGTAAGCTTATGCACGTTGTTTACGTGCAGGGTATACTATAGTGTGACGGTAGTGAGACAGGGGCTTGCATTTGATCTTTCAGCTTTTAGTTATACATTGTATTTCCTTTTTCTGCAGTATTGTACTCAAAAGATTATCTTAGTGGATATGTGATGTGATGCTTTTGGTTTGGTATACTTGTGTTTATGCTCATCAATAAAAAAAATTTACCTTGAAAATCCTCCTTGTGGGATCCCAGGATCGGAACCAAGCGTATGGGAGCCAGGGGCCGAGAATGGGGTACTACCGAGGTTGTCGGCACTGAATTCTGCGGTCGGAAATTTAGTGAGCCCGGTCCCTGAGTTTGGGGCATGACACCTTCTCTCTAAGAAGAATGCTAAGCCACACTTGTTAAGATGGATTCTCCTACTCCGAGAATTTGACATAGAAATACGTGATAAGAAAGGAGTAGAAAACGTCGTGGCTGACCATCTCTCTAGAGTTGTTCTCACCAATTTCCCTGAGACGACCGCGATTAATGACATGTTCCCTGACGAACAACTTTTTAAAGTCTCCCAATTGCCATGGTATGCGGACATTGCTAATTATCTTGCTATAGGTACAATTCTGACACAGTGGAAAAAGCAAGATAATGATAAGTTCTTCAACAAGGTGAGAAAATTCCTATGGGACGACCCATCACTAAAAAAAAGGCACAAAGGCTACGGATTTAATCTGTAGCCATAGATTAAATGCTACGAATAAAGTCCGTCGCTAGTCCGTATCTGGTCCATAGCAATTGTCGCAATATCCGTAGGTCTTTTGACTATAGCTACGGACTATATCCGTAGCATTTAATTTATAGCTACGGATTAAACACGTAGCTATAATAGAGAGTCCGTCGCCGTTAATAAATACAACTACGGACGAGTCTGTTACCGTTGCTATCTATTGCTACGACTCGCTACGGATTAATCCTTCGCCGTTTGCAGATGAGGTACGGATCAGTCCGTCGCCGTAACTAGCTTAGCTACGGATTAGTCCGTCGCCGTTGGTTTTCAAAATTAAATCTACGATAATTGTCAAGTATTGTCCCGATCAAATCATAAGGAGATGTGTGCCGGATGATGAACAACACAGTATCATCTCCTTTTGTAATTCTTAGGCGTGTGGTGGCCACTTTTCGGCTAAGAAGACCACAGCCAAAATTTTGCAATGTGGGTTTTATTGGCCCACCATGTTTAAAGATACCCATAAGTTTTGTAAAATGTGTGAGGCTTGTCAGAAATTGGGAGGAATATCCCGTAGAAATATGATGCCACTCAATCCTATCTTACCAATTGAAGTTTTTTATTGTTAGGGCATCGATTTCATGGGTCCATTCCCATCTTCTTTAAAAAATTTATATATATATTGCTAGCCGTCGATTATGTTTCAAAATGAGTCGAGGCGATTCCATGCCGGAACAATGACCATAAAACAGTAATTCGTTTCTTAAAAAAAATATCCTTTCCCGATTTGGAACACCTCGAGTCATTATAAGTGATGGAGGATCTCATTTTTGTAATCGCCCATTTGAAGCTTTAATGAAAAAATATGGCGTAAATCACAAGGTGAGTACCCCCTATCACCCACAAGTAAGTGGACAAGCTGAGATATCCAACAGGGAGATTATACATATTTTGGAGAAAACAGTGAACCCCAATCGCAAGGATTGGTCGCTTTGACTAACCGATGCACTTGGGCTTACCGTACTGCTTTCAAGACTCCCATTGGAATATCTCCCTAAAGACTTGTGTTCGCTTCCCAAGTATAGGGTTGCGATGTAGTAATAATCTCGGTAAGACCGAGGTCGATCCACAGGGACTTATGTAGGAATTCACAAATACTTCCAATAGTTTCTATTAAAAAGCTAACAACTAGATTTGAAAAGATTGATGTAAATAGTAACTGAAGATAAACAATTAATAAAAAGGCACTAGGGGTTCAAGGATCCACTTGTAGCAATCCTTGATGCTCAATTCGCTGTGTTTCTTTACTCTCTCAACTAGAATCGAAATTAACATCTATCTAGTTGGATGATAAAATAGTTAAACTAAACAATCTGCCGTATGTAAGATCAATGTATATGATTCACTCAATGCAAGCTAAGACGAGCATACTCAATTGTATAGATCAGTCCCAATTCCAATAGACTAAGTTTGCAATCATAACCATCATTAAATCCTGTCACAAGACAAAACTAGATCATGATTTGAACTTGATTCAAATCACATACACAGTCCCACATACTACAGAATTTCCAGAAAATAGAACTTTGGTAAGAAGTTCCCACATGAAGATCATAAATTTAGAGCGTATTCCAATTCCTCAGATCATACAGGTCTAGACTAGTTCACAATAATTAAGAACTCAAGCAATTCTTCCAAACATCCATGAGTTATCATAAGACTAAGAAAAAACTACTTAGTACTTGAATTAAACTTCAAACCATTGTTCTTAAACATGAAATCCAACTTAAAACCAACTTAAATGAATTGAAACATCTTAGATTCACTACAAGCTTCACCTCTTAGCCCTAGCTAAGAGGTTTAGCCGTTCATGATCCAAGGAAACATGAAATAACTAAAAAAACATAAAAACTAGAAAGCAAACTAGGAAGAGTTGTAGAACTCCAAATCCGACTTCTGCCGTCTCCCACCATGCTCAATCCGTTCTTAGATGCCCTAGGAAGTGCCCCTAGGTGTCTTTTATAGTAGGGAAGCTCCGCAGCGTCGGAATCTTCCAGAATTTGCGTAAGGTTACGTAGTGCGCAGAGAAATCCGGAGCTTGTAAAATACGGTCAGTTACGCAGACGACCGGTCTGAGCTCCTGGACGACCGGTCGCAAAAGCGTAAAAAACGTTCAGAGAGTTTCTGAAAAATTCAGCCCCAGAGATTTAATTCAAGGACCGGTCGCACGACCGGTCTGAGCAGTGGACGACCGATCGTGCGACCGGTCTTGGTCAGTCCAGTGAGGTTTGCCATGTAGCCCCTCCTGTTGAGTGATTGGACCGGTCGGACGACCGGTCTTAGGCATGTTCTTCTGCTTTCTTTCTTCTTTTCTCTGCCTTTTTTCTTTCATCCTTTGACGCTTAGTCCTTTGATCTTCTTTGCTTGTAAATGGTGTCTTTAAGTCTTCAATTGATGAATCCTCTCTCTCATCCCTACAATCACAAATCCATGCATTAGATTAGTCTATAAATCATGAAAACCTTGCATAATGAGTGATGAATTGAAGTTAGAATATGCACAATTAAGAGCTCAACACACCCCCCAACCAGCATTTTGCTAGTCCCGAGCAAAACATGCGTGAAACAAGTTTCATTCTCCAAACCCAACTCTCCTTTAGAAACCATTCTTCTATACATCCCAAAACACACAAGTGTAAGATTCAGAAAAATTAGGTGACAGAGGTTGAAACCGTAAACTCTCAAAACATAATAAGCATCCATATGAAATTCCCGCTAATTGGTTGATAAATAGAAGAACTTAAACAAATTCAACCTAGTGTGCATAGTGAAATTCATCTCATGAGTTTCCAGGATTATCTTCTCCATAGATTAACTAGACTATAGATCTCAAGGTATATAGAGCAACAACAAGCCAATGACAGGAATTTGTCTTACTGTCCTTCCTACGGCTTTCACACTATGTCCCATTTCCGGCTTCGGTTACGGGTAGACCATCCCTCGGTTGGTAATAGGTAGCCCTAATCGAAATTTTCCACCATTTTTCCATCATTCCCAATTTCATCCTTCCTTTTCTTTTTTCTTTTAAATTAGATAGGATTTTTAGAAATCCATATCTTTCGTTATTTTCCCATGGACAAGGATGAACAAAGTACCCCGGCTTGGTTCTCAACACCTTAAATCAAAGTCTAGCTAATCCACATATCACATAATCCTTTCACCCCATGAAAATGGTGTAATGTGAACTAGGTGTAAGAGTGTTTAAATTGTCTATCAATCACATAAATAGGGGAATTCACATATAAAGCCATTATGCTAAGAGAAGTTCAAGACTTATAACTTCGTACACTTCGTATCTCCTCCTCTTATACTCATATAATCTCGAGTGCATAGAAACAAAGTTTTTCAAAAGAGTTTTGAATTTTAGAAAAATAAAAAAATTTCTACATAATTGCTCGAGATGTTACAAAACACTAGATTCATCCAAGTGATCCTACACCCCCCAACCAAATTTTGCATTGTCCTCAATGTAAAAGATGTTCAATGAGCAAAACATGAGAGCAATTCTAAAATAAAAGGGAGTGAGGAATGATAGTACCTGAGAGAGTGAAAAGTGGAATTCTTTCTCCTGCTAATAAACTTATGAAAAAAAAAAAAACAAAAGCAACCAAATCCTAATCCTAACTACTCTACACCTCCATCAAACTAGGAGATCAATCATCCTGATACACAGGATCAGTTAGAGGTATGGACATACCTTCTGAAGGAAACTTCTCAAAGAACGGCTTTAATCGCTGACCATTCGCCTTAAAGAGGTTATCGTTCCTTGGATTTAATAACTCGACGGTCCCATATGGGTAGACAGTTTGCACAATGTAAGGACTGGTCCATCGAGATCTCAATTTTCCCGAAAATATATGTAGGCGAGAATTTTACAGGACTTTCTGATTAATCGTGAATGTCTTACGAAGAATGTTCTTATCATGGAACACCTTCGTCTTGTCCTTGTAAATTCTCGCATTCTCATATGCTTCGTTCTGAATTTTCGCAAGTTCATTAAGTTGAAGTTTGCGCAATAAGCTCGCCTTTTCAGAATCAAAATTCATCTTCTTTATTGCCCAATACGCCCTATGTTCCAACTCCACAGCCAAGTGACAAGCCTTCCCATAGACAAGTCTATAGGAAGACATTCCAATAGGGGTTTTAAAAGCGGTACGGTAAGCCCAAAGTTCATCGGTAAGTCGAAGCGACCAATCCTTGAGATCAGGGTTTATCATTTTCTCCAAAATGTGTTTAATTTCTGTTTGCTTCCCCAAGTGTAGGGTTGCGATGTAGTAATAATCTCGATAAGACCGAGGTCGATCCACAGGGACTTGTGTAGGAATTCACAAACACATCCAATAATATCTATTGAAAGCTAACAACCAGATTTTGTATGAAGTTGATGTGAGTAACAAAACTTAAACTAATTTGAAGGTAAACAATTATAAAAAGGCACTAGGGGTTCAAGGATCCACTTGTAGCAATCCTTGATGTTCAATCCGCTATGGTTTCTCATTCTCACAACTAGAATCAATATTAAGATCTATCTAGTCGGATGATAGAGCTGTTAAACCAAACAATCTGTCATATGTAAGTCCAATGCATAGGATTCACTCAATGTAAGCTAAGCTGAGCATGCTCAATTGCATAGGTCAGTCCCAATTCCAAAAGGCTCAGTTCACAATCATAACCATCCTCAAGTCCTGTCACAAGACAAGGCTAGATCATGATTTGAACTTGATTCAAGTCACATGCACAGTCCCACATAAAACAGAAATTCAGAAAAGTAGAACTTTGGTAAGAAGTTCCCACATGAAGATCATAGTACTAGAGCGTACACCAATTCCTCGGATCATACAGGTCTAGACTAATACAAAGCAGTTAAGAACTTAAGTAATTCTCCCAAACATCCATGAGTCATCATAAGACTAAGAAAAACTACTTAAAACTTGTATAACTTCAAACCATTGTTCATAAACATGAATTCCCATCCTAAAACCAACTAAATATGAATTGAAACATCTTAGATTCACTACAAGCTTCACCTCTTAGCCCTAGCTAAGAGGTTTAGCTGCTCATGATCCAAGGAAACATGAAACAACTTAAAAAAAACATAAAACAGTAAAATAAACTAGAAAGAGTTGTGGAACTTCGAAATCCACTTCCGCTGCCTCCAACCTTGATTAAACCCTCTTAAGATACCCTAGGAACGATCCCTAGGTGTCCTTTTATAGTGGGGAGGCTCCGCAACTTCAGAAGATTCGAGAATCTGCGTAACACTTACGCACTGCGTGTTCGCTTCTCCAAGTGTAGGGTTGCGATGTAGTAATAAACTCGGTAAGATCGAGGTCGATCCACAGGGACTTATGTAGGATTTCACAAACTCATCAAAAAGTGTCTATTGAAAGCTAGTAATTAGATTTTGAATAGAATTGATGTGAGTAACAAAGTTTAATTAAATTAAAGTGACTAATGATAAAAAGGCACTAAGGTTCCAAGGATCCACTTGTAGCAATCCTTGATGTTCAATCCGCTGTGGTTTCTCATTCTCTTAACTAGAATCGATATTAAGATTTATCTAGTCGGATGATAGAGCTGTTAAACTAAACAATCTGTCATATGTAAGTTCTATGCATAAGATTCACTCAATGTAGGCTAAGCTGAGCATGCTCAATTGCATAGGTCATTCCCCTTTCCAAAAGGTCAAATTCACAATCATAACCATCCTCAAGTCCTGTCACAAGACAAGGCTAGATTAGGATTTGAACTAGATTCAAATCACATGCACAGTTCCTTACATATTCCAGAAAAACAGAAAAATAGAACTTTGGTATGAAGTCTCTTTATGAAGATCATAGTACTAGAGCGCACTCCGATTCCTCGGATCATACAGGTCTAGACCGTCACAAGCCAATTAAGCAATTAAGTAATTCTCCCAAACATCCATGAGTCATCATAAGACTAAGAAAAACTACTCAAAAACTTGTATAAACTTCAAACCTTAGTTCATAATCATGAATTCCACACTTAAAACCACTTAACTACGAATTAAAACATCTTGGATCCACTACAAGCTTCACCTCTTAGCCCTAGCTAAGAGGTTTAGCTGCTCATGATCCAAGGAAACATGAAACAACTATAAAAACATGAAAACAGCAAAAAAAAACTCCAAGGAGTTGTAGAACTCCACAATTCACTTCTGCAGCCTCCAACCTCGCTTGAAACCTTCTAGGATACCTTAGGAACGATCCCTAGGTGTCCTTTTATAGTCTGGAGGCTCCACAACTTCGGAAGAATTGAGAAATTGTGTAAGACTTACGCAGCGCAGAGAAAATCAGACTTAATTTGGAAACTTCTAAGTTCTTACGCATAGCTGACCGGTCATGACCGGTCGGCCTCAATGAATGGTCATTCCAGCAAGCATAGCCGACCGGTCATGACCGGTCGGCCTTGTTCAGTATTGATCTAGCAACCATGTCCGACCGGTCATGACCGGTCAGACGCCTTCATTTATTATCCAGCAGCCATGGCGGACCGGTCATGACCGGTCGGCCTTATTCAATCTTCCTCCAGCGACTATGTCCGACCGGTCATGACCGGTCGGACGTCTTCAGCAGTCTCCCAACGTGCATGGCTGACTGGTCACGACCGGTCAGCTTCCTTTTCTTCTTGTTTTATTCTTTCCTTACTTCCTCCTTTGCTTCCTTCTTCCTTCGGCCCTCCTTGGGTCTTCATCTCAGGTTCTAACAGCCCTTTTTATCTTCAATTAGGTGGAACCACTCTCAGTCCTGTAGTCACAAAACATGCATTGGATTAGCCTACAAACCATACAAACCTTACACAATGAGTGATGAATTAGGGTTAGAATATGCACAATTAAGAGCTCAACACACCCCCCAACCAGCATTTTGCTAGTCCCGAGCAAAACATGCGTGAAACTAATCCCATTCTTCAAAACTCAACTCTCTTTTAGAAACCATCATTCTGTACATTCCAAGGTTCATAAGTATAAGATTCAGAAAGATTAGGCATCAAAGGTTGGAACTGTAAATCCTCAAAACATAATAAGCATTCATATGAAATTCTCGCTGATTGGTTGATAAATAGAAGGACTTGAACAAATTCAACCTAGTGTGGGTAGTGAAAATTCATCCCACGAGTTTCTAGGATTATCTTCTTCATAAATCAACTAGACTATAGAACTCAAGGTACAAAAAGCTAAATCAAGCCAATGACAGGAATTTGCCTTACCGCCCTTCCGACGACTTTCACACTACGTCCCATTTTCAGCTTTGGTTACTGGTAGACCATCCCCCGGTTGGTAGTAGGTAGCCCTAATCGAAATTTTCCACTGTTTTTCCATCATTCCCAATTTCATCCTTCCTTTTCCTTTTTCTTTTTAAATTAGATAGGATTTTTTTAAAAATCCATATCTTTCATTATTTTCCCTTGGACAAGGATGGACAAAGTACCCCGTCCTGATTTCTCAACACCTTAATTCAAAGTCTAGCTAATCCATAAATCACATAATCCCTTCAACTCATGAAAATCGTGTAATGTGAACTAGGTGTAAAAGTGTTCAGATTTCTATCAATCACAAAAATAGGGGAGTTCCCATATAAAACCATTGTGCTATGAGAGATTCCAGACATATAACCCCATACACTTCATATCCCCTCCTCTTATGCTCATATCAACTTGAATGCATAGAACTGATGTTTTCCAAAAGAGTTTCGAATTTTTGAAAAATCGAAAAATTTCCATATAATTGTTTGAAATGTTGCAAAACGCTGGATTCATCCAAGTGATCCTACACCCCCCAACCAAATCTTGCATTGTCCTCAATGAAAAAGATGTGCAATGAGCAAAACATGAGAACAATTTGAAAATAAAAGGGAGCGAGGAATGATAATACTTGAGAGAGTGAAAAGTGGAAATCTTCCTCCTTCTAATAAACCTATGAAAAAGAAAACAAAAGTAGCAAAAATCCTAATCCTAACTACTCTATACCTCCATCAGAGTAGAAGATCAATCATCCTGATACACAGGATCATTCAGAGGTATGGACATACCTTCTGAAGGGAATTTCTCAAAGAACGGCTTTAATCGCTGCCCATTTGCTTTAAAAATGTTGCCGTTCCTCAGATTCAACAGCTCGACAGTCCCATATGGATAGACAGTTTGCACAATGTAGGGACCGGTCCACCGAGATCTCAATTTTCCCGGAAATAGATGTAAGCGAGAATTATACATGAGGACTTTCTGATTGATCGTGAATGTCTTGCGAAGAATATTCTTATCATGGAATATCTTCGTCTTGTCCTTGTAAATTCTCGCATTCTCATAAGCTTCATTCCGGATTTCTGCAAGTTCATTCAATTGTAGTTTGCGTAAAGAGCTTGCCTTGTCAGAATTGAAATTCATCTTCTTAATAGCCCAAAATGCTCTATGTTCCAACTCCACAGGCAAGTGACAAGCCTTCCCATAGACAAGTCTATAGGGAGACATTCCAATAGGGATTTTGAAAGCTGTACGGTAAGCCCAAAGCGCATCGGTAAGCCGAAGCGACCAATCCTTGCGATCGGGGTTCACCGTTTTCTCTAAAATGTGTTTAATCTCCCTACTGGATATCTCAGCTTGTCCACTAGTTTGTGGGTGATAGGGAGTGCTCACTTTGTGTGTTACGCCATATTTCTTCATTAAGGTTTCAAAAGGGCGATTGCAAAAGTGAGACCCTCCATCACTTATGATGACTCGAGGCGTTCCAAACCGGGAAAGAATATTTTCTTTTAAAAATCGAATGACTGTTTTATGGTCATTATTCTGGCAAGGGATGGCCTTGACCCATTTGGAAACATAGTCAACGGCAAGCAAGATGTATATGTTACCAAAAGAAGATGGGAATGGGCCCATGAAATCGATGCCCCAACAATAAAAAATTTCGATTATTAAGATGGGATTGAGTGGCATCATATTTCTACGGGAGATTCCCCCTAATTTCTGACAAGGTTCACATGCTTTGCAAAACTCATGTGTGTCTTTGAACACGGTGGGCCAATAAAACCCACATTGCAGAATTTTCGCTGTGGTCTTTTTAGCTGAAAAGTGGCCACCACATGCTTGAGAATGACAGAAGGAGATGATACTTTGTTGTTCATCATCTGGGACACATCTCCTTATGATTAGATCGGGACAATACTTGAATACGTATGGGTCGTCCCATAGGAATTTCCTCACCTCCGAGAAGAATTTATCCTTATCTTGGCTTTTCCAATATGTAGGAATTGTACCTGTAGCAAGATAATTAGCAATGTCCGCATACCATGGCAATTGGGAAACAGCAAAAAGTTGTTCATCAGGGAACATGTTATTGATTGCAGTCGTTTCAGGGGAATCAGTGAGGACTAGACGAGAGAGGTGGTCAGCTACTACATTCTCTACTCCTTTCTTATCACGTATTTCTATATCGAATTCCTGGAGTAGAAGGATCCATCTTAACAACCGTGGTTTAGCATCCTTCTTAGAAAGAAGATACTTAAGCACGGCACGGTCAGTGAATATAATGATTTTGGATCCAATCAAGTAGGACCTAAACTTATCCAAGGCAAAAACTACGGCTAAAAGTTCTTTTTCAGTAGTGGTGTAGTTTGCTTGGGCTGAGTTTAGGGTTCTACTTGCATAGTAGATGACACATGGCTTTTTATCTTTTCTTTGGCCTAACACGGCCCCAATAGCATAGTCGCTAGCATCACACATAATCTCAAAAGGAAGGCTCCAATCAGGTGGTTGCATTATTGGAGCGCATGTCAGCATGCCTTTAAGGGTGGTAAAGGCCTTTTGACATTCTTCATTCCACTCGAATGAATTTTCCTTTTGAAGTAGGTTACATAAAGGGCGAGAAAGGGAACTGAAGTCCTTTATGAACCTTCTGTAGAATCCTGCGTGTCCTAAAAAGGACCGAACATCTCGTATGCTCTTGGGTGGTGGAAGGTTAGAGATAAGATCAATTTTCGCTTTGTCCACCTCAATTCCATTTTATGAAACGATGTGACCAAGTACAATTCCCTTTTGAACCATGAAGTGACACTTTTCCCAATTCAGCACAAGGTTCTTCTCTTCACATCTTTTCAACACAGATTTCAAGTGCTCAAGGCACTCATCAAAGCTACAACCAAATACGGAAAAATCATCCATGAAGACTTCGAGAATGGTCCCCACCATGTCAGAAAAGATGCTCATCATACAACGCTGAAAGGTGGCAGGGGCATTACATAGTCCAAACGGCATCCGTCGATAGGCGAAGGTGCCGAATGGACATGTGAATGTAGTCTTTTCTTGGTCTTTATGGGCAATTTCTATTTAGTTGTACCCTGAATAGCCATCAAGGAAGCAAAAGTGGGAATGACCCGCCAACCGTTCTAAAATCTGATCAACAAATGGTAGGGGGAAGTGGTCTTTCCTCGTGACAGTGTTTAGCTTCCTGTAGTCAATGCACATTCTCCAACCAGTAGTGACTCTAGTTGGCACGAGTTCGTTATTGGCATTGGCTACAATGGTTATTCCGGATTTCTTAGGCACCACTTGAGTTGGGCTCACCCATTGGCTATCGGATATTGGGTAAATGATACCTACATCCAATAGTTTCACCACTTCGGCCTTAACCACATCCTTTATGTTTGGATTTAGTCGTCTTTGTGGTTGCCGGGATGTCTTTGCATTTTCCTCAAGGTGTATGCGGTGAGTACAAATCAGTGGATCTATGCCTTTGAGATCCGCAATTGACCATCCAATGGCACTCTTGTGCTCTAATAGAGTGGCTACTAGCCTACTCTCTTGTTCCTCATCCAAGTGGGAAGAAATCACCACTGGATATGTCTCATCTTGACCTAAATAAACATATTTTAGCTCACTTGGCAATGGTTTTAGGTCGAGTGTTGGCGCCTTGATGTTGGATGGGAGGGCCTTGTTCTCATTTACAGGCAAAGGCTCTATTGGGGCCCTCCATCTTTTATTCTCAAGCACCGGCATTACATTTAGAATGGCATCCATCTCTTGTGTTGTGTCATCATTCATCTCATGAGGATGGGCCACACATGCCTCCAAAGGGTCGGAAAATAGTGACAAGGGGACTGTATCCTCCACGAATGATTCAATCATGTTTAATTCGTGGACATCATCATCAACCTCCCGTGGTTGTTTGCATAAATCAAATATGTTAAGCTCAAGCATCATGTTTCCAAAGGACATTTGTACAAGTCCGTTTCTACAATTGATAATGGCATTTGAAGTAGCTAGAAACGGCCGTCCAAGTATGACGGGAATTTGCGCACCGGTGCCTATCACGGGATGTATATCCAAGACAATAAAGTCTACTGGGAAGTAGAATTTATCAACTTGGACTAGAACATCCTCTATCATTCCTCTCGGTATACGGATGGATCTATCAGCAAGTTGGAGTGTGGTTTTGGTGGGTTTCAATTCACCTAACCCAAGTTGTTCGTAGACCGAGTATGGAATGAGATTCACACTTGCCCCCAAGTCGAGTAGGGCTTGTTTAATCCGGTAGTCTCCTATGATGCATGAGATGGTTGGACTACTCGGATCCTTGTATTTTTGGGGCACCTCTTGTTTGATAATGGCACTCAAATTCTCAATCAAAAGTACTTTGTTATGAACATTGTGTTTCCTTTTGACTGTACACAATTCCTTTAGAAATTTGGCATACGATGGTATTTGTTTTATTGCATCTAACAACGGGATGTTGATCTTCACCTGTTTGAAAACTTCTAGAATCTCCAGATTTTTGTCTAAAGGTTTAGGTGAAATCAACCATTGTGGAAATGGGGCAACCGGCTTGTATTGCCTTTCCGGTTCTTTATCTTGTGGGGTATTGTTCGGGCTATCATCCTCTTTGGAAATTTTCGGATCCTTAGGCCTTGGGGCCTTCACCGGATTGGATTTGTCAATCTCTTTCCCACTTCTCAAAGTGGTGATAGCTTGAACATGTTCTGTATGGTGGGAGGATGAGCTTGCATCTTGTATCTCAAATTGGGTTCTTGGGTTAGGAAGAGGTTGGGCAGGAAGTGTGCCCTTCTCTCTAACACTAAGATGAGATTCAACTCTAGCCAGTGATGTTTTCAATTCATTGATGGCTTGAGTTGAATTTTGATTGAATTTCAATTGCTGTTGCATGAACCCATCTATTCTGAGAGAATTTGTTTTGTTGTACTCAGCTTGGACCGATACGAATGCACCCAACATCTCCTCTAGTGATACTTTTGGAGTATTATTTGCATTTGCAGTGGGTCCATTCCTCCAACTGAAGTTGGGATGGTTCTTCTAATTAGGATTAAACGTGTTTGAGTTTGGAGCACCATATTGTTGCTGATAACTGTTTATGGCATTTGTTTGTTCTTGTAGGATGCCTTGAACTGCTGAAATTGTGGGGCAATCCTGTGTTGTATGTTGATTTCCAGCACAAATTCCACAAACAGTTTCAACGTCAGTGGAGTTGATTGTTTCTCCTTTCCTTAATTCCATGGCTTCGACCTTTCTTGTGAGGCTAGCCACCCGTGCACTTATGCTACCTTCTTCTGATAAGACATACATTCCTCCCTTTTCCTTTTGTTGGCCAGTCTTGGAATTTGTTGGTTTAGATGTGTCCCAAGACTGTGCATTCTCAGCTAATTCTTCCAAATAATCCCATGCTTCATCAGCTTCCTTATTCATGAACTCCCCATTACACATCATCTCTACAAATTGGCGCATGGGTGAAGTCAGTCCTTCATAGAAAAAGCTTATAACCCGCCAAATTTCATAGCCATGATGTGGGCATGCGTTTAATAGGTCCTTAAACCTCTTCCAACATTGGAAAAAGGTTTCATCTTCCTTTTAGGCAAAGTTCATGATAAGGCGCTTCAACATATTTATTTTGTAAGTAGGGAAGAATTTCTTTATGAATTCTCTGTGCATATCAGTCCATGCACCAATTGATCTTGGCCTCAATGCATAAAGTCAACCCTTAGCTTTATCTTTAAGAGTGAAAGGGAAAAATTTAAGTCTCACCACATCTTCCGTCACGTTTGCAAAGTGCATGGTGGTGATTACCTCATCAAACTCCTTAAGGTGTTGATAGGAACTTTCACTATCTAATCCATGGAATTTTGGGAGAAGTTGAATCACTCCCGGTTTCAAATCCACATTCCCTGCATTTGGTGGAAATACTATGCATGAGGGAGTGCTCGTTCTTGCGGGTTGCATGAATCACGTAAAGTCCTAGGTCGGGGAACATTCTCAACCACATTCTCCCCTGTTTCAGTTTGGTTTTGGCCTGGATTAGGTTGATTTGCAACCATATTTTCAGACAAAATTGGAGAGTTTAGTTGTCTCCTAGCACGTGGCTCTCTATCAATTCCTTCCACTATCCCCCCTTCACTTATGAGTTGGTTATTGGAATCCCGAGCCCAATGTGGCATGCAAAACCAAAAAAATAAGAAACAAAGAGAAGAAGAATTCTTCCTCCCTTTCTTTACTTTCCTCTAAGACCGAAGCACAAGGTGTCTTGCAATGGCTAAGCCAGAAGCAAGGATAGAGACCGATTTCTCCTGGTCAATAGGGGTTCAGAGAACTCCCCACCCACTCTTTGAATCTTTTGGGAAAAAGTGCAGAAAAAGAGAAAGAGGAGTAGAGATGAGAAAAGAAATGTCTGAGCACAAGGTGATCCAAGACGGCAGAGCCGACCAATAGGAATCCAAGTGGCAAAAAGGCCAACCTTTTAGAGATCCAAAAGGAGTCTCTACCCACTCTATAAGAGATGAATATGATAGGAATGAATAGGAGAAGGAGAAGAGTAAGGTTTAGAAAGATAGAACCTGATTCAGCACTTGAAATCCTTGTATCTTCTTCAGCTTCCTAGAAATCCCTAAAAAGAAAAATAAAATAAACACACTAAGTTAGTCCTAAAATCTTAAAAATCCTAAATAGATACTAATTTCAGAAATTTGTGAAAAACTGTCAAAATCCCCGGCAGCGGCGCCAAAAACTTGTTCGCTTCCCCAAGTGTAGGGTTGCGATGTAGTAATAAACTCGGTAAGACCGAGGTCGATCCACAACGACTTATGTAGGATTTCACAAACTCATCAAAAAGTGTCTATTGAAAGCTAGTAATCAGATTTTGAATAGAATTGATATGAGTAACAAAGTTTAATTAAATTAAAGTGACTAATGATAAAAAGGCACTAGGGTTCCAAGGATCCACTTGTAGCAATCCTTGATGTTCAATCCACTGTGGTTTCTCATTCTCTCAACTAGAATCGATATTAAGATCTATCTAGTCGGATGATAGAACTGTTAAACTAAACATCTGTCATATGTAAGTTCTATGCATAAGATTCACTCAATGTAGGCTGAGCTGAGCATGCTCAATTGCATAGGTCATTCCCCTTTCCAAAAGGTCTAATTCACAATCATAACCATCCTCAAGTCCTGTCACAAGACAAGGCTAGATCAGGATTTGAACTAGATTCAAATCACATGCACAGTTCCTTACATATTCCAGAAAAACAGAAAAATAGAACTTTGGTATGAAGTCCCTTTATGAAGATCATAGTACTAGAGCGCACTCCGATTCCTCGGATCATACAGGTCTAGGCCGTCACAAACCAATTAAGCAATTAAGTAATTCTCCCAAACATCCATGAGTCATCATAAGACTAAGAAAAACTACTCAAAAACTTGTATAAACTTCAAACCTTAGTTCATAATCATGAATTCCACACTTAAAACCACTTAACTACGAATTAAAACATCTTGGATCCACTACAAGCTTCACCTCTTAGCCCTAGCTAAGAGGTTTAGCTGCTCATGATCCAAGGAAACATGAAACAACTATAAAAACATGAAAATAGCAAAAACAAACTCCAAGGAGTTGTAGAACTCCACAACTCACTTCTGCAGCCTCCAACCTCGCTTGAACCCTTCTAGGATACCTTAGGAACGATCCCTAGGTGTCCTTTTATAGTCTGGAGGCTCCACAACTTCAGAAGAATTGAGAAATTACGTAAGACTTACGCAGCGCGAGAAAATCGGACTTAATTTGGAAACTTCTAAGTTCTTGCGCATAGCCGACCGGTCATGACCGGTCGGCCTCAATGAATGGTCATTCCAGCAAGCATAGCTGACCGGTCATGACCGGTCGGCCTTGTTCAGTATTGATCCAGCAACCATGTCCGACCGGTCATGACCGGTCGGATGCCTTCATTCATTATCCAGCAGCCATGGCGGACCGGTCATGACCGGTCGGCCTTATTCAATCTTCCTCCAGCGACTGTGTCCGACCGGTCATGACCGGTCGGACATCTTCAGCAGTCTCCCAACGTGCATGGCTGACCGGTCACGACCGGTCAGCTTCCTTTTCTTCTTGTTTTCTTCTTTCCTTACTTCTTCCTTTGCTTCCTTCTTCCTTCGGCCCTCCTTGGGTCTTCATCTCAGGTTCTAAATCAGTCCTTTTTATCTTCAATTAGGTGGAACCACTCTCAGTCCTGTAGTCACAAAACATGCATTGGATTAGCCTACAAACCATACAAACCTTGCACAATGAGTGATGAATTGGGGTTAGAATATGCACAATTAAGAGCTCAACACTGCGCAGAGAAAATCGGCGCCAGAATTAGAATTTTAAAACTTACGCAGACGACCTGTCGTATGACCGGTCGCAGTGGCTGGATGACCAGTTGCAGTGCTGGACGACCGGTCTCAAAACAGCCTAAAAGTGTCCAGAGAGTTTTGTCTCGAAAAATTAATTTAAGGACCGGTCGCACGACCGGTCGCAGAAGTGGACGACCGGTCGCATGACCGGTCGTGAATGGTCCAGAGAGTAATGACTTCTGGGTCTTCCTCTGTGCATGCGCGGACCGGTCGGACGATCGATCTTTGGCTTTGGACGACCGGTCGTGGGCACCTTCTTCTGCATTCTTTTCTTCTTTTCTCTCACTTCTTTCTTTCATTCTTCGACGCTGGCCCATTTGATCTTCTTTGCTTCTAACTAGCACCTTTAGGTCTTCAATTGATGCTTCTCTTTCTCATCCCTACAATCATGAATCCATGCATTAGATTAGTCTATAAACCATAACAACTAGCATAATGAGTGATGAATTGGGGTTATAATATGTACAATTAAGAACTCAACACACCTCCCAACCAGCATTTTGCTAGTCCCGAGCAAAACATGCGTGAAACTAATTCCATTCTCCGAAACCCAACTCCTCTTTAGAAACCATTTTTCTATACATCCCGAGATACATAAGAGTAAGAGTTAGAGAAATTAGGTGATAGAGGTTGAAATCGTAAACTCTTAAATCATAATAAGTACCCATATGAAATTCCCGCTGATTGGTTGACAAATAGAAGAACTTGAACAATTTCAATCTAGTGTGCTTAGTGAAAATTCTTTTCATGAGTTTCCAGGGTTATCTTCTTCATAAATCAACGAGACTATGGATCTCAAGGTATAGAGAGCAGCAACAAGCCAATGACGGGAATTTGCCTTACTGTCCTTCCAACGACTTTCACACTACGTCCCATTTTCGGCTTTGGTTACGGGTAGACCATCCCCCGGTTGGTAGTAGGTAGCCCTAATCGAATTTTTCCACCATTTTTCCGTCATTCCCAATTTCATCATTCCTTTTCCTTTTTCTTTTAAATTAGATAGGATTTTTAGAAATCCATATCTTTCATTATTTTCCCATGGACAAGGATGGACAACGTACCCCGGCTTGATGTCTCAACACCTTAAATCAACATCTAATTGATCCACAAATCACATAATCCCTTCAACCCGTGAAAATCGTGTAATGTGAACTAGATGTAAAAGTGTTCAAATTTTCTATCAATCACAAAAATAGGGGAATTCACATATAAAACCATTATGTTGTGAGAAATTCAAAACTTGCAACCTCACTCACTTCATATCTCCTCCTCTTATGCTCATATCATCTTGAATGCATAGAAGTAAAGTTTTCCAAAAGAGTCTTGAATTTTTGAAAAATCGAAAAATTTCTACACAGTTGCTCGAAATGTTACAAAACGCTGGATTCATCCAAGTGATCCTACACCCCCAACCGAATCTTGCATTGTCCTCAATGTAATAAGATATGCAATATGCAAAACATGAGAGCAATTTGAAAATAAAAGGGAGTGATGGATGAGAGTACCTGAAAAAGTGAAAAGTGGAATTCTTCCTCCTTCTAACGAACCTAAACACAAGCAAATAAAAGCAACAAAATCCTAATCCTAGCTACTCTATACCTCCATCAGAGTTCAATCATCCTGATACACAGGATCATTCAGAGGTATGGACATACCTTCTGAAGGAAATTTCTCAAAGAATGGCTTTAATCGCTGCCCATTCGCCTTAAAAATGTTACCGTTCCTTGGATTTAACAGCTCAACAGTCCCATATGGACAGACATTTTTCACAATGTAGAGACCGGTCCATCGAGATCTCAACTTTCCTGGAAATAGATGTAGGCGAGAATTATACATGAGGACTTTTTTATTGATCGTGAATGTCTTGCGAAGAATATTCTTATCATGGAATATCTTCATCGTGTCCTTGTAAATTCTTGCATTCTCATATGCTTCGTTCCGAATTTCTGCAAGTTCATTCAATTGTAGTTTGCGCAACGAGCTCGCTTGTCAGAATTGAAATTCATCTTCTTAATAGCCCAATATGCCCTATGTTCCAACTCCATAGGCAAGTGACAAGCCTTCCCATAGACAAGTCTATAGGGAGACATTCCAATAGGGGTCTTAAAAGCAGTACGGTAGGCCCAAAGCGCATCAGTAAGCCGAAGCGACCAATCCTTGCAATCGAGGTTCATTGTTTTCTCCAAAATGTGTTTAATCTCCCTATTGGATATCTCAGCTTGCCCACTCGTTTGTGGGTGATAGGGGGTGCTCACTTTGTGTGTGATGCCATATTTCTTCATTAAAGTTTCAAAAGGGCGATTACAAAAGCGAGACCCTCCATCACTTATGAGATTCGAGGTGTTCCAAACCGGGAAAGAATATTCTCTTTTAAGAAGTGAATGACCGTTTTATGGTCATTATTCCAGCAAGGGATGGCCTCGACCCATTTGGATACATAGTCAACGGCAAGCAAGATATATACGTTTCCAAAAGAAGATGGGAATGGGCCCATGAAATCGATGCCCTAGCAATAAAAAATTTCGATTATTAAGATGGAATTGAGTGGCATCATATTTCTATGGGAAATTCCTCCTAATTTCTGACAGGGTTCACATGCTTTGCAAAACTCATGTGTGTCTTTGAACATGGTGGGCCAATAGAACCCACATTGCAGAATTTTTGTTGTGGTCTTTTTAGCTAAAAAGTGGCCACCACATGCCTGAGAATGACAGAAGGAGATGATACTTTGTTGCTCATCATCTGGGACACATCTCCTTATGATTTGATCGGGACAATACTTGAATAAGTAAGGGTCGTCCCATAGGAATTTTCGCACCTCAGTGAAGAATTTATCCTTATCTTGCTTTTTCTAATGTGTAGAAATTGTACCTGTAGCAATATAGTTAGCAATGTCTGCATACCATGGCAATTGGGAAACAGCAAAAAGTTGTTCATCAGGGAACATGTCATTGATCGCAGTCGTTTCAGGGGAATCAGTGAGGACAAGTCGAGAGAGATAGTCAGCTATGACATTTTCTACTCCTTCTTATCACGTATTTCTATGTCCAATTCCTGGAGTAGAAGGATCCATCTTAATAACCGTGGTTTAGCATCCTTCTTAGAGACAAGGTACTTAAGCACGGCATGGTCAGTGAATATGATGATCTTGGATCCAATCAAGTAGACCTAAACTTGTCCAAGGCAAAAACTACGGCTAAAAGTTCTTTTTCAGTAGTGGTGTAGTTTGCTTGGGCTGAGTTTAGGGTTCTACTTGCATAGTAGATGACACATGGCTTTTTCTCTTTTCTTTGGCCTAGCACGGCCCCAATAGCATAGTCGTTAGCATCACACATAATCTCAAAAGGAAGGCTCCAATCAGGTGGTTGCATTATGGGAGCGCATGTCAACATACCTTTAAGGGTGGTAAAGGCTTTTGACATTCTTCATTCCACTCGAATGAATTTTCCTTTTGAAGTAGGTTACATAAAGGACGAGAGAGTGAACTGAAGTCCTTTATGAACCTTCTGTAAAATCCTGCGTGTCCTAAAAAGGACCATATATCTCATATGCTCTTGGGTGGTGGAAGGTTAGAGATAAGATTAATTTTTGCTTTGTCCACCTCGATTCCATTTTGTGAAACGATGTGACCAAGTACAATTCCCTTTTGAACCATGAAGTGACACTTCTCCCAATTCAGCGCAAGGTTCTTCTCTTCACATCTTTTTAGCACAAATTTCAAGTGCTCAAGGCACTCATCAAAGCTACAACCAAATACGGAAAAATCATCCATGAAGACTTCGAGAATTGTCCCCACCATGTCAGAAAAGATACTCATCATACAACGCTGAAAGGTGGCAGGAGCATTACATAGTCCAAACGGCATCCGTCGATAGGCGAAAGTGCCTAATGGACATGTGAATGTAGTCTTTTCTTGGTCTTCACGGGCAATCTCTATTTGGTTGTACCCTGAATAGCCATCAAGGAAGCAAAAGTGGGAATGACCCGCCAACCGTTCTAAAATTTGATCAACAAACGGTAGGGGGAAATGGTCTTTCCTTGTGACAGTGTTTAGCTTCCTGTAGTCAATGCACATTCTCCAACCAGTAGTGACTCTAGTTGGCACGAGTTCATTATTGGCATTGGCTACGATGGTTATTCCAGATTTCTTAGGCACCACTTGAGTTGGGCTCACCCATTGACTATCGGATATTGGGTAAATAATACCCACATCCAATAGTTTCACCACTTCGACCTTAACCACATCCTTCATGTTTGGATTTAGTCGTCTTTGTGGTTGCCGGGATGTCTTCGCATTCTCCTCAAGGTGTATGCGATGAGTACAAATCAGTGGGTCTATGCCTTTGAGATCCGCAATTGACCATCCAATGGCACTCTTGTGCTCTAATAGAGTGGCCATTAGCCTACTCTCTTGTTCCTTATCCAAGTGGGAAGAAATCACCACTGGGAATGTCTCATCTCGACCTAAATAAACATATTTCAGCTCACTTGGTAATGGTTTTAGGTCGAGTGTTGGTGCCTTGATGTTGGATGGGAGGGCCTTGATGTTGGATGGGAGGGCCTGGATGTTGGATGGGAGGGCCTTGTTCTCGTTTACAAGCAAAGGCTCAAATAGGGCCCTCTGTTGAGCTCTTAATTGTGCATATTCTAACCCCAATTCATCACTCATTGTGTGAGGTTTTCATGATTTAAAGGCTAACGGAATTCACGTTTTATGATTACAGGATTGAGAGTGGATTCCGCCTAATTGAAGATGAAAAGAGCTTGTTTAGAACTTTGGATGAAGACCCAAGGTGGGCCAAAGGAAGAAGGAAGCAAAGAAAGAAGCAAGGAAAGAAGAAAGTAAAAGAAAGAAAGGAAGTAAAAAAGGAGCAAAAGAAGCCGACCGGTCTTGACCGGTCGGCCAAGGGAGCTAGACCGGTCTCGACCGGTCAGCCATGCACGCTGGATAGATACTAGAGATGGTCCGACCGGTCTTGACCGGTCGGCCAAGGATGCGGAGCACGCTGGACTTTTTCCAGAGGAGGCCAGACTGGTCGTGACTGGTCAGCCATGTGAAAGAAACAGAAATTGCTATTTTAAGTCCGATTTTCTCTGCGCACTGCGTAACTCCTACGCAGATTCTCGATCTTTCTGAAGTTGCGGAGCCTCCTCACTATAAAAGGACACCTAGGGATCGTTCTTAGGGTATCTAAAGTGGGTTGAAGCAAGCTTGGAGGCGGCGGAAGTGGATTTCGGAGTTCCACAACTCCTTCTAGTTTGTTTTGCTGTTTTTATGATTTTTTTTAGTTGTTTCATATTTCCTTGGATCATGAGCAGCTAAACCTCTTAGCTAGGGCTAAGAGGTGAAGCTTGTAGTGGATTCAAGATGTTTCAATTCGTATTCAGTTGGTTTTAAGTGTGGAATTCATGATTATGAACTATGGTTTGAAGTTTATACAAGTTTTTAAGTAGTTTTTCTTAGTCTTATGATGACTCATGGATGTTTGGGAGAATTACTTAACTTCTTAATTGGTTTGTATCAGTCTAGACCTGTATGATCCGAGGAATCGGAGTGCGCTCTAGTACTATGATCTTCATGAAGGGACTTCCTACCAAAGTTCTATTTTTCTGATTTTCTGAATTATGTAAGGGATTGTGTATGTGATTTGAATCAAGTTCAAATCATGATCTAGCCTTGTCTTGTGACAGGACTTGAGGATGGTTATGATTGTGAACTGGACCTTTTGGAAAGGAGAATGACCTATGCAATTGAGCATGCTCAGCTCAGCCTACATTGAGTGAATCTTATGCATTGAACTTACATATGACAGATTGTTTGGTTTAACAGCTCTATCATCCGACTAGATAGACCTTAATGTCGATTCTAGTTGAGAGAATGAAAAACCACAGCGGATTGAACATCAAGGATTGCTACAAGTGGATCCTTGAACCCCTAGTGCCTTTCTATAATTAGTTACTTTCAATTTAATTCAATTTTGTTACTCATATCAATTTTATTCAAAATCTGATTATTAGCTTTCAATAGACACTTTTGGATGTGTTTGTGAAATCCTACATAAGTCCCTGTGGATCGACCTCGGTCTTACCTAGATTATTACTACATCGCAACCCTACACTTGGGGAAGCAAACAAGTTTTTGGCGCCATTGCGAGGGACTTTGACGGTTTTTCACAAATTTCTGAAATTAGTATCTATTTAGAATTTTTAGGATTTTAGGAATAACTTAGTTTGTTTATTTGATTTTTCTTTTCAGAGATTTCTAGGAAGCTGAAGAAGATACAAGGATTTTAAGTGCTGAATCAGGTTTTATCTTTCTAAACCTTACTCTTCTCCTTCTTCTATTCATTCCTATCATATTCATCTCTTGTAGAGTGGGTGGAGACTCCTTTTGGATCTCTGAAAGGTCGGCCTTGTGCCACCTGGATTCCTATTGGTCGGCTCTGCCGTCTTGGATCACCTTGTGCTCAGAGATTTCTTTTCTCACCTCTACTCCTCTTTCTCATTTTTCTGCACTTTTTCTCAAAAGATTCAAAGAGTGGGTGGGGAGTTCTGAACCCCTATTGACCAGGAAAAATCGGTCTCTATCCTTGCTTCTGGCTTAGCCATTGCAAGACACCTTGTGCTTCGGTCTTAGAGAAAAGTAAAGAAAGGGAGGAAGAATTCTTCTTTCTCTTTGTTTCTTATTTTTTGGTTTTGCATGCCACATTGGGCTCGGGATTCCAATAACCGACTCATAAGTGAAGGGGGGATAGTAGAAGGAATTGACAGAGAACCACGTGCTAGGAGACATCTAAACTCTCCAATTTTGTCTGAAAACATGGCTGCAAATCAACCTAATCTGGGCCAAAACCAAACTGAAACAGGGGAGAATGTGGTTGAGAATGTTCCCCGATCTAGGACTTTACGTGATTTCTTGCGACCCGCAAGAGCGAGCACTCCCTCATGCATAGTTTTTTCACAAAATGCAGGGAATGTGGATTTGAAACTGGGAGTGATCCAACTTCTCCCTAAATTCTATGGATTAGACAGTGAAAGTGCCTATCAACACCTTAAGGAGTTTGATGAGGTAATCACCACCATGCACTTTGCAAATGTGACTGAAGATGTAGTGAGACTCAAATTCTTCCCTTTCACTCTTAAAGATAAAGCCAAGGGTTGGCTTTATGCATTGAGGCCAAGATCAATTGGTGCATGGACTGATATGCACAGAGAATTCATAAAAAAATTCTTCCTCACTCACAAAACGAACATGTTGAAGCGCCTTATCATGAACTTTGCCCAAAAGGAAGATGAAACCTTCTTCCAATGTTGGGAGAGGTTTAAGGATTTATTAAATGCATGCCCACATCATGGCAATGAAATTTGGCAGGTTATAAGCTTTTTCTATGAAGGACTGACTTCACCCATGCGTCAATTTGTAGAGATGATGTGTAATGGGGAGTTCATGGATAAGGAAGCTGATGAAGCATGGGATTATTTGGAAGAATTGGCTGAGAATGCACAGTCTTGGGACACATCGAAACCAACAAATTCCAAGACTGGCCAACAAAAGGAAAAGGGGGGAATGTATGTCTTATCAGAAGAGGACAGCATAAGTGCACGGGTGGCTAGCCTCACAAGAAAGGTCGAAGCCATGGAATTAAGGAAAGGAGAAACGATCAACTCCACTGATGTTGAAATTGTTTGTGGAATTTGTGCTGGAAATTAACATGCAACACAAGATTGCCCCACAATTTCAGCAGTTCAAGGCATCTTACAAGAACAAACAAATGCCATAAACAGTTATCAACAGCAATTTGGTGCTCCAAACTCAAACACGTTTAATCCTAATTGGAAGAACCATCCCAACTTCAGTTGGAGGAATGGACCCACTGCAAATGCAAACAACACTCCAAAAGTCACTAGAGGAGATGTTGGGTGCATTCGTATCGGTCCAAGCTGAGTATAACAAGACAAATTCTCTAAAAATAGATGGGTTCATGTAAGAGCAATTGAAATTCAATCAAAATTCAACTCAAGCCATCAATGAATTGAAAACATCACTGGCTAGAGTTGAATCTCATCTTAGTGTTAGAGAGAAGGGCACACTTCCTGCCCAACCTCTTCCTAACCCAAGAACCCAGTTTGAGATACAAGATGCAAGCTCATCCTCACACCACACGGAACATGTTCAAGCTATCACCACTTTGATAAGTGGGAAAGAAATTGACAAATCTAATCCGGTGAAGGTCCCAAAGCCTAAGGATCCGGAAACTTCCAAAGAGGATGATAGCTCGAACAATACCCCACAAGAGAAAGAACCGGAAAGGCAATACAAGCCGGTTGCTCCGTTTCCACAAAGGTTGATTTCACCTAAACCTTTAGATAGAAATCTGGAAATTTTAGAAGTATTCAAGCAGGTGAAGATCAACATCCCGTTGTTGGATGCAATAAAACAAATACCATCTTATGCCAAATTTTTAAAGGAATTATGTACAGTCAAAATGAAACACAATATTCACAACAAAGTCCTCTTGACTGAGAATTTGAGCGCCATTATCAAACAAGAGGTGCCCCAAAAATACAAGGATCCGGGTAGTCCATCCATCTCATGCATCATAGGAGACTACCGAATTAAACAAGCCCTACTCGACTTGGGGGCAAGTGTGAATCTCATTCCATACTCGGTCTACGAACAACTTGGGTTAGGGGAATTGAAACCCACCAAAACCACACTCCAACTTGCTGATAGATCCATCCGTATACCGAGAGGAATGATAGAGGATGGTCTAGTCCAAGTTGATAAATTCTACTACCCAGTAGACTTTATTGTCTTGGATACACATCCCGTAATAGGCACCGGTGCTCAAATTCCTGTCATACTTGGACGACCGTTTCTAGCTACTTCAAATGCCATTATCAATTGTAGAAACGGACTTGTACAAATGTCCTTTGGAAATATGACCCTTGAGCTTAACATATTTGATTTATGCAAACAACCTCAGGAGGTTGATGATGATGTCCACGAGTTAAACATGATTGAATCATTCGTGGAGGATACAGTCCCCTTATCACTATCTTCCGACCCTTTGGAGGCATGTGTAGCCCATTCTCATGAGATAAATGATGACACAATACAAGAGGTGGATGCCATACTAGAGATGATGCCAGTGCTTGATAATAAAAGATGGAGGGCCCTATTTGAGCCTTTGCCTGTAAACGAGAACAAGGCCCTCCCATCCAACATCAAGGCACCAATACTTGACCTAAAACTATTACCAAGTGAGCTGAAATATGTTTATTTAGGTCAAGATGAGACATATCCAGTGGTGATTTCTTTCCACTTGGATGAGGAACAAGAGAGTAGGCTAATAGCTACTCTATTAGAGCACAAGAGTGCCATTGGATGGTCAATTGTGGATCTCAAAGGTATAGACTCACTGATTTGTACTCATCGCATACAGCTTGAGGAGAATGGGAAAACATCTAGGCAACCACAAAGACGACTAAATCCAAACATGAAGGATGTGGTTATGGCCGAAGTGGTAAAACTATTGGATGTGGGTATTATTTACCCAATATCCGATAGCCAATGGGTGAGCCCAAACCCAAGTGGTGCCTAAGAAATCCGGAATAACCATCGTAACCAATGCCAATAATGAACTCGTGCCAACTAGAGTCACTACCGGTTGGAGAATGTGCATTGACTACAGGAAGCTAAACACTGTCACGAGGAAAGACCACTTCCCCCTACCATTTGTTGATCAAATTTTAGAACGGTTGGCGGGTCATTTCCACTTTTGCTTCCTTGATGGCTATTCAGGGTACAACCAAATAGAAATTGCCCGTGAAGACCAAGAAAAGACTACATTCACATGTCCATTCGGCACTTTCGCCTACCGACGGATGCCGTTTGGACTATGTAATGCCCCTGCCACCTTTCAGCGTTGTATGATGAGTATCTTTTCTGACATAGTGGGGACCATTCTCGAAGTCTTCATGGATGATTTTTCCGTATTTGGTTGTAGCTTTAATGAGTGCCTTGAGCACTTAAAATCTGTGCTGAAAAGATGTGAAGAGAAGAACCTTGTGCTCAATTGGGAGAAGTGTCACTTCATGGTTCAAAAGGGAATTGTACTTGGTCACATCGTTTCACAAAATGGAATCGAGGTGGACAAAGCAAAAATTAATCTTATCTCTAACCTTCCACCACCCAAAAGCATACGAGATGTACGGTCCTTTTTAGGACACGCAGGATTCTATAAAAGGTTCATAAAGGACTTCAGTTCACTCTCTCGTCCTTTATGTAACCTACTTCAAAAGGAAAATTCTTTCGAGTGGAATGAAGAATGTCAAAAGGCCTTTACCACCCTTAAAGGTATGTTGACATGTGCTCCTATAATGCAACCACCTGATTGGAGCATTCCTTTTGAGATTATGTGCGATGCTAGTGACTATGCTATTGGGGCCGTGTTAGGCCAAAGAAAAGAGAAAAAGCCATGTGTCATCTACTATGCAAGTAGAACCCTAAACTCAGCCCAAGCAAACTACACCACTACTGAAAAAGAACTTTTAGCCGTAGTTTTTGCCTTGGACAAATTTAGGTCCTACTTGATTGCATCCAAGATCATTATATTCACTGACCGTGCCGCGCTTAAGTATCTTCTTTCTAAGAAGGATGGTAAACCACGATTGTTAAGATGGATCCTTCTACTCCAGGAATTCGACATAGAAATACGTGATAAGAAAGGAGTAGAGAATGTAGTAGCTGACCATCTCTCTCGACTTGTCCTCATTGATTCCTCTGAAACGACGGCGATCAATGACATGTTCCCTGATGAACAACTTTTTGCTGCTTCCCAATTGCCATGGTATGCGGACATTGCTAACTATCTTGCTACAGGTACAATTCCTACACATTGGAAAAAGCAAGATAAGGATAAATTCTTCACCGAGGTGCGGAAATTCCTATGGGACGACCCATACTTATTCAAGTATTGTCCCAATCAAATCATAAGGAGATGCGTGCCAGATGAGGAACAACAAAGTATCATCTCCTTCTGTCATTCTCAGGCATGTGGAGGCCACTTTTCGGCTAAAAAGACCACAGCGAAAATTCTGCAATGTGGGTTTTATTGGCCCACCATGTTCAAAGACACACATGAGTTTTGTAAAGCATGTGAGCCTTGTCAGAAATTAGGAGGAATCTCCCGTAGAAATATGATGCCACTCAATCCCATCTTAATAATCGAAATTTTTGATTGTTGGGGCATCAATTTCATGGGCCCATTCCCATCTTCTTTTGGAAACCTATACATCTTGCTTGCCGTTGATTATGTTTCCAAATGGGTCAAGGCCATCCCTTGCCAGAATAATGACCATAAAACGGTCATTCACTTTTTAAAAGAGAATATTCTTTTCCGGTTTGGAACGCCTCGAGTCATCATAAGTGATGGAGGGTCTCACTTTTACAATCGCCCTTTTGAAAACTTAATGAAGAAATATGGCGTAACACACAAAGTGAGCACTCCCTATCACCCACAAACTAGTGGACAAGCTGAGATATCCAATAGGGAGATTAAACACATTTTAGAGAAAACGGTGAACCCCGATCGCAAGGATTGGTCACTTCAGCTTACCGATGCACTTTGGGCTTACCGTACTGCTTTCAAAACCCCTATTGGAATGTCTCCCTATAGACTTGTCTATGGGAAGACTTGTCACTTGCCTGTGGAGTTGGAACATAGGGCATATTGGGCAATTAAGAAGATGAATTTCAATTCTGACAAGGCAAGCTCGTTGCACAAACTACAATTGAATGAACTTGCAGAAATCCGGAATGAAGCTTATGAGAATGCAAGAATTTACAAGGACAAGACGAAGATATTCCATGATAAGAATATTCTTCTCAAGACATTCACGATCAATCAAAAAGTCCTCATGTATAATTCTCTCTTACATCTATTTCTGAAAAAATTGAGATCTCGATGGACCGGTCCCTACATTGTACAAACTTTCTATCCATATGGGACTGTCGAGCTGTTAAATCCGAGGAACGGCAACATTTTTAAGGCGACTGGGCAGCGATTAAAGCCGTTCTTTGAGAAATTTCCTTCAGAAGGTATGTCCATACCCCTGAATGATCCTGTGTATCAGGATGATTGATCTCCTAGTCTGACGGAGGTATAGAGTAGTTAGGATTAGGATTTTGTTACTTTTGTTTATTTTTGCTTAGGTTTGTTAGAAGGAGGAAGAATTCCTCTTTTCACCTTTCAGGTACTCTCACTCCTCACTCCCTTTTATGTTCACATTGCTCTCATGTTTGTTTATTGCACATCTTTTACATTGAGGACAATGCAAGATTTGGTTGGGGGGTGTGTTGAGCTCTTAATTGTGCATATTTTAAACCCAATTCATCACTCATTTTGTGAGGTTTTCATGATTTAAAGGCTAACGGAATGCACGTTTTATGATTACAGGATTGAGAGTGGATTCCACCTAATTGAAGATGAAAAGAGCTTGTTTAGAACCTTGGATGAAGACCCAAGGTGGGCCGAAGGAAGAAGGAAGCAAAGAAAGAAGCAAGGAAAGAAGAAAATAAAAGAAAGAAAGGAAGTAAAAAAAGGAGCAAAAGAAGCCGACCAGTCTGGATCGGTCAGCCATGCACGCTGGACAGATACTGGAGATGGTTCGACCGGTCTTGACCGGTCAGCCAAGGATGTTGAGCACGCTGGACTTTTTCTAGAGGAGGCCAGACCGGTCGTGACCGGTCGGCCAGCCCAGTTCGACCGGTCCAGACCGGTCGGCCATGTGAAAGAAACAGAAATTGCTATTTTAAGTCTGATTTTCTCTGGGTACTGCGTAACTCCTACGCAGATTCTCGATCTTTCTGAAGTTGCGGAGCCTCCTCACTATAAAAGGACACCTAGGGATCGTTCCTAGGGTATATGAGGAGGGTTGAAGCAAGCTTGGAGGCGGAGGAAGTGGATTTCGGAGTTCCACAACTCCTCCTAGTTTGTTTTGCCGTTTTTATGATTTTTTTTAGTTGTTTCATGTTTCCTTGGATCATGAGCAGCTAAACCTCTTAGCTAGGGCTAAGAGGTGAAGCTTGTAGTGGATTCAAGATGTTTCAATTCGTATTCAGTTGGTTTTAAGTGTGGAATTCATGATTATGAACTATGGTTTGAAGTTTATACAAGTTTTTAAGTAGTTTTTCTTAGTCTTATAATGACTCATGGATGTTTGGGAGAATTACTTAACTTCTTAATTGGTTTGTATCAGTCTAGACCTGTATGATCCGAGGAATTGGAGTGCACTCTAGTACTATGATCTTCATGAAGGGACTTCCTACCAAAGTTCTATTTTTCTGATTTTCTGAATTATGTAAGGGATTGTGTATGTGATTTGAATCAAGTTCAAATCATGATCTAGCCTTGTCTTGTGACAGGACTTGAGGATGGTTATGATTGTGAACTGGACCTTTTGGAAAGGGGAATGACCTATGCAATTGAGCATGCTCAGCTCAGCCTACATTGAGTGAATCTTATGCATTGAACTTACATATGACAGATTGTTTGGTTTAACAGCTCTATCATCCGACTAGATAGACCTTAATGTCGATTCTAGTTGAGAGAATGAAAAACCACAGCGGATTGAACATCAAGGATTGCTACAAGTGGATCCTTGAACCCCTAGTGCCTTTCTATAATTAATTACTTTCAATTTAATTCAATTTTGTTACTCATATCAATTTTATTCAAAATCTTATTATTAGCTTTCAATAGACACTTTTGGATGTGTTTGTGAAATCCTACATAAGTCCCTATGGATCGACCTCGGTCTTACTGAGATTATTACTACATCGCAACCCTACACTTGGGGAAGCGAACACCCTCCATCTTTTATTATCAAGCACTGGCATCACATCTAGAATGGCATCCATCTCTTGTATTGTGTCATCATTTATCTCATGAGAATGGGCCACACATGCCTCCAAAGGGTCGGAAGATAGTGACAAGGGGAATGTTTCTTCCACGAATGATTCAATCATGTTTAGTTCGTGGATATCATCATCAACCTCCCATGGTTGTTTGCATAAATCAAATATGTTAAGCTCAAGGGTCATATTTCCAAAGGACATTTGTACAAGTCCGTTTCAACAATTGATAATTGCATTTGAAGTAGCTAGAAACGGTCGGCCAAGTATGACGGGAATTTGAGCATTGGTGCCTATCACGGGATGTGTATCCAAGACAATAAAGTCTACTGGGTAGTAGAATTTATCAACTTAGACTAGAACATCCTCAATCATTCCTCTCGGTATACGAATGGATCTATCAGCAAGTTGGAGTGTGGTTTTGGTGGGTTTCAATTCACCTAACCCAAGTTGTTCGTAAACGGAGTAAGGAATGAGGTTCACACTTGCCCCCAAATCGAGTAAGGCTTGTTTAATCCAATAATCTCCTATGATGCATGAGATGGTTGGACTACCCGGATCCTTGTATTTTTGGGGCACCTCTTGTTTGATGATGGCGCTCAAATTCTCAGTCAAAAGTACTTTGTTGTGAACATTGTGTTTCCTTTTGACTGTACACAATTCCTTTAGAAATTTGGCATAATATGGTATTTGTTTTATTGTATCCAACAACGGGATGTTGATCTTTACCTGCTTGAAAACTTTTAAAATTTTCAGATTTTTATCTAAAGGTTTAGGTGAAATCAACCTTTGTGGAAACGGGGCAACCGGCTTGTATTGCCTTTCCGGTTCTTTCTCTCATGGAATGTTGTTTGAGTTATCATCCTCTTTGAAAATTTTCAGATCCTTAGGTTTTGGGGCCTTCACCGGATTAGATTTGTCAATTTCTTTCCCACTTCTCAAAGTGGTGATAGCTTGAACATGCTCCGTATGATGGGAGGATGAGCTTGCATCTTGTATCTCAAACTGGGTTCTTGGGTTAGGAAGAGGTTGGGCAGGAAGTGTGCCCTTCTCTCTAACACTAAGATGAGATTCAACTCTAGCCATTGATGTTTTCAATTCATTGATGGCTTGAGTTGAATTTTGATTGAATTTCAATTGCTCTTGCATGAACCCATCTATTTTCAGATAATTTGTCTTATTATACTCAGCTTGAACTGATACGAATGCACCCAACATCTCCTCTAGCGTCACTTTTGGAGTAATGACTAGAGATGGACCTAGTATAGGTTGAGCTTGAGGGATAGGGGTTGCATTCGTAGTGGGTCCATTCCTCCAACTGAAGTTGGGATGGTTACTCCAACTAGCATTAAACGTGTTTGAGGTTGGAGCACTAAATTGTCGTTAATAACTGTTTATGGCATTTGATTATTCTTGTAAGATGTCTTGAACTGCTGAAATTGTGGGACACTCTTGTGTTGCATGTTGATTTCCAGCACAAATTCCACAAACAGTTTCAATGTCATTGGAGTAAATCGTCTCTCCTTTCCTCAATTCCATGGCTTCGACCTTTCTTGTGAGGCTAGCTACCCGTGCACTTATGCTATCCTCTTCTAATAAGACATACATTCCTCCTTTTTCTTTTTATTGGCCAGTCTTGAAATTTGTTGGTTTCGATGTATCCCAAGACTCTGCGTTCTCAGCCAATTCTTCCAAATAATCCCATGCTTCATCAGCCTCCTTATTCATGAACTCCCCATTACACATCATCTCTACGAATTAGCGCATGGGTGAAGTCAGTCCTTCATAGAAAAAACTTATAACCCGCCAAATTTCGTAGCCATGATGTGGGCATGCGTTTAATAGGTCTTTAAACCTCTCCCAACATTGGAAGAAGGTTTCATCTTCCTTTTAGGCAAAGTTCATGATAAGGCGCTTCAACATGTTTGTTTTGTGAGTAGGGAAGAATTTTTTTATGAATTCCCTATGCATATCAATCCATGCACCAATTAATCTTGGCCTTAATGCATGAAGCCAACCTTTTGCTTTATCTTTAAGAGTAAAAGGGAAGAATTTGAGTCTCACCACATCGTCAATCACATTAGCAAAGTGCATGGTGGTTATTACCTCATCAAACTCGTTAAGGTGTTGATAGGCACTTTCACTGTCTAATCCATGGAATTTAGGGAGAAGTTGGATCACTCCCAGTTTCAAATCCACATTCCCTGCATTTGGTGGAAAGACTATGCATGAGGGAGTGCTCGCTTTTGCTGGTTGCAAGAAATCACGTAGAGTCCTTGGTCGGGGAACATTCTCAACCACATTCTCCCCCGTTTCAGTTTGGTTTTGTCCCAGATTAGGATTGGCCATTGGATTAAGTTGATTCACAGCTATATTTTCAGACAAAATTGGAGAGTCTAAATGTCTCATAGCACGTGGCTCTCTGTCAATTCTTTCTACTATCCCCCCTTCACTTATGAGTCGGTTATTGGAATCCCGAGCCCAATGTGGCATGCAAAACTAAAAAATATGAAACAAAGAGAAAGAAGAATTCTTCCTCCCTTTCTTTACTCTTTTCTAAGACCAAAGCACAAGGTGTCTTGCAATGGCTAAGCTAGAAGCAAGGATAGAGACCGATTTCTCCTGGTCAATAGGGGTTCAGAGAACTCCCCACCCACTCTTTGAATCTTTTGAGAAAAAGTGTAAAAAAAGGAGAAAGAGGAGTAAAGGTGAGAAAAGAAATCTCTGAGCACAAGGTGATCCAAGACGGTAGAGCCGACCAATAGGAATCTAGGTGGCACAAGGCCTACCTTTCAGAGATCCAAAAGGAGTCTCCACCCACTCTACAAGAGATGAATATGATAGGAATGAATAGGAGAAGGAGAAGGGTAAGGTTTTAGAAAGATAGAACCTGATTCGAGCACTTGTGATCCTTACGTCCTCTTCAACTTCCTATAAATCCTTGAAAAAGAAAAACAAATCAAAATAAACTAAGTTAGAACTATTTCTAAAAAATCCTAAATAGATTCTATTTTCAGTAATTTGTGAAAAACCGTCAAAGTCCCCGGCAACGGCGCCAAAAACTTGTTCGCTTCCCCAAGTGTAGGGTTGCGATGTAGTAATAATCTCGGTAAGACCGAGGTCGATCCACAAGGACTTGTGTAGGAATTCACAAACACATCCAATAATATCTATTGAAAGCTAACAACCAGATTTTGTATGAAGTTGATGTGAGTAACAAAACTTAAACTAATTTGAAGGCAAACAATTATAAAAAGGCACTAGGGGTTCAAAGATCCACTTGTAGCAATCCTTGATGTTCAATCCACTATGGTTTCTCATTCTTATAACTAGAATCAATATTAAGATCTATCTAGTCGGATGATAGAGCTGTTAAACCAAACAATCTGTCATATGTAAGTCCAATGCATAGGATTCACTCAATGTAAGCTAAGCTGAGCATGCTCAATTGCATAGGTCAGTCCCAATTCCAAAAGGCTCAGTTCACAATCATAACCATCCTCAAGTCCTGTCATAAGACAAGGCTAGATCATGATTTGAACTTGATTCAAATCACATGCACAGTCCCACATAAAATAGAAATTCAGAAAAGTAGAACTTTGGTAAGAAGTTCCCACATGAAGATCATAGTACTAGAGCGTACTCCAATTCCTCGGATCATACAGGTCTAGACTAATACAAAGCAGTTAAGAACTTAAGTAATTCTCCCAAACATCCATGAGTCATCATAAGACTAAGAAAAACTACTTAAAACTTGTATAACTTCAAACCATTGTTCATAAACATGAATTCCCATCTTAAAACCAACTAAATACGAATTGAAACATCTTAGATTCACTACAAGCATCACCTCTTAGCCCTAGCTAAGAGGTTTAGCTGCTCATGATCCAAGGAAACATGAAACAACTTAAAAAAAACATAAAACAGTAAAACAAACTAGAAAGAGTTGTGAAACTCCGAAATCCACTTCCGCCGCCTCCAACCTTGCTTAAACCCTCCTAAGATACCCTAGGAACGATCCCTAGGTGTCCTTTTATAGTGGGGAGGCTCCGTAACTTCAGAAGATTCGAGAATCTGCGTAACACTTACGCACTGCGCAGAGAAAATCGGCGCCAGAATTAGAAGTTTAAAACTTACGCAGACGACCGGTCGCAGTGGCTGGACGACCGGTCGCAGTGCTGGACGACCGGTCTCAAAACAGCCTAAAAGTGTCCAGAGAGTTTTGTCCCGAAAAATTAATTTAAGGACCGGTCGCACGACCGGTCGCAGAAGTGGATGACCGGTCGCATGACCGGTCGTGAATGGTCCAGAGAGTAATGGCTTCTGGGTCTTCCTCTGTGCATGTGTGGACCGGTCGGACGACCGGTCTTTGGCTTTGGACGACCGGTCGTGGGCACCTTCTTCTGCATTTTTTTCTTCTTTTCTCTGACTTCTTTCTTTCACTCTTCGACGCTGGCCCCTTTAATCTTCTTTGCTTCTAACTAGCACCTTTAGGTCTTCAATTGATGCTTCTCTCTCTCATCCCTACAATCATAAATCCATGCATTAGATTAGTCTATAAACCATAACAACTAGCATAATGAGTGATGAATTGGGGTTAGAATATGCACAATTAAGAACTCAACAATCTCCCTATTGGATATCTCAACTTGTCCACTTGTTTGTAGGTGATAGGGGGTGCTCACTTTGTGATTTACGCCATATTTCTTCATTAAGGTTTCAAATGGGCGATTACGAAAGTGAGACCCTCCATTACTGATGATGACTCGAGGTGTTCCAAACCGAGAAAGAATATTCTCTTTTAAGAAACGAATGACTGTTTTATGGTCATTATTCCGGCATGGGATCGCCTCCACCCATTTGGACACATAATTAATTGCGAGCAAGATATATGTTTCCAAAAGAAGATGGGAATGGACCCATGAAATCGATGCCCTAACAATAAAAAATTTCGATTATTAAGATGGGATTGAGTGGCATTATATTTTTATGGGAGATTCCTCCCAATTTCTGACAAGGCTCACATATTCTGCAAAACTCGTGTGTGTCCTTGAACATAGTGGGCCAATAAAACCCACATTGCAGAATTTTGGCTGTGGTCTTCTTAGTGGAAAAGTGGCCAGCACATGCCTGAGAACGATAGAAGGAGATGATACTTTGTTGTTCATCATCTGGCACACATCTCCTTATGATTTGATTGGGACAATACTTGAATAAGTATGAGTCGTCCCATAGGAATTTTCGCACCTCATTGAAGAACTTATCCTTATCATTCTTTTTCCAATGTGTAGGAATCGTACCTATAGCAAGATAGTTAGCAATGTCCACATACCATGGCAATTGGGAGACTTCAAAAAGTTGTTCATCAGGGAACATGTCATTGATCGCGGTCGTTTCAGGGGAATCGGTGAGAACAAGTTGAGAGAGATGGTCAGCCACTACATTTTCTACTCCTTTCTTATCACGTATCTCTATGTCAAATTCCTGGAGTAGAAGGATCCATCTTAATAACCGTGGTTTAGCATCCTTCTTAGAGAGAAGGTACTTAAGCGCTGTATGGTCAGTGAATATGATGATCTTGGATCCAATCAAGTAGGACCTAAACTTGTCCAAGGCAAAAAGTACGGCTAAAAGTTCTTTTTCTGTAGTAGTGTAGTTTGCTTGGTCTGAATTTAAGGTTCTACTTGCATAGCAGATAACACATGACTTCTTCTCTTTTCTTTCGCCTAGTACGGCCCCAATAACATACTCGCTTGCATCGCACATAATTTCAAAAGGAAGGCTCCAATCAGGTGGTTGCATTATGGGAGCACATATCAACATACCTTTAAGTGTGGTAAAGGCATTTTAACAATCTTTATTCCACTCAAAGGAATTCTTCTTTTAAAGTAGGTTACATAAAGGATGAGAGAGTGAGCTGAAGTCCTTTATGAACCTTCTATAAAATCCTACGTGTCCCAAAAAGGACCGCACATCTCATATGCTCTTGGGTGGTGGAAGGTTAGAGATAAGATCGATTTTCGCTTTGTCCACCTCAATTTTGTTTTGTAAAACGATGTGACCAAGTACAATTCCCTTTTGAATCATAAAGTGACACTTCTCCCAATTCAACACAAGGTTCTTCTCTTCACATCTTTTCAACACAGATTTCAAGTGCACAAGGCACTCATCAAAGCTAAAACCAAATACTGAGAAATCATCCATGAAGACTTTGAGAATTGTCCCCACTTTATCAGAAAAGATACTCATCATACAACGGTGAAAAGGTGGCAGGGGCATTGCATAGTCCAAACGGCATCCGTCGATAGGTGAAAGTGCTGAATGGACATGTGAATGTAGTCTTTTCTTGGTCTTTACGGGCGATCTCTATTTGGTTGTACCCTAAATAGCCATCAAGGAAGCAAAAATGGGAATGACCAGCCAACCTTTCTAAAATTTGATCAACAAATGGTAGGGGGAAGTGGTCTTTCCTCGTGACAGTGTTTAGCTTCCTATAGTCAATGCACATTCTCCAATCAGTAGTGACTCTGGTTAGTACGAGTTCATTATTAGCATTGGCTACGATGGTAATTCTGGATTTCTTAGGCATCACTTGTTTAACACCCCAAAATTTAAGCTCCCGTGTACATCACGACGGCCGAATTCCCAAGGTTATTTGGAATGTGTGAGGGTTATACCCCTTACATAATTTTCACACAAACATGCACATTTCATACTATTTGAAAAATCATGAGCAAGAGGGTGAAACCAAACTTATATATTATTTCATTAACTAAACTAAATCATCAAACCATGTAACCATCATTCAATAAAACACCATGTTCATAACTACGTCCTCCCATTAGAACTTATTACAATTTCAAATACTAAATAAATGCTAGAACTATGAATGATTATGCGGTCTCATCTTCTAACATCTGCTCCCACGAGCCATCATAATCGGCTCCTTGAGGCTCGGGCTCCTAGGGATCGTTACTTACATGTTCTAAATTATTTTCACAAAACACCGTCAAAAGTGACATAGTGAAGAACTACTTTAAGGTTAGAAATAATAATCGCATAAAAATCATAACAAAACATCCATTACTCTTTCTTAATGCAATGCATGATAATGCATGACCTAGCGTAGGAATCCTTAGACATGCCGCCAGTGGTTTTGGGACATGCAAGCCCATAATTTTGCCCGACCACGTGAGAAACGGGACGCTCATAGCCCAAATCCACACGTGACAGTGTATGGGAGAAGTAGGACGCTCTAGCCTATTCTCAATTCCATACACCCACATGGAGCCACGTGCATGCATGAATTAGCCATTCTTTATTATTATTACCAATTTACACCAAGCCACTTATTGTCTAACCAACCTTTGGTACCACCACATCCTTCCTTATGGTTCATCACTCATCAAAATAGTCGTGACCGACACATCACATCCCAGGATGGCGGCCTGTACTACTAAGCTTCATAACGACCATGCTCAACTATTGTCTTATGGAGATCCTTAACAACTTTATGAATAATAATACTAATAGTAATTATAATAATAGTAGTAGTAATAAATGGATTTAACAATCACTTAATCAGGCGATCTTGATACCACCACCACAGATCAGGGTGGCCACTTAACCGGACAAGCTAAAAGCATCGTCTCAGGTTAGGGGCAACCTCTTAACCGGGTGTTCCGATATTCATTACCACAGATCAAGGTCCATCCATATATATAAAAGGAATATATATAGCAATATAAGAATCTTCATTAGACAATCGCAACTATTCTTTATACAGTATAGAAAGAAAGGTGGTCCCTTTAAAGATGGTTACACAAATCTCATATGTGCAACAAACATAATTCTATTTCTTACTAGTTCTCTAAGTCCAATGAATATCCTCATCACCATGAGATGGAAAAAAATATCTAAAAGCATTCATATATAGCTAACTAAGGAGAGAATAAATAAATACATGTAAAAAAAAAAACATAAGAATTATCAACTTACAAAACAGGAAATTATTAATCCAATCTTAAAGGAGTTCTCACCTTATGATCTTCGACTTATTAGAGATATAAAATGATGAAATAATAGCAAAATGGTACTCCTCTCTCTCTCTCTCTTTCTCTCTCTTTCTCTCTCTCCCTCTTTCAAATTCGTGGGTGGGGGTCACTTTTGGCTAAGAGGGGCCCTATATATAGAGGTAGGGTTGGAATTAGGGTTTGGAGGTGTGTAGTAGAAATATGGAGAGGGATGTGCACGCGGGGTCTTGTGTAACAACCTCTCGAGGTAGGTTTCTCAAATCTTAATATTCGGATGATCTTTGATCAATTCCAATCCTTTCATCTTATCAAGCTCGAAGAGTAGAGTCAGAATACGTAAATTTCTTGATGATCTACATTTTAGATTGGACAATCTTTAAAAATGGCCTAACGGGTGCTAAAATGGGCTATATCTCAATTGACGGTCTACGCTTGATGATCAGGGCCCAAATTTTGAAAAAATATGTAGTCATGATAAGCAAACAATTGTATAAAGTTTAGTGGTTGATTGATGGTGAGGAATGCCTAGATCTGAAATTTCAACTTTTAGCGGAAAATGAAGGGACTGGCTTTGTGGTTCAACGGTGTAGGATTGTAGATCGGGGTCCAAATTTTGTGTAAACTCGTAGTCATATGAGTATAATGGGTGGTCCAAATTTGAGAAGTGATTGATGGTGAGAAGTAGGTAAATTGAAAGGTTCAAATTTGAGAAGAGTTGGTAACTCATTAATTTCTAAAACGGGATAACTTTGCACATAAGAAAGAGGCTTATCAATGTAGGGCAATCAAATCATACTATTGGTCCATGATAAAGACGATCCAAGTCATTCATATGAAGAGAAATATTCGACTATGACTAACCATCTACTTTCCTCACTCGATGGACATGAAAATCAAAGGTTAAGGGCTGATTTGACAATTGGACCACTTCTACTATGATTTAAGGGCTTAAATTTGATGTGTATGTTTAATATGTGCCCAAAAGCTCAAATCCAGGATTTTGCATGAAAGTGATCGTCAAAAACTATAATACTTAAAAATGGCATCTTAACTTAAGTTTAACTAATGGCATTTTTGTAATTTTTGTAAATATTCGAGTTTAACGAAATCTAACTCTTCTACATTGTTAATGAGGTCATTCTAAGTAACTTTAATAAAGAGTACTTCATATGATCTCCTACGGATGTCCCGTTATTTGAATTTTAATATCAATGCCCGGTATTTAATATAAAAAAAAATAGAAATAAATTTCAGAAAATTTTAAATTAATTACAGTAAATTTGGGGCATTACAACTCCCCCCACCTTAAAACTAAACTTCGTCCTCGAAGTTACCTGAATGTACGGCGAAAAGGTGTGGATAAGCTTTCTTCATTTCTTCTTCGATCTCCCAGGTTGCTTCCTCTTCTCCGTGAAACGACCATACAACTTTTACTAGTGGAATGACTTTCCTTCGCAGTACGTGCTCTTTTCGGTCCATGATACGCAGTGGTTCTTCGATGTATGACCCGTCACTACGTACTTCGATCTTTTCCCATTCGATCACGTGAGCGTCGTCTCTGTTGTACTTCCTCAACATCGATACATGAAAAATGTTATGGACGTTTGCTAGCTGCGGGGGCAAGGCCAGGCGATAGGCTACTTCACCAACTCGTTGGATAATCTGGAATGGCCCGATAAAACGCGGAGCTAACTTTCCCTTCTGTCCGAACCTCAACATTCCTTTCATAGGCGATATCTTTAAAAATACATGATCCCCTTCTTGGAACTCCAGATTCCGTCATCGGTTATTTGCATAACTCTTTTGCCTGCTTTGAGCTACTTTTAGGCACTTCCGAATGATGTCAATCTTTTCTGAGGTAATTTGAACAATTTCCTGCCCAATCAAGCTTCGATCTCCTACTTCAGCCCAACATTGAGGCGTGCGACAAGGGCGACCATACAGTGCTTCAAATGGTGCCATACCTATACTTGCCTGAAAGCTACTGTTATAAGCAAACTCTGCCAGAGGTAGGTAATCTTCCCAACTTCCCTTAAAGTCCAACACACATGCTCGCAACATATCTTCCAGAATCTGGTTCACACGTTCCGACTGACCATCCGTCTGTGGGTGGTAAGCTGTACTATACTTGAGCGACTTTCCCATAGCTTGTTGCGTCTTTGACCATAATGATGACGTATAGCGTGAATCTCTATCTGATATAATCGATATCGGTACCCCATGTAAACGTACAACTTCTTTCACATACAACTCCGCCAATTCTGATACCTTCGCTAACACTCGGGTCGCAACAAAGTGAGCTAATTTGGTGAGGTGATCTACTATCACCCAAATGGGGTCATGATTCTTTCTCGACTTGGGTAAACCCATGATGAAGTCCATAGTGATGTGCTCCCACTTCCACGTAGGGATCTCCGGTTGTTTCAACAATCCTCCTGGCTTTTTGTGCTCGGCTTTTACCTGTTGACACATGAGGCACTTAGATACGTATTCTGCGATCTCTCGCTTCATGTTGTTCCACCAGTACTGCCTCTTCATGTCCTGATACATCTTCGTGCTCCCCGGGTGAATCGTTAACTTCGAGTGATGTGCTTCGTCCATCACTTCCTTCTTCAAACTTAGTTTATTTGGCACATAAAGACAGTCACGAAAACGTATACCTCCATCTGATCCAATTCGCCAATCTACATTTCTTTCATCGGCCATAAATTTTGTCATTATTTCCTGCAATTCGTCGTCTTGGTTCTGAGCATCAATGATTTTACGCATCAAAGTCGGTTCTACTACAATATTATTCACTTTCACTACTTGGCTCCCAATGTTTAATTTTACATCAAAATCTTTTATAAAATTTAGCATTTCCCACTTCTTGAGGATGCAAGACATTGTTGTCTCATGCACCTTCTTCCTACTGAGGGCATCAGCCACTGCATTAGCTTTCCCAGGGTTATAGCACAACCCTATCTGAAAATCCTTAAGTGTCTCCATCCACCTTCGTTGACGCATATTCAGATCTTTCTGCTGAAATAAGTACTTCAGGCTCTTGTGGTCGGTGTTTAACTTGAATTGCTCCCCATACAAATAATGTCTCCAAATCTTCAAGGCAAAGATCACAGCTACTAATTCTAGGTCGAGTGTGGGATAGTTCTGCTCGTGTGGTCTCAATTGGCGAGAGGCGTAAGCTATTACTTTATCTGCCTGCATCAATACACAACCCAGGCCTGCTCGTGAGGCATCGGTATGGACTACAAATTCTACTCCTTCTTCAGGCAATACTAGAACTGGGGCTGTTGTTAACAATTCTTTCAGTCTTTGAAAAGCTTCTTCTGCCTTCGTGCTCCAGACAAAGCGAGTATTCTTCCTTGTTAACTCGGTCAAGGGGCGAGCGATCTTTGAGAATTCTTTGATGAAACGACGATAATATCCTGCAAGCCCTAGGAAACTTCGCACTTCGGTGACTGAGGTTGGTTGGATCCATTGGTGGACCGCCTCAACTTTGGACTGGTCGACTGCTATCCCATCGCGAGTGATTACATGACCAAGGAACTTCACTTCTTCTTCCCAGAAATCACATTTCTTTAACTTAGCATACAATTGGTTGTCCTTCAGTGTCTGCAGAGCTATTCTTAGATGCTTGGTGTGCTCTTCCTTACTCTTCGAGTATATGAGGATATCATCGATGAAACAATAACAAATTTATCTAGGTAGGGCTTGAATACATGGTTCATCAGGTCCATGAATACTGCTGGGGCATTTGTCAGTCCGAAGGGCATGACAACAAACTCATAATGTCCATACCTCGTTCTGAATGCCGTTTTGGAAATATCTGCATCTCTCACTCTTATCTGATGGTACCCGGACCTTAAATCAATCTTCGAAAAGAACTGGGCTCCTCTTAACTGGTCGAAAAGATCATCTATGCGCGGAAGAGGATACTTGTTCTTAATAGTGGCTTGGTTCAACTTTCTATAATCAATACACAGGCGAAGCGAACCATCCTTTTTCCGTACAAAGAGGACAGGCGCGGCCCAGGGAGATACGCTGGGGCGAATAAATCCTTACTCTAGGAGTTCTTCTAACTGTTTCTTCAATTCTTGCAATTCTACAGGAACCATACGGTATACTGCCAATGCTATAGGTGCTGCACCTGGCATGAGATCAATGGCGAAATCTACTTCACGCTTCGGGGGTAGACCCAGGAATTTCTCAGAATACTTCAGGGAATTCAGCTACTATGGGGATTTGGTCGACAGATAGCTCAACTGATTCTCCGACGCACATCAACCGTTCGATTACTTCCTTCCTCTTCTTACCTTGGAACACTACCGGGTTGTGGCTCGGGAGAGACAATGATATGGTCTTGGCATGGCAATCCAAGTTCACCCGGTGCTTAGAGAGCCAGTCCATTCCTAAGATCACGTCGAAGTTCTTCATGTTCAATACAACTAGATTTGCTTTGAATTTAACTCTGCCAATGGTTAAAGGACACCTTCGATATTCCTTTCTTAGTTCTACAATTCGACCGATAGGTGTTGCTATGACCACAGATTCACCTAAGCGTTCTACCTTTAAGTTTAATCGAGCTACAACTGATGTAGAAATAAAAGAAATGGAGGCACCGCTATCAAATAAGACAACTACTGGATCATCGTCGATAAAAATAGTACCTTCGATGGCGCGGGGATCTTCTTCCACATTATCTGGTGGAGCCATAGCGTAGAGACGTCCTTGTTGCTTTTGGTTTAGATTTGGTGCTTCTCTCTTTTGCATTTGAGGACGGGCTGCTGCAGGTGGTTTGGGTGCTTGATTCTGCTATTGTGGTTGACTCCCCTTAGGCTGGGAGGAATTCTTCTCATCTGCAGCCTTCTTGAAACAATTGATGGCCTTGTGTCCTAGCTTTCCGCAGTAGTGACAGTTGAAGGGGTCTCGGTTCTGTTGTTGATTGGTTGGTGCAAGTGTTGGCCTCTTGTCAGGAATGGAAGGTGGGTTTTGGTACTACTTTGCTTTTCTGGCCTACTTGTCTTGTTTGATTTCATTGCTGGATATAGCGTTCAGTGTCTTTCTCAGCGATCATTGCTCGATCTATGATCTCTTCATAAGTACGCAGCTTCAATATGCTAATCTTTGACCGAATACTAGGTCTCAAGCCTTCCTGGAACTTGTGGATCTTGTAGTCCAGGTCTTCTACTGCTGAGGGTAGGTAACTTGACAACTCAGCGAATTTGTCTTCATATTGGGCTACGGTGAGGTTACCTTGCTCTAGTTTCAGGAATTTAGACATCTTCTCTTTCCTATATGCTTCAGGGAAAAACTTGTCACAGAACTTGGCATGGAAGTGTCCCACGTCCCTGGAATCCTTATGGGACTCTTCTTTTGCTGCCTGCCTCCAAACGTAGGCCGCCCCCTCTAATAAGTATGTAGCTAGGGTTACTCGGTGTTGCATGGGGCAAGCCAGGGTGTCTAGTGCCTTAACCACTTGCTTAAGCCAATAATCCGCCTTGGTAGGGTCAGGGTTTCCATGGAACTTCTCAGGATGTAGCTTCAGGAATTTCTCAATCAGGATGGTTTCTTCAAGAAGCATGAACCGAGGTTGATTTGGCGGAGGAGCTGTCTAGGTGCTAGGGGGTACTTGAAATGTTTCAGGTTGATTTTGGGGTGTTGGTGTGGTTGTCTGAGTTTCCACTGGAGGCGGAGGTGCGGTTTTGAGTAGAGGTTGGAATTGGAGTTTGGCCAGGGGTCACGATCGTTATCAGTTGTCCGAGGGTGGCCTGGGGACGGGTTTGTTGCTCATGGCTGTTGGGCCTGTTGTTGCTGAATGATACCATTGAGACGATCGAGTGCGCCTAACATAGTTTTCCCAAGGTTGTAGAGCATTAGAGTTTCCTCCTCCCATTGAAGTCATTGGTGGATTTGTATTAGGACTCGCAGTGTTAGCCATGGGTGGGACTCAAGTTTGGGTGAGGCCGCAAGAAACGTTTTCTTGAAGATTTCTCTTAGGGGCCTGTTCACTCCCAAGTGTAGGGTTGCGAAGTAGTAATAATTCGGAAAGACCGAGTATCGTTCCCACAGAGATTTATGTATGGGTACCTTCAGAATTTAACTAAAACAACTAGTAATTAAGACCCTATTAAGAACTAAAGCTGAAAAATAGGAGATTGGGTTTAAA